>OW203768.1:23624942-24224942 GCA_934045905.1 Leuctra nigra | reverse complement strand
TAGAAGTCTTGGTTGAGCTGCAGCATGTGGTCGTTTAAGTACTCGAGGTCGAGCTGGTCGTGGACGTCCGCTGTCCTCGCGTACATCGGGACTCCCAGGGCGAATCTTGCTGCCTTGTTCTGCACGCGTTGCAGGAGAGCTCGCGAGCTGAGCGAGGCACAGCCGCTCCACACTGGCGAGGCGAATGTCAGCGTAGGTCGTATGATGGCAGTGTAGACGCGTGTCTTGCTCTCATGGACTTACTGCGCAGTAAGGGATAAAGAGCGGCCATCTTCCTCGTAGCTCGCTGTTGCGTCCTCTTCCGGGGCGAGCGGGTTTATATGCTAGCCGCCGAGACCTCTGAGGTCTCATTGGCCCGGCGACTCGCGTCCTGCTCCCTGATTGGACGTGTCAAGTGGCGGGGGCGGGAGGTCAGCTGCAGCGTTGTGGGTGGCAGCTACGAGAACTGCCCGCGCTCTGCTCCGGGTCATTCTGCCCGTGTCCTCGGTCGTAGGCGGATCGGCAGAGACTGCAGGGCATCTCGGCTCAGGCGCGACCATGATGCGGGCAATGGGCGGTTTTTACGCGTACGGGAGGCGGATGCTGTCGTCCCGCTTGTTGATGTTGAGCGGTCGATGCTCGATCTCGATCGCCTCCCGCACGTTGCGCAGGGCGCGGCTGCTGACGATGCGAGTGACTTCATCCCCTCGAAGTCGATGGAGTGTCCCGCTGTCTCGACGTTTTGCGCGAGCGAGGATGTTGACTCGCGGCGGGCGACTGCTCTGCGATGTTCTCGGAGTCTCTTCGACATTCGGCTTCCCGTCTGGCCGATGTAGGTCCCACTGCAGTCTTGACATGGGACCTCGTAGACTCCTTTCCCCTCCAAGGGAATCTCGTCCTTGCAGCTGCCGAGGAACTCGACGATCTTCTTGTCGGTGCCGAAGATGGTCTTGACGTCAGCACCTCGTAGTAGTCTCGCGATGTGGTCTATGTTTCCCTTGACGTAAGGGAGACCCTTCTGCACGCTTTCCATCGACTTCGGTGGTTTCGGTGTTATGGTTATAACACCTATAATCAAAGAACTAAACAAACTCCTATACTGACTCTGCAAGATTCAGCCATAATGTTGCTTCTTGTAGTCTCAATGGCACTGGTTGATCATTGATCATCATTCATGTAGCGGACGAACCTCGCAGTCCAAGGGGCGGTGGGGCTTTTCAGTTGACCTGTCTTAATTACTGTCTCCAATCCTGATGCAACGTCTGCTGAGAACACATCTTCACTCTCATCTGGTCGAACTTACTCGGGTTAATGTGCTTCAAGCTGATCTTGCACATCACTCGTGCCAACGGATCTCCGGTTAAATAAATCTACATCTTATGCTTCTCGAATATCTTGCCACATAACTTCCCCGATCTCTTTAAGGTCGAACTTTACAAACATGCTCTTAGCTATTAATTTGTACCCAAAAATAATAGGGCTACCCATGCCGGACAGATCAGTGGTGAGGTCCAGACAAAGAGCAGCCAGGGTCGACCTACCCATGCCCTCCCTTGAATTTGTGGTCCCCTCGGGCCGGCCTCCCCCCCTCGAGATGGTGATCCCCCTGAAATCGGAATCCCACATAAGATACGGCATTTGTGTATGGGGGAACAGTTCAAAGATAAAATATATACCGGATAATAATTCTACAGAAAAGGGCAGTTAGGATAATTTTAGAACTTAAAAATATGGAGTCATGTAAAATAAAATTTAGAGATTTAGGACTTATGACCTTCCTAGGTATTTATATCCACACAACCATCATGCTAGCAGTGAATAATGGGTCGCTGAGTAAAACAAACGAATGTGTACATAGATATAATAAAAGGAGGAAAAACGACATTCATGTTGAATTAAGTAGGCTCAAAATCTCAAGTAAAGCTCCCACATTGCAGCAGCAATACGCCTCTTCAATAAACTTCCCAAAAAAATTAAGGTCATGAAGGATACAAGTTTATTTTATAATAACCTCAAAGATTACCTTATTGATAGATCGTTACTGTACAAGAATAACTGGATAAGTAAAATTAAATTCGGATTAGAGTCATACCTATCCACGGTTAAATAGTACCTTTATGTAATTTTATTTTATATTATAAAATCAGGTTGTTTTTTCATGGCATTGTCCTTCAATGTCGCGTCAGCTGCAGCTTTAGCCTCAAGCTCCGCGCTATCTTGCTCGAAGCGGGCTTTGAGCGCCGCGGTTATCTTGGCCTTGTTGTAGACGATCTCCTCAAACTCTCCCGTCTCCCTGTGTGCTGGATTCTTTTTCCGAACTGTTCATGATGTCGTCCATTATAAGAGTTAATTAATGTAGTTGAAGTTGCCTCGCAGTTTTGCGTTTAATGTGCTCAAAATGATATGGATGTCGATGCACCGTTAAACGCCATTACTCCTACCAAACTTCAATAAGAAAATCTCAAATACTATTAAGATTTGTACAATTAATCAATAATAATTGTCAATCAACAGTATTCCAACAATTTTATTATAAACAATAGGGATGTATGTATTCTTGCATTTAATCATTAAAGTATGTTTCCAGGACAACGTATTGAATTTATTTTAATTATAATTATCTATTCGGACAGTGATCTGGATGAAAGTGAATATCATTACTGGCGCCGCTAACAGAAGTTTGTTAGTTTTCACTTGAAGAACTGTCACATACGCTTTTAATCATCCACTGGCACTTCCAATACACTCTCTTCCATGCAGCATGAACAGAATACCGGGAAGACTACATTACACAACAGTAAGCACGATGTTTCATGTATGTTACTTCTACCCTGATAATGTATATTTTTATGATGTTAGAAGTTTTCCATGTGATTGATATAGCTTCTGTTGAAAATATTGAAAATAAAGATTGTTTAAAATATGTTTATGCATATAAATTGAAACGTAAAATCGATTTGAAAAGGTATGCAATAGTCAAAATGTCAAAATTGCACAGACACTTGTGGTTTTGTTCTCAGAAAATTGTGTAAACTCCCTGAAGCTGTCCTGAAATCACCAGCCAGCCGCGCTATGCTGATCTACTTAGTCGGCAGTCGGAGGGGAGTCCTAATATTCACCGGACACTTTTATTTCGTGACGTCAGTAGCCACGCCCCTTCCAATGTTTCTTGTAACAAAATGGGCGCTAAATTCAAACTATGGATGTCTCTTATTGAATTTAAAGT
The DNA here is from genome assembly GCA_934045905.1 of Leuctra nigra. Lineage (NCBI taxonomy): Eukaryota > Metazoa > Arthropoda > Insecta > Plecoptera > Leuctridae > Leuctra > Leuctra nigra. Next base: position 24,221,737 of record OW203768.1, on the reverse strand, counting down.
AATGGCAAAATTGTACTAATGGCAAAATCGAAATATTTATAAATAGTATTTAACTTTATTTGATATATCAAGTTAAATTAAAAACTATTCTTATTGGAAAATAAATATTGGGAAAATAATTTAGAATATTTCATATTTCAGTTCAATTAATTTAATAATTTATAATGAATATTTCATATTACAAGTTGAAAGTGGTAACGTAACCATACGTAAAACACATTAGAGTAAAACATTCACGTTACACATCCAGTCTAATTTATTTACATCAAATTCCAAGTACCTAATCATTAAAATTGAAGAAAGTAGTGAATGCCCGTGTATGAAGTACTGAGCATCAAATCACATTTGCATTCATCACATCATAATTTATTTACATCAAATTCCAATTACCTAATCATTCAAATTGAAAAAAGTAGTGAATGCCCGTGTATGAAGTATTGAGCATCAAATCACATTCACATTCACATCAAATCACATTCTGAGTAATCATTAATATTGTACGATCGTTCAAGGAACTAATAAATGTTCGTGTGGAAGGTTTTTCCATCGACACTAGAACACCCCTTCAATTTCTATGTCGTCGTTTTCAGCCGAGATCAAAGTAGGATCAGGGATCACAGGACCCTTCGTTGCAGTTCGCCACATGCTCGCTTTTGTACCCACTCTGCCCGCACTCTTCCAGTTACCTTTCGCTTTTCGTTTGCGAGAGGGTAGTTCCTTGTACTTCGATTTTGAGGAAACAACATTAGGAACTGAAGAAGTGTCCACTGGTAGTCCCCCAGATGTCTGTAGCTTACTCTCCATCATTTTGTTCATGGCTTCCATTTGAATAATAGTTTGTTTCAGACAAAGTTCGTCAGTTAGCAGGTAGGAAAGGTTGGCAGTTTTTTTCGACTCCTCTCGAACCCGTTGCTGTAGAGTCTTTAAATTAATTGGTGGCTCAGAATCATCTTCGGTTACCATTGCCTCATCTTCATTGACCGTTGTAGCAGTTTCACTGCTACATGCTGTGAGACCTTCAGTTTCAGCAACCGTCTCTTCACATCCTAGCAAGCTCGAATCAATCATGCCATATGCACATGAAGTATCGAGGGTGATGTAGGGATTTTCTCGATAAGAGGCGCTCAATTGGTTAAATCCCCAGCCAGGAATGTGATTGAAGATACCACACATATGTTTACATGGGAACCTCCAACGTAAATAATCAGCGCAAGTGCACGAACCTTCAGCAAAATCGACAATATAATTATAATTGTCATCGGTTGAACTCCGAACAGCAAACATACCGTCAGTTAAATCAGTAATGGCTGGTAAATGTATATCTGTTTGAGAAGAACTGACTCTTGACATTACATGCTTTATAAATGCGAATGGTCTGTTCTGCAAAAACACTGGAATTGAAGCATTATAGTTCTTAACATGGGAGTTCTTAAGGCAGTACTTTTTGAAACAGTCCGGAAGGTACTTATTGATGACTACTTTTAAAATACCAGTAAGTGTTTTGTCAGATTCAAAGCACAGATAGTTATGCTAAAGAAGTTTATTTTGACTTTCCACTCCATTGTTCGTTGAAATGCAGGTAACATAGTCAGTTTGATGGAAGCAATCTACCCATCGGCGAACTTCTGGCATCCACTGAGTTTGAAAATAATTGGCTGCCTTGGTATTTTCCTTCCATGTACTGCTTGCAGTCAAAACTTGATAATTCGCCTCGTATTCATCCACTGTAGCTGATCGTGCAACCTTACGCCACATTTGAAGTATGTCTGACCTCGAGTCTGGTACGGCAACATTTCCCGATTTGTTAAGCCAACGTAACCACGCTTGTTCTCTGTGAAAAGCACACAGATAAACACGACAATCGGAGAAGACAGCTTCAATCGCATTGATCTCTGCTTCACTGTAGTCCGTCATGAAAAAATCCGGTTGCCAGTCTGGATTCCAGCTTCGAAAGACGTTTAATGCCTCTGAAATAAGTGCAGCACTCTCAGTTTGAACTAAAAAAGTACCCACAACACTATACCCAGAATTTGTTTTTACAGTCAAGAAAAACAAAGGCAGAGCATACTTGGTTGTCTTGTACGTAGCGTCAAGCAAACATACTTTTCCATACCGTTTCAACAATTGTGCTTGCCACTGAGTTTGGTGGCAGAAGAGAATGGAGTTATGGACATTGTCCGAATCGTCTTCTTCATAAGGCCGAAACATGAATTGGTCATTTGGGGCATCAATATTCCACTTTTTTATTTGAAGCGCTAAGGCCTCTTGATCTATTACCGTTTTCTTTAACTTGAACGATGCAGCATGCATATGAGCATATATTTTACTGTGTGAAGGGTGAAATGCAGCATGTAGTTTGCTGGGTTTCTCTTTACCTTCAAATGATTTTTCCACAAATTGTTCTAGCAACAATGATAAATCTCTAACAGATGTAAATCCTGCCTCAACTAATCTGTAGATCTCTTTGATCAAGTCAGGATGAATCTCTTGAGTGAGGTGTGCAGCGTCCTTCGAGTGGGAATGAGTTCCTGTGGCCTCGATGTAATAACGCAGCATGCTTGGAGGTGGCGACTCTGCAGAAAGTATGGCTTCTTTCAACTTTGTTTTAACCTGTTACAATAAAAACATTTATGAACTGAACTTGTAAAAATGTATAAAAATGTATAATTTCTACTTGAAACGTAACAAATTCTCACCGCATTTCTAGATTTCCATTTACTGGAAGCATCAACATTGATATCAGGGTAAAATCGGATGCACCTGACCCGCATAGATACGGGACATCCAAGTTTCTTTGTGTCCATTATTCGTAATCTTTTCTTCTTTGAGTGAACATGATCAATCTGTAATGAAACAAATGCTATTAGGTAAGTCATGTTATTAATGCCAATTTATTGAAACGTATACAAATTCATAAGTATCTACCTAAGTGACATATTAAAGGTACTACATAATCGCACAGCTGTCACATAATCAGTATACAAAATTATGATTATGGTACCTAGTAGGTACACGAATATTTAAACACATTTAACCGGTCTTTGGAACCTGAAACACATCAGAATTCCTCATGTTCATGATCGAACCCGGTATAAATTTTATGTACACTCAAACCAATAAAAATCGGTACCTACTCGAAAAGAAAGGGATTGGCTGATTAAGGTTTGATGGCATCCCATGAAGGCTGTGTTAACGCATTATCTACCTCTAGTGGGAAGGTGAGCTCTTATTTAATTGATAATAACAAGGATTGATTGTCAAGGAACCTTACCAGCAGCCAATCCTTTTCTTTTCGAGTACCTACCTAGCAATTTGTATTGGTTTGAGTGTAGGTAGCTAGGTACCTACAGTAGCTATGTAGTAACTAAAAAGGTCTAGCTCACAGTTTGCAAAAACTTAGCACAAATTCCAAAAAAAAATCAAAGTGTTTGTACCAACTTACGAGATGATACGAATGTTTTTCACTACTCTTTTTGTAGTATTTCGGTCCTTGAGAACATTGCAGCAATATTGTCTTTACTACAGTGAAGGGGCTGCCAAAAAACTCGACTGATGGACCTCCCGAAAGATTCAGCTGAAATAGTATAGATCCAACGCCATCTGCACAAAAACATAAATTTTAACGTAAACACAGTCTGACACAGTAAGTGACAATATGTCTTCATAAAATGTATTACTACTAGGTAGGTAGTACTAGGACAGTCCAAAATACAACATAACCTACCTTTCTTCACGCCTGTGACTTGCCCGTTTCTGACAGCGTACGAATGACCTAAAGCCCTGATTGCGTACATGAGCTCATTGTACGACTGTTCTGTATCGATATATCCATTAAAAGTGTCTCCCACTTCTTTAAATGCAGACAGTTTTTCATGTAGCAGGTCACGAAAACATGAATTACTAGTACTTGCCGCCATTTTCTGCCGCTGTCGCCGTTCAAAACTTTCAGATTCAGAAAATCACAAGTCGGCAGTCGGCTGTCTTCGGAAATAAGCGGAAACACACGATCTGCAGGCTGACGTCACTGTGACGTCAGAAATAAAAGTGTCCGGTGAATATTAGGTCTCCCCAGTCGGAGGCTCAACGTGTCGGATGTTGTGTGTTGCTGCGCGCTCTGTGTGTTTAACATGCATTGCTGCAATGTTGCTGGTGGAGGAGGAATGTGTGGGATGTGACTTGGCACAATGATTCTGACGGATTATGTCTTAGCTATTGAGAAATGCGTGGGATTTATTCCGTATTTCTAGCTATTAGAAATTAGGTGTGATTTATTCCAAATTTAGCATTGTGTTTTATTCAGACTGTGTTTCTATTTCTGTTTGATTGAGCGAGCGAAGCGAGCGTCTCCTTTTGACACGGACCTCGGTTTTCTTCTTTTGGCTGCTATCTGGAGCAATGGTAGTCGCACCGTTTCACCGATCAATCTGAAATTTTGCACATATGTAGAGACAACCTTCTCTGTTTGCAGACCCCAATTTTTTTTGTAAATCCTTTTATTGGTTAAAATTTAAATAAATATCTCCTGAGAGGTTGAAAAATGAAAATAGTCTTCGATACATTTAATCAAACTCATATTTTGCATGGTCATTAAGACCATCATTGCCTGTTATTTTACAAATTTTCAGCCAAATCCTCCCATTGGTTAAAATTTAAAAAGATATTTCATGTGCTTTTTGAATTTTAAACCAGAACCGTTTGACCGATCAACTTAAAACTTTGCATGGTCATTGTGTCCAACATTATCTGTATTTTTGACAATTTTCTGACTAATCTGTGTTTAAAATCAAAAGTTTTTGACAGTTTACGGACATTTTGCGTGTTGGCTGTCATATTTCTTGAATTTCACATTTCACGGCATCTTCGAATGTTCAGTTCAAGATTGTTAGAGGTATATTTTTTGAACGAGATCCTGTGATTTTTGGAAATTAAAAAGGAATCGTTCAATCGATCAACTTAAAACTTTGCATGGTTATTGGGACCGATATTTTAGGAATTGTTGGAGATTTTAAGGACATTTTCGATAGACAGAATTTCGGTTTGAGGTGTTGCGCGTATCCGTGCTCGCTCATCAACGCGTTACTCAGAGCGTTTTCCTAGTAAAAAAATTGGTCTTGAATCTGCTTTTATCACACATTTATCAGAGCAAGTGAATGTCAACACAACAGCACATGAAATATCATGGAATTCATAGGCAAGAATTACCACGACTAAACACAGGGTTTTTGCGTTCAGCAATGCTGTTAGATGGTGATTATTCCAGTTTCAGAGTGCGCGTAGAACTCGTATAATCGGGGGAATGCTTGACCGACCGCTAGTATCGGAGGGGAGTTAGCTTGTCGCAGTGGAGTGTTCGATAAAACAATTTTTTTTCATATTAACATACGGAGCCTCGAGCTTAAAATTGAAGAGCTGGAGATATTTTAGGATTCCTTGTCGATAAAAGTGGGCATTCTCTGTCTGACAGAGACGTGGCTTGGCCGTGGCCAAGAAGAAGCTCTAGTTATACATAACTAATTAAATAACTATATTTATTGAAAAGCAAACACGCTTTGAAATGAAAACAACCAAATGACAACAATAAATAGCTGATCGCCAGCGCGACACACGTCTCAAACCGCAACTACTTTTACCGGAAAAAGAATTATGAGAAGATGCGCGCGCAAAGTCAATGCGCAACGAAAAGGTATATAAGGTTATTTCAAATCGGTTTACAACCTCCAGTTCACTTTGAGAAGCGACTTGAACGAAACCGAATGAAGTTCAATCCGATGTGTATATCACAGGTTTCAATCCGATTTCAACTCAAACCGAATTGACTAAAGCGATTTGAGCTGCCCTGGTATACGTAGTAATTGTCTAATATCATTAGCAGCATGATTTACCTCAGAAGTCAATCCATAACGAACATTTGTTTTAGTGCAATTAATGCAGCTAATACTATCACTTTTACATCTATCATGTTTGTGCTCTTCTTTTGCTTGATTTTCCAGAAAAGTTGTTATTTTCATATACAATCTTGAATTCTTCAGCTCCATTCTGCTCGCATAACAAGTCCGCAAACTTCAAAATGTCTTCAACAATCTCTTCATTCAGTACCCTAATTATCTTCAACTTCATCCGTGTTTTCACTACAGGTTGAACAATCTCGTAGTCTTCACCCATCTTCTCAGTTGCTACCTTGTTACGGGTCGAACCCTCCCGTAAGCCTATAAAGCTCTCTGGCCTGACTAGTTGCAGTGAAGAATGTCGTGGCGTTCTTATACTCGCAGAGATGAAACGAAATGACAGGAATACAGGATAAATACTATGTGAGACATGTGATGGCGACTACAGATAAAAGGTTATGTGCAAGTTTAACAAAATGATTTATTGAAAACACAGAGAGTAATAGAAATCTTCAGTATTACATATTGTAGCATTCCTTCAAGGTAAGCTGGTTGTACGTTAATCAGATTCAAATGTGAGACAACGGAATAGTGATAGTTACATTGATTACTCTCTAGCTTACAAATCAAATGAAGCATCATCAAATACAATGGAGAACGAACTACCTCGTTCTTAGAAGTTACAGTGACACAAAATGGACGTGATTAAACAAACCACTCTACAAACTTACATCAAAATAGGCTAGCAGTTAGGGGCGTACCCTCGTGCACATTTATAATCCCATTAAACATTTGCTCTTACCTTCTTATTTTCTATTTTTCCAGCTGGTCAAAATAATACAAATTTAGCTAGGTTTCAGTTCCAAAACATTGTGCTACTTGCTAAGGGTCACTCGAGGGCAAATCAACGGCTAAAAGAATGTCGAACCCAGGCCTTAGGTAAAACATTCTGTGACTCAAAACGTGGCTGCCACAAGGTCGATTCTGTATATTTAATTTACAGCCACACAACGCAGTATGTAAATCTACCTATTCAACGTGCCCCCAATCAGGGTTAAGGCAAATAAATACCCAAAAGAAAATCCAAATATCGAAATTAATGTTAGCTAACGCAGTTAGTAACAGCAAAAATCCAACCAAAGTTGAACGGCAAGATTTCACAGAAAAGAACCAGCACGATCACAAGCACATCTGCACCCCTCGAGATTCCCAAAGCAAGAGACCGATTCCTCTCGGAATCGAACTCTCGTCCTCTTGATTGCACATGCGCACTTGCGGTAGTATAATGACATCATTTACTAATTATAAACGGAGACTTTCTCTTCACAAAACCAGTTGACATTGACAGAACTAACCTCCCCTATCTGTTGAGCAAACGTAACCTCTGACGCTCTAGTTACAAGGGTGGCTGACTTCTTCCTCAACCTTCGTTGGGGAGAGTCCATATACGCCGATTGAAAAATAATTCCGAATTTTAAATAACTACTAAGTGTCTATCAATAACTAAAAATAGCCTATGTGCTAAAATACAAAGTGTGTAAAATATAAAGCATACTAATAAATCCATACATTATAAAACTACAACGAATATAAATTAACGCTGGCCAGTATGACCTTTGATGTCGAGTGCCATTAAAACCGGAAACGAAGAAGAAGAAGAACAAGGGTGGCCGCCAGGCGGCAAGGCAGTTTATGCGGGAACAGTTCAAACATTATATGTGGCGATTTAAAATCGTCACAACCTTCATAAGGCTTTCAAGAGATGCCACATTGTCACAAGCAATTACCACTCCGCCATCTCTAATTTTCTTTAGTTTTGTCACTCCAATTCCAAGCTTCTGTGGATCCAATTTTCTTTTATTTCCTTGACTGCATCTTTTAATTTTGACGTTTCAGTTCTTGGCTTCAAAAATACAACCTTCTCTTGGAATCCTTTCTTTGATACATTATCATCATTACCGTGTAACTTTCGTAGCCATTTCTTACCCACAACTGTCCATGCACCTTCCTCACCATTCTTGGTGGAATCCTGACTTGTGGATGCCCGACTAATATTCATCTCTTCTAACAGAGCCTCTTCTCTTTGACTTCTCTCTCGTTGACCACTCTTCAAATCTTTTATTTCCTCTATGCAATTCATCTTGATATTCAATTCTTCAATATCTTTTTTTATGTCCATATTTACATTCTTCTCCATTCCATTCCATTTTTTCTGCTTCTCTTGTAGCTGCCCTTTCAGCTCAGAAAAGATCTGCATCAAGTGGTTTACTTCATGTAACCGAGCTGCCCTCCATTCCGCCTGCAATAGAAAAACAATTCACTCATTGTAGATAGATGACTGGCGATGCAAAATATCCAGAACACGGAGACAGAAATTTAATTTAAAATTCCTACATGATTTGTTGTATATCTCAAATACACTCCATCTTCTTATCAAGATAGAGATAGCGCAGATCAAACTTGCCCGATGAATATCTAAATTTTGAAAGCTCCAAAATCTGCTCGACAAACATATGTTCCTCCATCGGCGTTAGGGTGGGTTGCCCTCCCAATTTGCCAGCAAACTGGCCTTTCGATTTGTTCTTGATTGTGCTGCTAGTAATTTTATAAACATTTTCCGCACAAAATTATGTGTTTCGAATGCAACAGCTGCTCACTCTTAACTGGTGGCCGTTTCACTTCCCCTAAATAACCAATAATATCAACTATTGAAATATTTACACTTATATTAGATAAAAAGAAACGAAAGGGCTGTCATGGTCTTCAGTCATGGTCTCAGCGTGCTTTTCAATGGGCATTTCCTCCGCTCCCCTCATGAATATCCTCCCTCCTCTTGACTACCATTAAGAAGAAAACTTGTGCCATCTGTAATCGCTTTTTTGGACGAATAGATGTTAAGTTCCCTAGTAGTTCCGTTGAATGACTCGTTATTTTGTTTTTGCGTTGTAAGCATTTAGAAAGCATATAGCTGGATCAATTAGACGGGCACAAATAATTCGAACGGTCCTTACCTGTGATTTTAGATCTTGCCAGTTGTCTTCGCTCGCTGGAAGCCGCACCAGCTCTTGCTCTTCGTCGGGCACAGTGTGTGGATGGATTGGCAAGCACTTCAAGCACCCTATCCCAAAGACCATATTGGACAACAAGTACATGGTGCTCTGTTTGATCTACATTTTCAAGGGACAGACGTTTTGTTCTGCTGGGTCCCAGGCCACTCTGGGATACCTGGAAATGATCGAGCAGACAAAGCAGCATAAGAAGGAGCTCTAAAGAACTGCACAGATTACCGATCTGTCCCAGCATCCGACTTAAAACTTCTATTTAAGAGAGAGTCCGTGAAGATGTGGCTGTCGAGGAGGTCGTCGTCGCTCGACTCCGTATAGGACATACGCGCTTGACTCATGGCTATTTAATGTATAGAGAGAAACAGCCACAGTGTGACACCTGTGATGTTCCTCTAACAGTCCTTCACATGCTGATGGACTGTGAAGAACACCGCCAAGCACGCCGTCGCCATCGTCTCTCGAGTGATCTCAGCGAGGTGCTCGGCGACGATGATAAATGTATTGACAAGCTAATAGACTTCCTGAAGGATACTGGGATATTCATTTTTATCTGATCACGTACAGCACACGCTGTCAGAAGTTTTTATCATTGACAAGTAGTTAGTTTAGTTTTAGACGAGCCAGGGTCAGTATTTATAAAAACGGCACCTGGCTCAATACGACCTCAGTTTTCACTGTAATACCAGCTCACATTTTATCTAGACTTGACTCACTATATTAGACTGCTTTGACTCGCACTAGCGTTATATCTAGTTGATTTTAACCAATATGACTTAATAATACACCATGACTTCGCTTAGCGATATGAATAAATTTTAATACAACACCTTTGTTGTATGACTTGGCTGGCGCTGATAACCTCGCTGTTGAGCGCCATTACCCATAATATCTCTCTCTATCTCTCTCCATCTGGTCCAGTCTGGGAAGATTGGCTGGCCAAATCACACACCCTTTGTAGTTCAATCTCCTTGTCCTGCATGATGTCTCGTAGGCATTTAACAGCGTTGTAAGTCGAATTCCAGCGAGTGGCATTGGGAACAACTATATATATATTTAATGAGTCATGCAACTCATCTGCAACCACGTTGGTCCTTTCTTGCTTGTTCCACAATCCTTGCATTCTGCCAAAGGTCGTACGAAGCTGCCGCTTATATTGTCCATTCTCGACATGTTGGGTATCTTGAGTAGCCACAAGATTCAGTGTATGACTAGCACATCGATGATGTGGTGGAAGGGTGTATGTTGTTGGCTCTTCACAACTGTTGTCAAAAATTTCGTTTATTTCTATTGCCTCGGAGTCATCTTGGTCGTGGTCAGCTTCTACATTGGTTTGCGCAACTTTTTCGACGGCGCTTTGAACTCTAAAACATCACAATAGGTACATACTTTTAGTTTTCTCAATCAACTATACAATTAGTAGACAAAGAGAATTCTGGCTTAGTAAAATTCAGACAAGTTATTGACTCACCGAAAGGCTTTTACAAAGTTCGATCCGTTGTCGGTAACAACACGAGTTACTTTATTGGTAATGCCATATTGGCAAAAAACGTCCGTCATAAGTTTCGTAAGAACATCGTATGTATGTCGGCCTTTTATCCCCCGACAAGCCAATGCAGCAGACTCACGTTTTTGAGTTACCGAGTCGATCCAATGAACCGTCATGCCAAGATAGCTCCTGTAATCAAAATACAGGATCAAAATGTAAAACTGTTATTATTCACATTCCATATTATTTGTGACATCAAAGATGATATTGACATATTAAAATTCAAATAGATACCTACGAACCTTTTGTATACAGACCAGCAGTCTGCTGTAACGCAGACGTGTTTCACGGCTGGGGATATTAGGGTGAGCTTCATTGTGTCTCGGAGCTTGGCAGCATGAGCATTGATTTTGCTCGTTAACGTTTTGCGAGTCAAACACCTTCGATTTGGAAAGCCTTTACTTATTATGATCTTGAACTTCTCCTCTTCCACTGTGCTGAATGGATGGTTTCCGTCGACGACAAATTCGGTGATCATTTTATCCAATGACTCTACAATAAACAAATTATTTATTTATTTTTATAATTATTGGCAACAACAAAAATAGTTGATTATGAAAAATTTAATCTTCATATTGATTGATTGATTGATTATTAGAGTTTAACGGCGCGTCAACGACGAGGTTATATTGCGCACATTAATTTTAACTTTTAACTTTGTTGAACTAAGTGGAGGACATCGGGAGGGGTCGACCTAATGGGCCCGATCTGGGGGAGTCTGAAACTGGTGGGAAAGCCAGGTCAGAATGGGGACAGACCGGGGGGTGGAGAGCTTCGGGCCGGTGGGACTCGATTTCAGGTTGATCACCATCTCGAGGGGCCCGCGAATTTGGGGAGGGCATGGGACTAGGTCGACTCTGGACTGCACTTGGTTGGGGCCAACTCGTATGTGAGCCGGCCCCTTAAGCCCCACCACCACGTCAAGGTGGCAGTCCATTGGTGGGGAATCTTCATATTATTATTATGTTATATCAACAGACAAACATGGGGACATGATTACAACAGCCCAAGTATCTGGGCTCAAATCCCAGTCGGGAAGAGCGTTTTTATCACGGCCTTCTCGACAGAGAACAAAGTGGCTGTCGAGAAGGCTGTGGTTTTTTTTATTGTAGGCTCCTGTCAGGCATCATAGGGATGTTTGAATTCCTTTCCTTCCTTCATTGGCACATTTGATTACAATGTTTAGAAAAATAAACCTTTCTAGCAAAGAGTTGTATTAATTATCTCAAACATTGTAGCAAAAGTACCCTGTGTTGTTACTGATGAGCTGTTCTGTTTTTGGAATGCTGTTGCAAGAGTTATTTGGCGTTTAGCTGGAGGTTCATCGGCATCACAATTAGAGTTTCGTTTAGTACCCGATTGCAGGCGGTTTTCCAACTCTTTAACATGTGGAGCATGTGAGGCCTGCAAATAAAATCCCACAGATTAATTTTCTTCTGGCTAGGTACATTACTAGGTAGGTAATTGAAATAAAACATGAATAGAGTAAGTAGTAAGTAAATAGGTAAAAGTATAATATAAATAGGTCTAGGTAGTAGTGGTTTAAAAAATACCAACAGTAGGTATTTACTTACGACAATGTGTTTCTTTAAATTCGAAGCACTTAGTTTTGAGGTTGACAGTGTTTTGGTATTGCAGCACAGCAAACATTTCACAACAAAGTTTTTATCGTTTGCAGTGTTGCCCATGATTTTATAATATTTGTCGAAAGCAAGCCACGGTAACACTTCGTTGCAAGCATTTTCCACGTGTACATCGTTATCACTTTCGCTGTCGTCCTCCATCATCTGTTGTTATTATACTACTACACAAATTAAACTTAATTATCTTTTCCCAACACTCAATATGCAAATAAATAAAAACTAAACAGCTAGAAACTCTTCAATAATCAATATTACACAACAAAATCTCTTCACTCTTCACAAGAAAAAACGTGGTCAGCAGACGGGCGAATGAATGGCGAACGAATGGCGATGTAAAATTCTTCAAGGTTAGCTTCCGGTTGGCCAAAGAGCTTCGGCCAAAGAGAATAAATGTGCAGATGTACCAACTAACCAACGAATGGAAATTTTTTCGAGATTCCGCTTGTAAGTGCTGCCACCTACAGATACTTTTGGAATCCATAAAATGAAATGGCCGAAAAATAGGGGCGGGCCGCGGGGCAAATTGTAACGCGTTACTAACCTCAAATTACATACACAGAAGTAGTGAAATTACTTGTGCGTTACTTTGAAATTTTTGTAATGAAATTACTGTCTCGTTACCTAAAAAAGTAATTTCGTTACAGTAACGCGTTACTTTCGTTACGTTACTACCCAAGACTGACCTTGTTTCTTCCTGTACTGAACAGTGTGTACACCTGGGGAAATACTAAGTTTCTCGTTGACAGGTACTTTTTCTCCCAATCAAGCCTACTATTACAAATGCCACACATTAACACATTGCTATCACATCTTTAAAACAATCTGCTCTTTCTTGAATATTCACTGGATGAATAACACTGGCGTAGCACTGTCTCATGGCTGGCACCAGCAGGTAGCTCAAGCAGTGGAGGGGTGGTTAGCGGCACACCCCCCCCTCCCCAATTGGTTTCGCCAGTGAAAGGTCCACCAACCCCCATCCCTCCATTGGTTTCGCCAGTGAAAGGTCCACCAACCCCCCTCCCCCGACTGGTTTCGCCAGTGAAAGGTCCACCAACCCCCATCCCTCCATTGGTTTGGCGAGGGAAAGGAATGTTGTTTGTCTCAAGATTCCTGGAAATTCTACTATATAGTCTAAAAACATCAGGAACCAGTATTTCACCCGCGATTTTCTTGGAAATCCCAGAATTCTTGGTTATTTCGCTGGAAAGCTAATATTTCGCGCTAAAATGCATTTTTCGCATTCATTCGCGAAAATAAAAACCACTTTAAAAGTACCCTGATACTATGAAACGCAAAGAAAACATGTTTTTGACCAGTTTAAACGGAACAAACCGTCACCACTGCCATGTCATTACAAGTTGGTTCCGAAAACGTCCACGACATCAATGTTTATTTATTTCGCCTATTTCGAGAAAATTTCGAGATTTCGAGATTTTCGCGAAAATTATGCATCTCTACACATGGGTAATAAAGAAGGAATTTACAACAACTCTTGCAAACACTTACAGGTTTTGAGAAAAACGACCACTTCTCCTTGAAGAGCCGAGGAATGGCTTGTAGAATATCTTCACTCGACATATCATTGTAGGACTTCAGTTTCCTTTTCACAAATTTAACTAACCCATAATTGCTTAGATTTTGGAGCATCTTTTGTTTCACATCAAACCCCACTATCCGTGCAAGCTCCTTGCGTAGCTGTAAAAATATAAGTCGCACTAAAATCGGCCATGATATTGCAAAATCAATTAACAACTTATTTAAAAAAAAATCTTACCTCTGTTTGGCCAGCTATGCTTTACATCAGCTAAGGTCATGACCGATAGTATTTCACGTCGGCGAAGTGCAAAGGGTTTTGACATCTTTTGACTGATAGTTTGGGTATTTGGTTCCCTCTTCGTCAATTCCCTTGTTATGGCGTTTTTATGGTTCATCAATTTATCGTATGTTTCTTCATCAGGAAACTCGGGCGCGTAGTTGACCTCCCCTCTACGTGCCTTCTTAATACCTTTATTTGGTGCTGGTTTCTGGGGGTCGTTCTTCGATCGTTTTCCTGAAAATTATATATATGTTTGGTATGGACAAATAATACCATGATATTTCAACACTAGGTCAAATAATGGTTTTTCTTGTGTTTTTGAATATTTTACCAGAGTTTAAAGTTGCCTCCGTTGTCTTTAACTTCCTCCGTATTTCTTGGATCCGGTATTTTAAGGCTACTTTTCATCGAGCATGGCCATCACCAATGGGGCGATGCCAAGCTAGGACGACAGGATCGGCCACTTTGGCGCTAGCGTCGAGGCTGTGCTTTTCAAATCAACGTATTTCTTACCCCACACTCCGTATTTTCATGTTATATTATAAGAATTAATGTTGATATTTGGTTATTTACCGAAAGAGTGGATAATTATTAGAAATGATAGTGTAATAACAATATTTTGATCATATAATGACAGCTCACAGAAATATTTTTGTTTCCAGTGCTTTCTTGAACTGACTCACGGCACAATGGAATTTTGTAACTTTCTATTAAAACAATTGAGAGGGTGTCGCTTCAGATTGAAATCGAATTTGCTTAAGATATTGCACTATCTTCTTATTTTTACACGTTTTATTATACTAGAGTAAAAAATATATGTATCTAAACAGTAAGTACATCTTCTTACGCCTGTCAAAATAAAGTTTCGCGAGTTTTAATTTTGAGTGGCACGAACAGCTTACTTCAAAGCTTACTTCACACTTCTTACTCACTCCCGATGGCAGCGCTGCAGCACAATAGCGGGAAAAAGTTTGGCTAGTGCCCTATCGGTTCGCGAAGGCATTTGAAAGTAGATATCAGCTTGATGGTAAGTTCCTTTAGTACTTCGTCACTCGGGTGTAACCCAAAACGTGTAACTTCGGCAGATAAAATATCATTTATCTCGGGTTTCAGTTTGTATGAAGCTTTGTGCAATTTTGCGGATGAATCAAACTCCCTTGTAGCATTTTTTATTTCTTGCTGGGAAACTAACGAAAACGACGAAAGGGTAAGATGAAAGTGAAAGACAAAGCAACCCGATGGGTGGGCTTGGGATTTGATTTGCCAATTATATTTTGATTCATATCTCATTACCTGCATTACTGCAATTGCAGCGGCTGTGCTGGCATGGCCCTTGAATATTTTGCTGTGCCTTTAGGGTAGTTGTGTTTGCTTTTGGTGTCAATTCGAGCATACACGACTTCACCAAACATGGCTGACATAGAGGCAGCTAACATGCTTGCGGTTATACAAGTTCTAGAGCAATGAAAATAGCTTTTGCCCTATTGACCTTGCCCGTGATGTGAAGAGCATCACTAATGAACCGCGGTCGAATCTGAGAATGACAGGAGGCAATCACCTTGTGCACCGAATCTTCATCCTGAAGAACAGCACAGTCTTTGAGATTAATCTCTTTAGATATCAGATACTGTACTTGATTTCAAGCTGAATCTGAATACAAGAACAAGAGGGGCATTTTTTTTTAGGGAATGTTATAGATTACTAAAGAACAAAGAATTGAAATAAAAGTCGTTTTATGTTGCAACTTAAAATGTATGAATATGATTCCTGCTAGTAATACTGTTACTTAGTTGAATAATTATCTATGCAAGTATGTTTTATTGAAAGGTTCTATTTTTGTGTGATTGTATGAATACAATACAAATACATTGTGCAGGTTGTGTAATTCTCCCCAATCAACAAGTGCTTCGCCGTTGGCATTGTTACTCTCATACTTCCACTGGGTGTGATGGCTATTGAAGTCACCAACGAAGACAGCTGGGTGATCGTAGCACCTCATCGTTCCAGGAGGCCAAGGTGTGCCTGGCGGCTTGTAAATATTCGTCATTTTCGTACCTCCAAGGTCAATGGTGATTGTGAAGACGTCATCATTTGAGCTTACATGCACTAGTTGCACATTATCAATATTTCTTCTGGCGTAGGTAGCTGTGAAATTCCTAGCTTAGTTTCAGTCATTCGCACTTTTAGATAGTAGGTTTCTCCAAGCAGGGGGTTACAAGTCCATTTTTGCTCACTATCTTGCAGTCGAACATCCCCTCCTCCCCTACATTTAGAAGTGACAGATTTGAAATACATTTGTGTTAATAAATCATTTTATGATAAATCCATTTTTAACTGAGTAAAATTTCCTTGGTTACAATTATTTAATTGTCAATAATCAGCTAGTAAACAATTTCATTATTAACAAAAGGGATTTACTTCTTGCTTTTAATCATTAAACTTTGTTTCTAAGACAACGTATTGAAATTATTTCAATAGTCTATTCGGACAGTGATCTGGTTGAACGTGCTGGCGCCGCTAACATAAATTTGTTTTCATAATGCTACTTGAAGAACTGTCGCATACGTCTAAATCTTCCACTGGCACTTCCAATACACACTCTTCAATGCAGCAGGAGCAGAAGACCTGGGAGAACACTTATTATCAGCTGATGTTCAAACAGTAAGCACGAAATTTCATGTATTTATGTTACTTCTACCCTTTAAAAATAATATTTTTATCATGTCGGAAGACTTCCATCGGATTGAGATAACTTCTGTTGAAAATTTTGAAATAGTGATAGCAAATTAATTGAAACGAATTCCATTCTAAAGGTAACAAAACAGTCGAAATGTATAAATTGCACAGGCACTTGTGGTTTTGTTCTCGAAAAATTGTGTAAACTCCCTGAAGCTGTCCTGAAATCACCAGCCGGCCGCGCAGGCGCTATGCTGATCTTGTTAGTCGGCAGTCGGAGGCTCAACGTGTCGGACGTGTGTGTGTGTGTTGCTGCGAGCTCTGTGTGTTTAACGCGCATTGCTTGAAATATTGCGGATGGAGGAGGAATGTGACTTGGCACAATGATTGTGACTGATAATGTAAAAACTATTGGAAATTGCGTGGGATTTATTCCGCATTTCTAGCTATTGGGAATTGCGTGGGAAATTAGCTATTAGCTATAGACTTCAAACGCTATTGTTGATCAACAGAACTTTCCTGTCAAAAATTATTAAGTGCAGGAATACAAAAATGGTTGCCATTTGTCTATCCTAAATACCTATAATGTCTGTACGCAATCTATTAGTGGTGACTTTCGAGGTAAACAAACGCGGCGAGTCGTTATCCCACGTCCAACCTGTCTAATGGGCAAGTTCATATTGAATGCACGACATGGGGTGGATCGCACACCATTCACCATACCACCGAAACAATGAAAATGCATAAACATTTGTCAAAATATTGTCCCCATAGAGCTCCTGACATGAATCAACTTTTGAGTCCGTCTTCAACACGGAATATAACACACGATTACGAGCTCTAAACTTAAGCAAACACACTCTAAACAGTATAATAAAAACAAGGAGCAGACGAAACACGACCGCCTCTCGTCGCAATCTTGCCCCTTTGTAATTTTTATTACAAAGATTATGCAATGTATAAAACGGTATACATACACACTTACAATTAAGATTTTTTTATGTAATGGTGTTTTTATATAATGGTGTTTTTAAAAAGATCCCAGCGTTTTTTTACATCCTGGATAATTTGTTCTCTTAAGATACATGAAATAATTAGCACTTGTCATGAAATAATTAGCAATTGACATGCCTGAATAATAATCAAAATCATCATATGAAATTACATAAAATTAACTTCAATCATAATTAGAATAATGCATATAAAGTAATAGTAATAGTAATAAGTCCATCGAACTGTCTCTATCACTCTCGGAACTTCTCAGGCTTCGTAACCGCTCTTGCAGACCGGGTCTTGTAAGGGGACACGGTGGTCTTCATCTTCTGCGGTGATGAAGGGGCTGTTGCAGATTCAACTCAACTCAACTGAGTTGAGGCACTATGTTGTGTTGTGCACATTGCTCAAACGTTTGTAGAGATTGTATTGTATTGAATTGAATTGAATTGTATTTATTTATAAGCTGTATTCAGCTTTTTTTGTTTCATATTACAATTGCATACATTTACATTACATTTACATACTTACATTAATGTATACAGTCAAGCATTTAAAAACTAAAACAAATATTAACACTGAAGTTGCATGACTCTTGATTTAGACTAAAGTACTAGGTACGTACACAGTCATATTCTGTGTAGTTGTGCAGGCAGATCTACACAGCAATTCTCCTCGTCGTGCGTGTTGTCGCCAGTGAGGTGGCAAAGCGAGCACACGTCCTGCCGCAGTGCCGGGCAAATACAGATGCCATTATCTGGTGGTGGTGGGTAGCTGTAGCTTGCGTGGCTAGTCCAGACTGCTATGGGCATCCCGCAGTAATCTCGCATCTCATTCTCAGTCGCTGGACCAGGACCATAGCCCTGTGAAGTCGAGGCCTCTTGTTGGTCTACTAGTGCTTGAAGCTGGTCCATGAGGCGCAGAGCGAGCTTCAAGTCCAGTCAGGCCCGGTTTGAGTTCACAAATGAGTTCACAAACACACATTTGAGCAACCGGGACCAAAGAAAGTTTTTGACGCTTTCATTGCCGTTTTGTGTTCTACTGTGCAGACACTTTTCCAAGAGATCTTCTCTTGCCGAGTCCTTGTATATGCCTTTGATGGCTGTCTAGCGAACTAGCGAACAGTGTTCTAACTAGTGTTCTAACTTCTAACTAGCGAACGTTTGAACTTGCGCCACGTGTCTTCACCCGAAGGAACAACGCATACTGCGGTTCTGCGTCGGTAGAGATCTTGTGGAAGTATGTGGCCCACACGTCTCTTCCTTGCCTTCAAGTTTCCTTTGTTGCGCCTGATGGCAGCTCCCCACCGATGGCTGCCACCTTAGCGCGGTGGTGGGGTTTGCGTTGGCCAATGATCCATTGCAGCTACGCCGGCGAGCATATGCTCAAGTGTAAGGGTTACCCATGCCGGACAGATCAGTGGTGAGGTCCAGACAAAGAGCAGCCAGGGTCGGCCTAACCATGTCCTCCCTTGAATTTGCGGTCCCCATCGGGTCGGCCTCTCCCCTCGAGATGGTGATCCCCCTGAAATCGGGTTCCGCCGGCCCGAATCCTCACACCCCCCGGTCCGTCCCCATTCCGGCCTGGCCTCCCCACCAGTGTTGGACTCCCCCGGATCGGGCCCGTTAGGACGACCCCTCCCCATGTCCACCACTTATATCAACAAAGTTAAATGCAAAAATGCAAAAATTAATGTGCGCAATATAACCTCGTCGTTGACGCGCCGTTAAACCACAATAATCTATCTATCTATCTGATGGCAGCTCCATATTAGGTTTGTAGAGTGTCGATCTCCTTCTTTGTAAGTCGGCCCTTCCCAGACAACAGTTTGCCGTCCGATAGCCTTTTCCCTTTCTTTAGTCATTATACATATTATTTTATATACGTATGATATCATACATGTTAAAGTTAAAGATATAATATAACGAATTCGGCGCAACATAGCCTCGTTGTTGACGCGCCGTTAAACCATAATAATCTAATCTTGTCAATATGATTGTAAAACTTCAGACCCTCATGCTACATAAACACTTTATAAACTCCTAGTACCTATACTTATGGTTTCTTACATTAAAACTAATTAAAATTTGTGGATTTAAATCTTCTTAGGTTTATAAATCTATTGTTAGATAATGCAATATTGCTTGATTGGCTATTTTATTTTGCTTAGCTATTTACTTGAATACAACTTACGGTTTCAATGTTCGGTGATGTCGCCGGCAGGGATTCAGCATGATGCGAGTGGATCAGGCCAGCGTCAGCATGATGCGAGTGATGGATCAGGCCAGCGTCAGCATGATGCGAGTGATGGATCAGGCCGGCGTCAGCATGATGCGAGTGATGGATCAGGCCAGCGTCAGCATGATGCGAGTGATGGATCAGGCCGGCGTCAGCATGATGCGAGTGGATCAGGCCAGCGTCAGCATGATGCGAGTGATGGATCAGGCCGGCGTCAGCATGATGCGATTGATGGATCAGGCCAGCGTCAGCAGGAACGATGACATTCTCACTGATAGCTGTTGACCCAATAGAAGCTGCGTCTAAATCAAGTGTGGTGTATTGATTTCTCTGATGTCCAAATGGGTTGCCTAGAATAGAGGAAATATTATCGAAGGGCGTTTCCAAGGTAATTTTCATTAACTTCACACAAAATGATCACAATTTTGTGGGAACGTCAAATTTGCAAAGGTTTTCAAAATTAGTTTTTAAATGAGCTGGTCAATTTAATTGCAAACATAGTTCAACAAAGTACCTACTTACCTACTGCAATTGGTGTGCCAACAGGAAATTATCTTTAGGTTGGTAAACAATGCTCTTTTTAGTTAAGCAGATACGGACCTATACTGTGCAATAATTTTTTAATTGATATAGTATGCAGTCACTTTTATTGGCCGTAACTTTCAGCACAGCGTTCACTTACAAGTGTTTTGATTTTGTAGCTCCCCATCGTTTTACGGGAGGTATGTTGAGTGAGAGTGTGCTCACCGAACCTACTTATTGGCTGCATGGAGCAACAGATAAAGTAGGTAATCAATTTAAAACTCTTGGAGATAACTTAATTAATTTACAATTATTTTCTTGTTTTAATTTACATTAAACTTTGGACTTAGGTGGCAATAGCAACAACAGCAGCGCCATCTACACCGAACTTTGCAATTAATTGTCCAGTACTTCGCGATATGAAATAAATAATTGAAATCCATTTACTGATGCTGGAATATAATCAGTCTAGATAGCTGTTTTCGAATGCAATCACCCTTATTTTTCTCCGAATATGTATTTCCTTCATAAAACAGGCGTATTTTTATGTAGCATGATGGTAACAGTCTTCATTGGCCAGTCGATGTCGGTATCGAACATGTGGTCTGCTAACGTTGCGATGATGTCTTTTGTAAGAGTAGTTCGGACTCTTGCCGTAAGTCAAGCTTCAAAGGCAGGTCCTTGTGGGAGCCTCACCCCGTACTTGGCATCTGCAATGTTCATTTCTCTTCTCAACTGTTTCTCCGTTAGAAGACAAATCTTCACCGTGCCCTTTAGAAGGCACAAATAACCCTCCACGAGTTTTCCAATGTGTAAGTTGGCAATTCACCGTAGAAAACATTGCTTGGCGTTGAACTGCAGCAACGTAGGCATCACCGGCATCGCTCGTGACGCTGATGCTGATTAAGGGCAGGTCACGCCCAGTAAAGATCGCAACGGATCCTCTTCCGTACCATGCGGATGACAAATCCTGCAATGTAGAACACAACTTCTTAAGTGAATTCGGTCCGAGAGCCAAAGTGGCAATGCAGTTACATACTTGCCGCTGTGAGAATCCTTCCATCGAATTGAATTTTTATATGTCTTCTATATATTTCTATATTTTTATATTCCCCCCAACGGCTACCACCTTATCGCGGTGGTGGGGTTTGTGTTGGTCAATGATCCATTGCAGCTACGCCGGCGAGCATATGCTCATGTGTAAGGGCTACCCATGCCGGACAGATCAGTGGTGAGGCCCAGACAAAGAGTAGTCAGGGTCGACCTAGCCATGCCCTCCCGTGAAGTAACGGTCTTGTCGGGCCGGCCTTCCCCCCTCGAGATGGTGATCCCCCTGAAATCGGGTCCCGCCGGCACGAGCCCTCACGCCCTCCCGGTCCGTCCCCATTCCGCCCTGGCCATCCCACCAGTGCTGGACTCCCCCGGATCGGGCCCGTTAGGTCGTCCCCTCCCCATGTCCTCCACTTTATTCAACAAAGTTAACAGTAAAAATTAATGTGCGCAATATAACCTCGTCGTTGACGCGCCATTAAACCAAACTAATATTTATTTCTATAGTTGAAGAGACATGGCTGGTATTTATACACTGAGTGTTTTATGGGGTTATCTACTACTAGGAAAAAATTTCCTTAAGTAAAAAGTTGTTGGAAAATACTTATTGCGGAAATCAAATAATTATGAAAAAACAATGAAAGATTTGAATTCTTCGATGTGGGTAACGTGTTATAACTTATGTATTGCTTATATTCCATCTGAATGGTGGCCAGATGCCGCATCCCCGCAGACCGAGGCACCTCTATAAATGTCCCGTCAATGAATATGTGTTCAGCTTCATCAAGTAGAGCGCATATTGACGGTAACGCAAATACAATTGTTTCCGATTATTCACGCACAAGCACGCCGCGGAAGAAGGCTTCTCGATGGTTAATTCCTTGGGCTGAGCCCAAGGAGCTCGTCACACGCCTCCAAGAGATCGGAAAACGATCCCAATGTAGCAGGAATTCGTGGGAGTAACTTTCTCCGACGTTTTGCCAATGTTGATTCCACATCTTTGAAGACAATGTCTTCTGCACCCTCAGGGTCCCTGTTAAAGAGTGCATACGATTATTAAAACTCTGTACCAGCAGAGTTTAATACCAGCATTAATGCGCTGAGAGAAGAATGATGAAGTATGTAATAATAAAAATAATAATATAAATGGATTGAAATACAAAAAAATATTACTCTCGAAGGGTTGATGACATAAAGTCTAATTATTTTAGTTTCGTACATTTTGCATTATGTATTAAAACATTAATGAAGGTCAAATTGTTACTTTTTATCACCATTTATCTCCAATAAGGCACAGATCAAAAGTTTTGAAACTGTCAGGGTATTACTTATATTCTGTGAAAGTTTACGCTCAATAAAAAGCGGTTGTATGGGTTTTACCGATGGAACTTTTGCAGATTTTTAAAATCGCTCTGAGGTTTTACAGACGGGATATGATCTGAAAATGTCTGAAAATTGTTAAAAGCACATGTAATTTTGAATAATAAATTAATTATTGAAGAATTGGCGCAGAGTCGTGTTGCCTTCATCTTCAGTGTTGCAAGAAAACACTGTTAGTTTCTTGAGGCGGCCAAGTTCTGGCGCGTGGTCCAGACCATTTATCTTATGTAAAGACAGCGGCATCCCAACTCTAATGTCTTGATCTTGCTGAATAAACCCTGTACCCTTACACCCCTTGCCCTTCAGCACACACTCAACATAAAGTTTATTTCCTATAAGAAAACCATTGTGATAACTCACGCTATTTATTCTTTGGCCCTCAATTTCCATATCGTCCGATACGGTTTATCTCGAGTAAGTGAAGCTTTAGAATGATTCTTTCTTAGGTTGGGAAGCACATACCACCGGAAGTTCGAGTTTCGAGACTTCGACCCTTCGACCAAAGATATTGGAAAAAGTGAGTTTTAATATATTTCTTTCTTTCAAACAAAGTTTTTTTTTTCTTTGTATCTTTCGGTTATACTCTTTAGTTTTTTCCTTTCTTTAAACTTGCCCCCCCCCCCCCCCCCCCCCCCGACGGCTGCCACCATAGCGCGGTGGTAGGGTTAGTGTTGACCAATGATCCACTGCAACTACGCCGGCGAGCATATGCTCCTGTATAAGGGCTACCCATGCCGGACAGGTCAGTGGTGAGGCCCAGAAAAAGCGCAGCAAGGTCGACCTATATTTGCCCTCCCTTGAATTTGCGGTCCCCTCGGGCCGGCATTTCTCCTAGAGATGGCCCCCTGAAATCGGGTTCCGCCAGCCCGAATCCTCGCACCCCCCGGTCCGTCGCCATTCCGGCCTGGCCTACCCACCAGTGCTAGACTCCCCCGGATCGGGCCCGTTAGGTCGAACCTCCCTATGTCTCCACTTACATTCAACAAAGTTTAAGTTAAAGTTAATGTGCGCAAATTAACCTCGTCGCTGACGCGCCGTTAAACCACAATAATCTAATCAAAATATGTACAGTGTTAAATTTGTATATTAGAAATGTTCTTACTGGTTGTCAGGGTGGCATGCTCTGTCCACAACAACTCCGTCAGGACTTTTCCACTTTTCGTCAAACTTTTGTTCCACATTAAGTCTTGGAGAAGATTTAATAGTGCTCTATCAGTTGATCAAGTACAAACTCTTTTTCAAATAGAAGCAGTGATGCGCACATTTATCTCAGAAAACCTGCTGGCTGTGCCCTGCTCGGCTACGATACAATAGGGTAGATTTGTGCCATTATTATTCTTAATTGCAGGTTTTGCAGTAAGCTTTGCATTTGTATTTGTAAGACATCTTCTTCCGCATCCAATGAATACTGCTACTACTTTGAAACTGAGTCTAGTTTCCTGGGTTACTATGATTCAATAACTGGCATTTATCAGCTTTTCAACAATACACAATACTCCATTTGTTTTTGTTTTGTTTTGTTTTTGCTTTGCTTTTGATACACAATATCATTACATTTTCAATTACAATTTCAATTACATTTTCAGTGTAATTATTATGAAAATTTTATGTTTAGTTTCTTACAAGTAATATTTGTAAGAAAATTTCCTTCGAACAGAATCAGCTTTTGTACGTTTCCGGCAAGATGATGAGCGTCCAATGAACTTTGAATAGAAATGCAATTTATTTTCGTCAGATAAATGCCAAAAGTTTTTGTAAATCTCCAACTGTTCTTCGAGGACAACGTTGGTTGGACATTTGAACTCTACAATTTTTCAGTTGGATTAATCAGGCCCCCTTAATTCAAACTTTTTCATTAATCTTCTCATTAATACACCGTGCGGTGTGTTGGATTGTAATGTTGGTCCGCAAGTTTTAATATAACAGTTTTTTCGTCTTCTTCAGACCATAACTTTGTTTGTGGAATTGAATGGCCTCACTCGGCGTCATCCCACTTTCGAAGAATCCATAAAACTGTTCCTAAAGTAACCATTATGAATTACCTTTAAATATATTGTATATAACTAAGGGACATGAGTAGATGGGAACATGTAGATATGTTGTAAAATACATACACTATATCGGATGGCTATCACGGCCATTCCATCAATCAATTCAATTTTCAATTCATTTTATTCCTTTTTAATTTGGTACAGATTACAAAAAGCAATGTCTTATTACTCTAATTACAGAGTTCACAAATTATAATAAACATAAATAATTTATTTGTACATAAAGACAATTTAATTAATGGAATGGAAGCCCGCATAAGAATTGTCAGCAGTCATCTGGCTACATAATACACAATACATACTACATTAAAAATATACAATACAGTTATAATACTTAACAATTCACAATAATAATTACAGTAATATTATTTTGAGATATTGCAACACCAGCATGTTATTATTATTTCACACTTGAAAATTAATTTCCCACTTCCAATTGCACGTGCATCACATAGTAAATTTTACAAATATATAACTTCAATTATGTCCCTAGAATCAAGAGAGGCAATCCATTGAGCAATATAATGTTTAAATGGTGAGGCCCAGACCAAGAGCAGCCAGGGTCGGCCTAACCATGCCCCCCCTTGAATTTGCGGTCCCCTCGGGCCGGCCTCTCCCCTCGAGATGGTGATCCCCCTGAAATCGGGTTCAGCCGGCCCAAATCCTCACACCCCCCGGTCCGTCCCCATTCCGGCCTGGCCTTCCCATCTGGCCATCTTCTGGCCTGGTCATCTTCTATTGGTCTTATTCTGTCATAGTTACGTAGTCATGTTCTACAACAGAGCGCTTGGCAACACATACACATGCCACATCTGACCCTATTTCCTCCGTAGGGTCATCTTCTATTGGTCTTATTCTGTCATAGTTACGTAGTCATATTCTACAACAGAGCGCTTGGCAACACATACACATGACACATAGAACCCTATTTCCTCCATAGGGTCATCTTCTATTGGTCTTATTCTGTCATAGTTACGTAGTCATGTTCTACAACAGAGCGCTTGGCAACACATACACATGACACATAGGACCCTATTTCCTCCATAGGGTCATCTTCTATTGGTCTTATTCTGTCATAGTTACGTAGTCATGTTCTACAACAGAGCGCTTGGCAACACATACACATGACACATAGGACCCTATTTCCTCCGTAGGGTCATCTTCTATTGGTCTTATTCTGTCATAGTTACGTAGTCATGTTCTACAACAGAGCGCTTGGCAACACATACACATGACACATCGGACCCTATTCCCTCCATAGGGTCATCTTCTATTGGTCTTATTCTGTCATAGTTACGTAGTCATGTTCTACAACAGAGCGCTTGGCAACACATACACATGACACATAGGACCCTTTTTCCTCCATAGGGTCATCTTCTATTGGTCTTATTCTGTCATAGTTACGTAGTCATGTTCTACAACAGAGCGCTCTGCAACACATACACATGACACATAGGACCCTTTTTCCTCCATAGGGTCATCTTCTATTGGTCTGATTCTGTCATAGTTACGTAGTCATGTTCTACAACAGAGCGCTTGGCAACACATACACATGACACATAGAACCCTATTCCCTCCATAGGGTCATCTTCTATTGGTCTTATTCTGTCATAGTTACGTAGTCATGTTCTACAACAGAGCGCTTGGCAACACATACACATGACACATAGAACCCTATTTCCTCCATAGGGTCATCTTCTATTGGTCTTATTCTGTCATAGTTACGTAGTCATATTCTACAACAGAGCGCTTGGCAACACATACACATGACACATAGAACCCTATTCCCTCCATAGGGTCATCTTCTATTGGTCTTATTCTGTCATAGTTACGTAGTCATATTCTACAACAGAGCGCTTGCCAACACATACACATGACACATAGAACCCTATTCCCTCCATAGGGTCATCTTCTATTGGTCTGATTCTGTCATAGTTACGTAGTCATGTTCTACAACAGAGCGCTTGGCAACACATACACATGACACATAGAACCCTATTTCCTCCATAGGGTCATCTTCTATTGGTCTTATTCTGTCATAGTTACGTAGTCATGTTCTACAACAGAGCGCTTGGCAACACATACACATGACACATAGAACCCTATTCCCTCCATAGGGTCATCTTCTATTGGTCTTATTCTGTCATAGTTACGTAGTCATGTTCTACAACAGAGCGCTTGGCAACACATACACATGACACATAGGACCCTATTTCCTCCGTAGGGTCATCTTCTATTGGTCTTATTCTGTCATAGTTGCTATTTGAACTTTGATACATTTTATAAATAAAATAGAATAATTTAAAGTATCTTATTCGTAATAACTGAACCGTTTAATACATATTTAAATAAATTATACATTTTTGAGTAATTTCGGAGCTTAAAGGTATATAAATGAATATCTCTCATTTTCAAAATAACTAAATTTTGAGCCAGATATTCAATCTAACAGTAATTTTGCCAAGAAATGTAAAATATTGAGTGTATACAAGAATGCATTTGGGCACATCCATCGTAACTCTCCGGACATTAGGAGCAGGCTTTGAGTACAGCATTTTCAGTAATTTGTGCCCCACCGATGGCTGTCACCTTAGCGCGGTGGTGGGGTTTGCGTTGGCCAATGATCCATTGCAGCTACGCCGGCGAGCATATGCTCATGTGTAAGGGTTACCCATGCCGGACAGGTCAGTGGTGAGGTTCAGACAAAGAGCAGCCAGGGTCGGCCTAACCTTGTCCTCCCTTGAATTTGCGGTCCCCTCCCCACCCCTCGGGCCGGCCTTCCCCCTCGAGATGGTGATCCCCCTGAAATCGGGTTCCGCCGGCCCGACTCCTCACACCCCCCGGTCCGTCCCCATACCGGCCTGGCCTCCCCACCAGTGTTGGACTCCCCCGGATAGGGCCCGTTAGGTCGACCCCTTCCCATGTCCACCACTTATATCAACAAAGTTAAATGCAAAAATTAATGTGCGCAATATAACATCGTCGTTGATGCGCCGTTAAACCCCAATAATCTAATCTAATCTAAAGTAATTTGTGAAACCAAGGCACATTGTTGCCTTTAAAGGTTCTGCTACTTTCAAAAAATAATTACTGACAACATTGTATTTAGAGATTGCAAAGTATATACGAGTATTATAAATAAAGCATTGACAATTTATAGAAATCAGCGTTTCTCTTCGGACAAATTTTAACTCGTATTATGATAGGTACAAGTTGAAGGGGGATGTCTCCTCAAATTAGAAAGGGCCCTTACATTTCATATTTTTATTTCTCTTACTAACATATTTACATGATATAATAGAAATTATAGAACAAAAATAATCATCATTGCATGATTAGATTAGATTAGTTTGGTTTAACGGCGCGTCAACGACGAGGTTATATTGCGCACATTAAGTTTATATTTAACCTTGTTGAACAAAATCGGAGGGCACGGGGAGGGGTCGACCTAACTGGCCCGATCCGGGGGAGTCCAGCACTGGTGGGAAGGCCAGGCCGGAATGGGGCGGACCGGGGTGGAGGGAGGGGGAGGCTTCGGGCCGGTGGGACTCGATTTCAGGGGGATCACCATCTCGAGGGGGAGGCCGGCCGGAGGGGACCGCAAATTCAAGGGAGGGCATGGGACTAGGCTGACCCTGTACTGCACTTGGTTGGGACCAACTCGCTATGCGAGCCGGTCCCTTAAGCCCCACCACCGCGTCAAGGTGGCAGTCCATTGGTGAGGATCATTGCATGATATCTACATGCACACGTTATGGGGAATATTTTTATACGGTAGAATGTGAGATGGACGTAACGCAGCAAATTTACTCCTACCAATAATCTCTTTTGGAAATTTGGCTTTGAATAAGGCAAAGGCCTCATTCAACGAGTATAACATGTGTCGGCGTGCCATAACGGTCTTTCCAGTACCCAAATTGCGGTATCTGTCACTCTTTACTCCTGGGTCAACTCTGGAAATGTCTTCCTCTTCGTAGAACTTTATGGGTCATTCCAGCGTAACTCAGGCTACATTTGCACCTATTTTATTTGTTATAAACCAATGCAACCATACTAAAATATCAAAATAAAAATTCCAAAAAATTACCTGTTATGCTGCTTGCAGTTGTCTTCAAATAAAAAAATTGACTTGGTTCATTTGTTGGTAGACTAGCCCCCAATTAATTAATGAAATTCCGTAACTCATGTTACGGAAATGGACGGAAGTATTTAATATTTGCATTTATGTGCATAACTCTGCTCTTATATTTATTCCACAGCTGCATCACATTTTTTACATGTACACAGACTGTAGATACGTAATTAGGAATATTAAGTTAACAAAAATACAATTGATTGTAGATAGAACAATTTAATTAATCCGTAACTCATGTTACTAGAAAAAGTAACTCATGTTACAATATGAACTTAACAAGTGATATCAGCATAATCTTTACATTTTTAGATATGGTATGTTGGTTGAACATCATTATAACTAGTTTATTAGGTGTGGTACACAAATTAATTTGCCACTTACAAGGTTTGAAGAATTTTTAAATAATATGATATATAATTTTCTAATAGGTATACAGTACCTAACCAAAAATAAAAATTAGACATTAATTAAGATGAATGATTATTGTAATGAAAAATTAATGAAGTTGTTTGAATAATGACAAATCATAATTAAATAAATAGTTGTCACGGCGATCAACTGCCGGTGGATTCATTATTGCAACAATATCTTCAAATTGAATTTCAGACATATCTTCGAATTCAGGCCATACAAATTCATTGATTGTTGACCTCACGTCCTTCTTCCTCATAAACTTTATTTGGTACTTATCCATGGAATATTTTTGGACAATGACTCCAACATAATGCTTGAATGACTTTTTCGTATCAAGTCTAACAACAACATAGTTACCAACTTCAAGCTGGAAGATACTTGGACTGGAAGGTCTGTTTCCGGTGCCAGATCCGCTTGCTCTATCGGAAGTCTCAGGATCGGTCTCCAGATTGACTTCTGAGACTTGATAGTTCTTCGACAGCATTGAAGTATTCGCTACTCCGTCCGAAAGGTGCTCACTTTCAAATATGTATCCATGAACACTTGCCAAATGGTTAATCATCGCGACTTTGTGATATAATGTATTATTGCAAACATCGACTAGACATTTAGTTCGAGCCGGTCCATGTCCGTCCTTCTCTCCACAGGTTGTTAAATGTCTGGAATAAGCATGCCTATTTGCATATAATTTGTTGCAAGCACTACATTCTCGAGGATAAACTATTTTCCCTCCCGCACAAACTCTTGTACTAAAAGCTAAATCTTGAAGATAATTATTGCTATCATCAACACGGTGCTTGACAACTAATGTGGGCAAGGTTGCCAGGGGAACAGGACAGAGCAACCTTTACACTGGCACCTTCCTTGGGGATCAGTGAGTGTCTCGGAAGCTGTGAATGGCGAGGGAAAGAAACAAACCGAGAAACTTGCGGCTTCCTCTTGCGAGGTACAAGGACAGGAGAGTGCATGCAAGAAGAAAAGCCATCACAATAGCTGTCACCAAGAACACTAAACTTATTAACACTCTCAAACATCATTCGTGGTCGGGCTCCATTCAAGACATGCACCGAGGGAACTTTCATGTGGGGGACATGCACCGAGTGGACATTCATGTGGGGGACATGCACCGAGGGAACTTTCATGCGGGGGACATGCACCGAGGGGACATTCACGGAGGTAACTTTCATGCGGGGGACATGCACCGAGGGGACATTCATGTGGGGGACATGCACCGAGGGGACATTCACGGAGGTAACTTTCATGCGGGGGACATGCACCGAGGGGACATTCATGTGGGGGACATGTACCGAGGGGACATTCACGGAGGTAACTTTCATGCGGGGGACATGCACCAAGGGGACATTCGTGTGGGGGACATGTACCGAGGGGACATTCACGGAGGTAACTTTCATGCGGGGGACATGCACCGAGGGGACATTTATGTGGGGGACATGCACCGAGGGAACTTTCATGCGGGGGACATGCACCGAGGGGACATTCATGTGGGGGACATGCACCGAGGGGACATTCACGGAGGTAACTTTCATGCGGGGGACATGCACCGAGGGGACATTCATGTGGGGGACATGCACCGAGGGGACATTCACGGAGGTAACTTCCATGCGGGCGACATGCACCGAGGGGACATTCATGTGGGGGACATGCACCGAGGGGACATTCACGGAGGTAACTTTCATGCGGGGGACATGCACCGAGTGGACATTCATGTGGGGGACATGCACCGAGGGAACTTTCCCCACCGACGGTTGCCACCTTATCGCGGTGGTGGGGTTTGTGTTGGCCAATGATCCATTGCAGCTACGCCGGCGAGCATATGCTCATGTGTAAGGGTTACCCATGCCGGACAGGTCAGTGGTGAGGTCCAGACAAAGAGCAGCCAGGGTTGGCCTAACCATGTCCTCCCTTGAATTTGCGGTCCCCATCGGGCCGGCCTTCCCCCTCGAAATGGTGATCCCCCTGAAATCGGGTTAAGCCGGCCCGAATCCTTACACCTCCCGGTCCTTCCCCATTCCGGCCTGGCCTTCCCACCAGTGCTGGACTCCCCCGGATCGGGCCCGTTAGGTCGACCCCCTCCCCTTGCCCTCCAATTATGATCAACAAAGTTAAATATAACAATTAATGTGCGCAATATAACCTCGTCGTTGACGCGCCATTAAACCAAACTAATCTAATCTATCTAATCCGAGGGAACTTTCATGCGGGGGACATGCACCGAGGGGACATTCATGCGGGGGACATTCATGTGGGGGACATGCACCGAGGGGACATTCATGTGGGGGACATGCACCGAGGGAACATTCATGCGGGGGACATGCACCGGAGGAGGCAGAAGAAAAGTAAAGCCTGGAGGAGGCAGAATACAAGGGAAGCCTGGAGGAGGGACAGAAACATCAAGAGGGGGGACAGATACATCAAGAGGAGGGACAGATACATCAAGAGGGGAGACAGTAACATCAAGAGAGGGGCCAGAAACATCAAGAGAGGGGACAACAAAATGAGGGGACCTCAGGACAGGAAAGTCTACATTCAGTGAAAAGCTTGGCATAGAAGGTAGGACAGAAGAACATGAAGTAACAAACTTGTCATACACAGACCTAATATACTCAAACCCTGTGGTAGAGAGGTGCAGGCCATCGCCTCCGATGTGGTCTCGAGCGAGGAATGTGTGCCACTGGTCGCACAGCTCGACTCCCCACGCGCTGCACCTCCGACGCAGCTCGGTGTTCAGCTGCTTCGCCTTGTTGTTAAAGTCCTCCGCTTCCCTGATGCGGTCTGCCCGTGCCTTCCGGTGGTCAAACTCATTCACGTGGCGCGGCAAAACTGTGCAAATCACAATCCGTATCAGGGGATTTGCCTGCCTCGTTTCGCAAATGAGGGACTCAAATTCCCTAAGGATGCAGTGGATGGATTGGAATTCGTTAGACACATTGTTTGTGCCGACATGGAAGATGACGGCACGGTAGTAGGGGACGATGCGCACGGCGTGCTCCTTAATGTGACACATGTGCCCGCCAGGGAATGACTGCACTGCGAGAGTGTCGCCATTCCAGTCGGACACATATTTCACCTGCGAGTCACCGATTACAATCAGGGACATGACAGAAAATAGGAGAAAATATTAGAAATTGAAAACTAAACTGGCCTGATCACTCTGATGTCTCCCAAACACTCCTAGCAGTACAGCTCAGGTAGGCAGAAGAAGCTGTTAAAATTAATGCACATCAAAAGAATGCACATCAAAAGACTGGAACATTGTGAAAATGTGTGGTATAAGGAATAGTAGTCTGTTCGTCGGGGTGTTCTAACCTGCTCAGATCACACCGGAAGTCATCACGAAACAGTTTACTTATACTTATCCGTCGAGTTTTGATTCACAATCCTTGCACCTAACATATTCAGTGACGTACTTCCACTTGCTCGGAGCAGGTTAGAACACCCCGACAAACAATCCTGCACGACATAGAAAAATGTCTATTTCCCAGCCTCAATCCTCCATAGATTGGTTTATCTACCTAGAGAGTAAAAGTTCAGAGTCAGCCGTCTTGCCATGGAAATATCAAGGAATTTCGTGGCCCCCTGGTGCCCCCCCAGCGAAATGTTTGAACATCAATTAAGCTGTACCATTTTTAGCTACCATAAATATGGCGGAAATTAGTGAATTTAATGTTACTTTTAGCGGCCTCAAGTTTTTCAAGTTAGTAATTCGAGTTTTGTAATCACACCAACAATTGCCTCATCTAGTGCAGCATGTGCACAACATTTTCATATATTATACTAAGATTAAAGACATACTTACAACAGAATGTGTAAGGATATACTCAGATTGGCCATACTATCCAGTCATACTATTCTACTCTGGAGGCCAATTCTTGAGTTTTCACGTTTTGGAACCATACGTTTTCTTGTACTATACAACTTGAAACAATTGACAACTATTGCTTAGCCTTCAACTTTTATACTTTTTAAACAAAGACAACATACCTACCTACCTACCTACATGGTTTCAAAACGTTAATCTCAAGAATTGGCCCCCTGTTATTTGGTAAATTGACCGTAGGTACCTGTACCTACCTACCTACCTACCTTATTATATTCTACTTACTAGGTACACTCAAATCATAAAACAGTATTTGAAAGAAATGGATTGTCTGAAAAAGATGTGAAGCATCATTCGATGAAGTCTATGCTTACTCGTCATCTAGGTACCTCTAGTAGGTACTAGGTAGGTGAACTCTGATTTCATTGATAATAACAAGGATGATTGTCAAGGAATCTGGCCAGCAGCCAATCTGTTTCATTCAAATACGTTTTATGATTTGTTGGGTGTAGGTACCCACCTACCTACGTAGGTAACTACCCAGTAGGTACTTAGATACGGTGTACCTACCTACCTAGGTACCTAGGTATGTTTTTGAAGGTTTCAATATTTTGTTATTATCCCCACACCACAATATGAAAATATATTGATACAGATTAAACTTACTGTAAGGTCTTTCCGCTCATTTTATGCGATTTGACACTACCTAGCAAGGTGGTACAGGTTATGTATCCTAGTGTTTCTCGAACATTTTATCAATTTGAAGTTATATTTGCTACTAGGTATTATTAACATTGCGTACCTTGTTACGGAGACACGATATACGACACGTAGACACACAATATAAACGCAGATGAACCTGTAGACAGAATAAAGAACACGATTATTTTGTAAAAAACACGTTAGCTCAATACTTACCCGTGGGTTATTTGAAAAAGGTTAGAACGCGGCAAGACGACGAAAAATCGACCATGGCGCCACCCCACGGACACACGGACATTTTTGTTACTACAAAAATGTTACCCATCTCGGCCCAACGAAGCTACCGAATTTTACAGACGCTAACGCTATCCAGCAGCATTGTCACTAACTAACAGCACTGAAAATTTAACTGCATTAGCTCGATCGGTAAAGCTGTTATTGAAACTTTTCTTCTCTTCTGTTACTCTCTGGACACAAATGGTTTTATTATTCTGTTGCGCGAATTTTATGAAATGATGGTGTCCTTTTTCATAAATTTATTTTTAAATTTATAAAGAAAATTCTCCTGATTCTTTGGGTACCAAAATGAAGAATCTGCAAGATAATTGTGTTGTGTAACTTAATTCGTGAAAGGTTGCCAACGACTAGTCCATCTTTTTGAACTTTGCAAGTGGTATGGTAAATATTTATTTTTTTCCCATAAGAACATTAAATAAAGATAAATAAACGTGGGTTTTGTTAAATTTGAACATATATCTGAAATAATTGCCATATTAAAACATGTTCGAAAATGTTTGACTTTTGAAGCTTTGGACACTTTCTCATGGATGTGCCAATATCATAATATTTCTACTAGTGATCTGCATCCTATTTGACCAACTGGGAAGATCTCCTCGGCAAGTAAGGTGGTACCTCAGGTTATGAACCAATTCTTACCCTTGCACACCAGTCACAGGACATTCTATGTTTCTTATAACCGGGAGATAATTTTTTTTAGTAGTAAATAATCTTTATTAGCATTTTTGCTATTATAGTGTTACAACGTACAAGTATTCGTATAAAACACACTTCCGGCAAATTATAATTTCAATGAGAGCAGTAAATCATATAAAATCAAAACATAATAAAGTTACATTTGTATAGCACTATGAACTATAATTAGAACCGTGATTGTCAGTACATATAACATTTTCAATCAAATTAAAACTGTGATACTTAGCGATACTAAACGATACTTAACAGTTTACATATTTATTTTTTACTGATGACATTATATGAAGCGTGTCACTGACCACATCACCTGATTTTATCCAGCCTTTAACACTATTTGTACCTACATGCAGGATAACAGACTCCATTTTCTCTTCT
The DNA here is from genome assembly GCA_934045905.1 of Leuctra nigra. NCBI lineage: Eukaryota > Metazoa > Arthropoda > Insecta > Plecoptera > Leuctridae > Leuctra > Leuctra nigra. Next base: position 24,186,415 of record OW203768.1, on the reverse strand, counting down.
GTCTTGCTGGAGTCGATAGCTTTTGCCATTTGGTCCATTCTCATGCCGGGACGACAATTCACAATCCACTCTGCTCCTCTCCTTTTCATGATTCTTTCGGTGTTGAAAACCATGGAGTCCCCCCAGATGGTCACGTTTCTTTTCTTCAACACACTGCCTTTCACTTCAACAGACTCTTCCCCTACTGACGTGGTGTCTATTGGCCTAGTGCTATCTGTATCGGCCGAGTGGGATGAGGGATGAAACACACAAATACTAATTTAATTTTGATTCCCAAGTTTTCGAAAATACTTATGATAAATTTCTTTACATGTCGCCATTTTTTATTGTCCAGGCCGGCTGCAATTTTGGGCATCGCGATTATTCTTGGTGCATAGGTTTTTAAGGGTCACAAGTGATTTATATGTATTTTTAATTAAGGTGTATTTCGTTTCGTCTTCTCCTTGGTTATCAGGTTGAAGATGCGTCTTCACTCTACGACAATCTCTGCCACCTCTCCAACTTCCTTTTGCTGTTGTTTCAGTTCTTCAACCATTCCAAATTTTTCCACAAAGGCTTTTGCTATCCCTCCAGACATTATTAGGTCCTTGGCTACAGCATGTGCTAAAGGAATTTCCTTTCCAACATCGAAAATATTTCATTTCACCATAGTACCTATTTCCTGTTCCTGGGTTGACAGTTCTAGTCTTGGGATCCGATTCGAAAGCATCAGTTCTGGTGTTGGGCTTAGTGATTTTAAAAATTTTAGATTGAATGTCAAACTTTTGCAAATACAAGACGACATCTGAATATGGGCGTCCAATTGTCAGAAGTCTAAGGAAATAGTTCTAAAGAAATAGATCTGGTCCTGAGGTTCCTCCGTTCATCAAACTACTTTGACACAATATAATGTTATAGTATAATGTTATAATAGACGCAAAATGACCACGACGTCCCGAGACCACGAAGTGACGTAATATCTCGTTAACGGCTAGACCGATTTTAACGAAACAAGCGCTAAACAATTAAGACGGTCAACTTTATGTCTTATCATCCATAATATTTGGAGTTTCTCATAACTCGGGAATATGAAAAGCAATCAGATCTCTATTTTGATTAAAATATCACAAAAAGTCTTTCATCAAACCGGATTGTAAACCGCACTTGATCAAACATAACATTTTAATCCTGCCCTGCATATATATTATTCTGGAATCAATTCATGCCTTGAGATTATATGGAGTGGAGACGCAGTACAAAACAAAGATATACATGATCACAATACCAGAAATAAAAATAACATACACTTAGACAGACATAGAAGTAAGTGTACTCAAAAAAACTATCAATTCATAATAACAAAACTTTACAACAAATTACCGGATAAATTTAAAGAAATTAACAAACACTCGGAATTAAAATAAAAATAAAAATGTTATTAGGGAAAAATGCATATTTCTCAATAGAAGAATTTTCTATGTACAATTTAATATCATTTAGTGTTTATTATTTAGTTAATTTTTAGATTATAAATAGATTATTGCTTACTTATTAATATTTGAGTTTTCCATATACTCCAATTAAAAGTTTAATCTATAGGAGTCTATACATACATGTAATAATGTAAAGTTTGGAAATAAAATCTATCTCTCTAAAGCCGGATCCACAGAAACAATTACACCGTTTCATGTCGAGTAAGATCTGACACGGGCGGTTGGGTATATGGCGAAATGGACGTACACGTAGAAGTTGATGGTGATGGGCTTTGATGTGATAAATGCAGGCTTCGAAGAGATAGAGATGGACGGTCTTGCCACAGCGCCTGCAAAGAAAGACGAATCCATTGAGAATAGAATCTAGTTATGATCATTTACATTGAAAACAACGTTCTGTCGTTTATTAAAATGAGTGGCATTAAACCGAGTGCTATCAATAATATGGAAGCGACTTAGTGCGTTTCAAAATAAAATCGATTTCCTTGCTCTGCAGTTCATTTCACAAGTAGAATACCTTACTCTCAACTAAACCGCTCATTGCAGTAACAACGATGAAACCCAATGAACCCATAGTAGCCACGTCTTAAGAACAAGTATACCCGACTACGCGCTATCAAATATACTCTTGGCCCCCCGACGGCTGCCACCTTAGCGCGGTGGTGGGGTTTGTGCTGGCCAATGATCCATTGCAGCTACGCCGGCAAGCATATGCTCATGTGTAAGGGTTACCCATGCCGGACAGGTCAGTGGTGAGGTCCAGACAAAGAGCAGCCAGGGTCGGCCTAACCATGCCCTTCCTTGAATTTGCGGTCCCTTTGGTCCGGCCTTCCCCCTCGAGATGGTGATCCCCTGAAATCGGGTTCCGCCCGCCCGAATCCTCCCACCCCCGGTCCGTTTCCATTCCGGCCTGGCCTTCCCACCAGTGCTGGACTCCCCCGGATTGGGCCCGTTGGGTTGACCCCTTCCCCATGTCCTCCACTTATGTCTAACAAAGTTAAATGTAAAAATTAATGTGCGCAATATAACCTCGTCGTTGACGCGCCGTTAAACTATAATAAATAATCTAATCTAATCACACATACTTATACAATTCACGCTTAATCGTCTATAGTTATATATAGTTAATCAAGTCATGTTCTACGCACAGAGCGCTTGGCAAAACATACACATGTTAACAACTATAATGCGAGTAATTATGTCGTCCATGAAATAATTGAAGATGTTTGTTTGTTTTACGTTGTCATGTCTACGCACAGACCGCTTGGCAACACACACAGTCGAAGTGAGGCGGTGTGTGCAGTCTCTTGTTCATCTTCGCCTTCGCCTCTGTCATCTTCGTCCAAGTACAAGTCTGAAAAATAACCATATTTCAATAACAATATATACTTTAATCGTTGTTCCCTTAATCTGTACCCACTTAATAGAAACCGTTTTTTGTATTATTCTCATCTAATAATTGCATGGGCAATGAATCCTGAAACAATACATAATGATCATGATTTTCAATGATAATAATAATATCACCCGGACCAAGGCACACTGTTTTCTTAAAACCTACGTTTTTTAATAACCTGTTATTCAGTTTTGTCTGGTGTCTTATTGCAATTGACTGTCAAATATTCACCCTTATGTAATAGATTTAGCAACCTTTTTCCCTCACGGTGTTTGGACTCAAACCTCATGTTCCAAATCTCAAAGTCCTAGTGGGCCAACCAAGGACATGATCGCATAGTGAACCATGGGTGAGAAGATGCATTTCGACTCACCTTCAACTTCTACGTGTACGTCCATTTCGCCATAGACCCAACCGCCCGTGTCAGATCTTACTCGACATGAAACGGGAGACAAGTCTCTCCTTATTCACAGTATTGCAATGGACAATTAATGGTTGCTTTGATGTGATAAATGCATGCTTCGGAGAGACAGAGATGGATGGTCTTGCCACAGCGCCTGCAAAGAAAGTCAAATCCATTGACAATATAATCTAGTTGTGATCATTTACGTTGAAAACAACGTTCTGTCGTTTAATAAAATAAGTGGCATTAAACCGGGTGCTATCAATAATATGGAAGCGACTTGGTGCATTTCACAATAAAATCTATTCCCTTGCTAAGCAGTTTACATCACAAATTGTATTACTTACTTTCAACTAAACTGCTCAGCACAGCAACAACGATGAAACCTAATGAACCAAAAGTAGCCACGTCTTACCTACTGTGATTCTTTATATCAACTAAGATTATGTAATATTTAAGCGGGTAGTCAGTTCCGTATTTGTTCTCGATCGTAAAGTTTCAATGGTTTTTAATATGCAATATGCCATTAACCTTTATGTCGATTTCATATCAAAATAACACGTGCAAGTCAAGGCCATTGCTGGATGGCCTTGGTTTGTTTTAGTTGTCATGTTCTACGCACAGACCGCTTGGCAACACATACACATGTTAACAACTATGACATGTGATTAATGGCGTCGTCCATGATATAATTGAAGAGGTGTGTTTGTGTTAGTTGTCATGTTCTACGCACAGAGCGCTTGGCAACACATACACATGTTAACAACTATGACATGTGATTAATGGCGTCGTCCATGATATAATTGAAGAGGTGTGTTTGTTTTAGTTGTCATGTTCTACGCACAGAGCGCTTGGCAACACATACACATGTTAACAACCGGGCTGAACCTAGCCTTCCATCCTCCAGCCTTCGACCTAATACCAACCTTAAACTCAATAGGAATGAAATGCCAAAGCCGCTAGGTTCAGTATTCTCGTTACAATATAGATGGCGACTCTGTCTAGTGGTGATAGTATTCTAGTTTGAATATAGATGGCGACTCTATTTACTCTTGTTCTGAATGTAATGTTTACTCTTTTTCTGTCGAGTGGTGACAGTATTCTAGTTTGCATATAGATGGCCACTCTATTTACTCTTGTTCTGAATGTAATTTTAAATGTTACTTCATAATATGCAATATTTAATGCAATATTTGTTTATTTGTAACCTTTGACCCTCTTCCGAGGAAATTGGTACATTCATGTTATATATTCTATATATATATGACACTTTTATTTTAGTAATAATTTAATTCTAATGAATTATAATCTACATTCAAAACTTATATTAATATTGAATATGACAGAGTTGATGGCAGTCGCCATAGGGTTATTGCACTTGAATATATAAGAATGCATGACTGCAAGTTAATTATTTCAATATATAAAAAATCATTTTTATCCTTTCTTATTGCGTTATTATTGCATTTGTTCACAAATTCAAACTTCATTAAATTTTGAAATATTATCATTTGTTTATATCTGGAAATCAGCTGAAGGAACCTATATTACAATAACAAATTGTATTGATTACGCAATAGTTATTTCGTTATTTTTACACTTGCATTTGTTCACAAATTCAAACTTCACTAAATTTTTAAATATTATCTACATATTTGGGATCTGGAAATCAGCTGAAGGAGCATACTTTACAATAACAAACCACAGTGATATTGTATAAAATTTTGCAATATGTTTTATTAATTTAAATATCAACCCAAAATAAAACTACCTATTGGTTACCCTAAAATTACATATTAGTTAATAAAAATATTAAATATAAATTTCATTTTTGACACGATTGCTTTCAATAATTCCATATTTAAACTATTGTACAATTTAATAAAGATTTCCCTAGCTGAGCAATTTTTAATTCACATCGATTACTTATCAAATCTCAGTGACAATTTATGGGAATACAGTGGCCCATGTGTGATCTGACCGATCTGACCAAAATTCATGAATAGCTCATATGCCGCATTCACAACATGACAAACAATGAGGACATTTGTTTGTGACCTCGACCTTCCAAGGTTCTTCTTTGTCATCTTGCATCAATGGCATGCAGCGAGGGTTGTTTTCGGGGAAGCGCGTCGGGCTACCGGATGTCAATAAACATTAAGGGCCGCCGAGCGCGTATGTAGGTAGATTTCCGGACTTTTGCTTCGAGCTGATCATCAGCAAAGCAACCTTTTTCATATAATGAAGGGTGCTTATGGCCGACAGACGCAGCTCGTGACAACAAAGGATCAATAATCCATTTTATTAATTTTTTGTTCTTACTGATCAAATATAATTTCTATATTTTTGATCACACAGACAAAAGTCCTAATCGAAGGTAGTTCAAAGGTTTTTTATTTGTAAAATTTGGAGCAAAAATGACGAAACGTTGCAAGCTAAACTTGTTTTATAGACAAGTAATTGAAATTATTATGATTATTATGATAATACTGTATGATAATACAGTATACGTAATATCAGTGTGATACTGATATAACTATAGTGTGTGATGTGATGATAATATAGTACTAATTATCGCCGTCAATCACAAAAATGAGTGTTACATTCCTACAATAATACACCAAAAGCATTATTGAACTTCGCCGCCGAATTTGACATTGTTTCAAGTCTAATCGATTTGTGTATGATTGACAAGTGATTGTAATGATGGTCGCATGATTATGATATTATTTAAAAGTTTCAAATATTTATTGTTAGTAAACCTGGAGTGCTCTATGAGCACTATTTCGGATTTTTTAATGTCACTAGTTGGTTTATTGGGTATTTGTTGCGTCGACGTATTCTAGTAGAAAAACAGGAAGAAAATATTATATGATTTCTGCGGTGAGATAATATCAAATTAAAAAAAATCAGTTAGATGTTAAATATTGTACATCTGTTTTGAGTTCACAACCTTGTATCCATTCTACTGAGGTTTTAGTCGTGGTTTTCCTCAGTTTATAGAGCAAATGATGGGATGGTTCCCTTAGCTTAGTCCACGACAAATTCATGCTAAAGCATCCACGACCAATGCTGTACCAATGTTGTGACCAATGTGACGAATGTTGTAGATTCAGTTCCTCATATTCTCTAACACTGCAGTGCACTCCAATCATCTTAGTCCTCACCAATCACAAGTACCTATAAGTACATATCAGACGAGAATATCGATATATAATGCAGCTAAGTAATAATCCGTCAATATTTCAGGTTACTTTTATAAATCGAAAGTTTAGTATTATTTGAAAATTAGTTTTCAATAACGAAGCACAAGCGCATTGGTTTGAAATAAATAGCATATTGTAACGAGTTTTTCAGGTTAATATCAATGTTATTTTATGTGTAAATATCAATTAATATGAATAAAATGTATCCAAATATAGCCACATCAATTCTTGCTAACCTGAACACTCCACAATCTCATTGAAAGTTATAACAATAGTGTCTTTCTAATAGCCATTTCACTGCTTTTGCCAAAATTATAATTTTATAATGATAATGATTATCAGCTATCAACAACGATCATCAAAATGATCACAATTAAAAAATAGGTTTGATCGTAATGTGCCAAGTAGTGGAGTGCGAGATTTCAATAACTATGCAGGTAAATTAATGGTTGAAACCTTCCTCCCATTTTATGAGGGGGTATAATAAAGTTTATTATACGGTCAACCGAGACGAACAAAGCAACCCAAACATTCTGTGAGTTTCAACTGGCATCCCAAGTGAGCAGGCTTGATATCGACACAAACTACAATTATTTTAATTTCAGTATTTATTTTTTTCCTAATTAAATAATAATGACATTAAATTGTAACATAGTCAAGTCACAAATTATAATAATTTCGCATGTGCACAAAAAATACCGAGTTTTTATATTCATCCGTCTTCTGTGTGAATTGTGATTGATGAAAGAAAATGAAATTTTTCATAAAAGTGTGCTCGCCATTCACAACTCACGTCTTATTAGAGCAAATTGATAGAACTCAATTAAATATCATAAAATCCTCTTACATAGTGTACACTATTCACGCATGCGCATATCGCGTATGTCCGGGTGTCCTGTATGTCCTGTATGTCCGACAATGGAAAATAATCGAACTGTCATTTCAAAAAGTCAAAATGTCAGCACGAATCTTTATATCCACTTTCAAGTAAGTTATAACAATAATTCGTTCAAATAATATACGAAATCACATTCTACATACCAGATTGATGAATAACTCCGTTTCACTAACGTTTGACAGTAGTTTGAGAGAAATTACATGAGAAGCAAGAGTGTAGCCAACTTGCCAAGACGTGTAGCCCATGGAAGAACAGACAAGTTTCGAAACTTTCAATATTTGCGCAGTAGGCCGTGATATTTTTTTTACCTTGAACGAAAATTGGAATTAACTCTTGGGACCTTGACTTAGTAGAACCACGGGTAAAGATTATATTTTTGGGGTTGCAAAGGGTGAGGGTTTAGGGGGGGGGGGGGGGCGTAAGTGAACTTTTAAGCTCGAGTATACATACCTAACGTCGCAACTTCTCATTAGTATATTGACAGTTACGTTTTGGGAATCAAAATTGTACTAAAGCGATCGATCGTTGATGTTTCAATTTCAATTTCAGTTATCTTTATTTGCATCTTTAAGTACAAAAAGGCGACATTCAGCAATGTGGGAATCGACTGAGAAGCTCAGCGGCTCCCTGCTGATCTGCCATGTAACCTGATGTGAATTCCTGATGTTGATGTGAATTGTGCAGAGATGCAGACTTTTATTTCATCAGGAGGCAAGTAAGATCACGAGACATATTTCAGTCAATGAGAGAGCTGCTCTGGTTTTATCTAAATTTGATAGAGATAGAGAGTATAGATCGATAGAGTATGTTTTCTTAGAAACGTTTTTAAAATCTTTTTACCAAATTTTTTCATTTTTCATTTCTTATACTCATTGGGCCGTTATTTTTTTAAGTTGCGTATTTGTTTCTGTATAATTCACTCATTTATGATTTCAGATTTGTAACTTGGATTCGTTTAGAAATTTGAATCTGTAGTAGATTTGTAATTCCCATGTAGGGAAACCTATTTGTTTTAGTAGTGTATAACGTCGCACTGTTCTGCAGCTAACCTATTATGATGATGGGAGATGATGGTGAATAGGAGGTAAAGATGGAAGGTGGGAAGGAGGCGGCCGTGGCCTATTAGTTGGGTATACCTTCCCAGCATTTGCCTGTCGACTGAGGTAATACCACGAACAAAACCGTCAGGAAGTACGCTTTTTAACATTTCCCAAACTTTGGTACGTAGTTAGTGATAAATTATTCATACATTCGAATCACATAACTTAGATGATGGTGAATAGTAGGTAAAGATGGAAGCAGGGAAGGAGGCGGTCGTGGCCTATTAGTTGGGTATACCTTCCCAGCATTTGCCTGTCGACAGAGGTAATACCACGAACAAAACTGTCAGGAAGAACGCTTTTTAACAATTCCCAAACTTTGGTAGTTGGTGATAAATTAATCAAAAATGCAAATCACACAACTTACAATTTGTAAGCGGGTCCCTCTAGTAGCCCGATAATGCCCGGTGTGACTTGACTAGGTGACATTGCCGTGAGTCTTCAGGTTCAACTACAAATAATTGTGAAAGTCCAAATTTGGGTTTTAAAATCTCAACTGCTCCAACAGCCCAGACCATTCTAAAGTTTCCACCTGTCTTATTGACACAGTACAGGTCATTCATTATATAGACAATAGATGTACTGATTATGTTATGCAACTAATATGCGCCATAATTACACAATTTAACAAACAAGAATACTAATTACAATATATAATAAATTTTAAATTTATCATTATCAAGCAATATCGTCGATGAATAATAAAAACAAACTGAATTAGAGACTGACGCGAGGATTGAAGTTCATGATAATGGGATAATCAATAATCAATACCATTTTGTTGACTGTTAAAATAATCGCCTGTACAATACGACTGTATAATATTTTCAAAATATGCTGCAAAATAATAATTCAAAATATCTCATACTCATACTCGTGAAGACTGGGGGTGGATGCTAGGCCCTCCATGCAAGCTCTACAATCTGCTGAAGACTGGGGGTGGATGTTAGCCCCTCCATGCAAGCTCTACAATCTGCTGAAGACTGGGGGTGGATGTTAGCCCCTCCATGCAAGCTCTACCATCTGCTGAAGACTGGGAGTGGATGGTAGCCCCTCTATGCAAGCTCTACCATCTGCTGAAGACTGGGGGTGGATAATAGCCCCTCCATGCAAGCTCTACCATCGGCTGAAGACTGGGGGTGGATAATAGCTCCTCCATGCAAGCTCTACCATCGGCTGAAGACTGGGGGTGGATAATAGCCCCTCCATGCAAGCTCTACCATCGGCTGAAGACTGGGGGTGGATAATAGCCCCTCCATGCAAGCTCTACCATCTGCTGAAGACTGGGGGTGGATAATAACCCCTCCATGCAAGCTCTATAATCTGCTGAAGACTGGGGGTGGATAATAGCCCCTCCATGCAAGCTCTACCATCTGCTGAAGACTGGGGGTGAATAATAACCCCTCCATGCAAGCTCTATAATCTGCTAAAGACTGGGGGTGGATGGTAGCCCCTCCATGCAAGCTCTACCATCTGGTGAAGACTGGGCCCTCCAAGCAAGCTCTACCATCTGCTGAAGACTGGGGGTGGATGTAAGGCCCTCCAAGCAAGCTCTACCATCTGATGAAGACTGGGGGTGGATGGTAGCCCCTCCATGCAAGCTCTACCATCTGGTGAAGACTGGGCCCTCCAAGCAAGCTCTACCATCTGCTGAAGACTGGGGGTGGATGTAAGGCCCTCCAAGCAAGCTCTACTATCTGATGAAGACTGGGGGTGGATGTAAGGCCCTTTAAGCAAGCTCTACCATCTGATGAAGACTGGGGGTAGATGTAAGGCCCTCCAAGTAAGCTCTACCATATGATGAAGACTGGTGGTGGATGTTAGGCCCTCGCTGCAAGCTCCATTGATAAGCCAAGTCACCCTGATCGGGTTGATAATATAATATTATAAGTGAGTTCAGGGTGAAATTATCTTTGTAGAGTGGTCACAATCATATTGTTGCAGGGACTTGAACCCAAATGAATAACGGTTCTGGTTCCGGTACCAAGTTTTTAAAAATAACGGTTCCGATTCCGATTCCATTAGGGTTCCAATCGGTTCCATCAAATTCAGACAATTATTCAAATAATTTTTTTAATCGACTTTTGGGGACTTGTGCTCAGAAATGTCTAACATTAGACTTGGTGATCAATGATCATGTATTTGAAAAACTGTAAATGGTATAGTAAATATTTTCAGATTTGACGGCAATGAAGTAAAATTTCGGTGAAATTCATTATTTAGAGAACCTTTGTGGAACCGTTATGGAACCCAAATAATATTTAATATTAATAAGGGTTCCGGTTCCGGTTCCACCTAAAAAATTAATATGGGTTCCGGTTCCGGTTCCAGTCCCCGTATTGTTGTGTGCATTTATCAATCTTATCATATATGGGCAATCCAAGGTCACAGATCTGATAAGCCGGGGTCAATTAATTCAAAGAATAACATTATATTCGTGTTCAGTGTGCCGACCAGTTTTATAAAGTGTTAGCTATAAGGGTGAATTTCCCCTGCAATGCTGGTAGGATTTTCGACCTTATGAGCTTAGGGCAAAGCCATTTCTTAAACCAAATTTCAGACGTCCCGGCTTTTTGCTTTTAAACTAAAAGTGTTAGCAACTTAAGGATATAAACACTCGATTCCCAAGTCCATCAATTATGTCTACACGTATATTCCACGTGTCCGATATCAATCAATACAAAGCGTTTTACGCTTACGAAGCGTGTGCGTACTTTTGCGCGATCCTTCCAATAATAATAAATCACTAAATCGGCGATAAATCGACTCTGACATACACTTAGACATAGTACTCTTTTCATTAGCTCTGCCAAAGTCCCACGTACACGAATCACTGCCCCGTTTGATCATTTCGTCATTAGTATGACTAATAGTGACTAAATACTAAACACACCTAAATACGATTTTCTTCTCGTTGGTGTGTGAAATCAGAGTTTTTTTATATTTTTTTATTTTTTGTCACAATCAATTCTGTTAGAAATATTGCATCTCATTCAAAATTGTGTCCAATATTGCTGCCAGAGGACACAAATGTAAAGTTTTTTATATGCATTAATTGGCAAGTCCAGGTGGGTTTTAGATCATTGTTGTATTTTTTTTTGTAATCTACGAACGATTTCAAGTCAGATTTTGCATTTCTGAATAATTTGGTTAAAATTTGTGAAAATTAGTTTCATTATTATTTCTTGTCGAAAAATACGAGTTGCAGTATAAGCGGGTGCCTTAGTTTCGCTTTAAAACAGCAGTTTGGATAAAAATATAGAAAATTCGTTTAATATCATTCATTATTGTGTCAATGTCAATTCTGGGAGTATTTTCAATGCTGTTTAGCCAAAAAAAAAGTTCAAAAAGTGCTCTTTCATGGCATAAAATTGACCAAACGAGAAAGAAATTGAGAAAGAATTGAGTGGTAAAATAGTTATAGAGACGTTATAAATGTTTTACGAAATGATTAAACTGTACATTACAGTAAATGCCTGAAGTGGAAAAGAAATCTGTTTTGTACTGATAGATAATCAGATAGAAATGTCTGTAGTTACAGGTCTCACGTATTTTAGACTGCATTCGAACGGCCCGGTTAAAAACATTTCATGCCACTAAGGGCCAGTTTCTATTCAATTTCTATGCCAATTTCGACCTTACACTCCGACGAAAATTGTGTACATTTAGTTTTTTTATCCTTTAACAGTTGTCTCTGAATGTATTCATAAATAAATTTGATATTCGAGTAAAGTGATTCAAAAGGAAGCTAACGTGACCCAACTCAAGGATGTGGGTGCAGAATTACAAGAATACATCGCACTTCCCTTTTTAAATTATTCTGTATTTGTTGCCACCTAGATTCCTGACCCCGCCATGATTCAAACACTGGAAAGAGTATAAAGACAAAATGTTAGAAGATTGGTGTAGAACCAATAACCACTAGGAAAACGCTCTGTGTTACGCGTTGATGAGCGAGCACGGATATGCGCAACACATCGAACCGAAATTCTGTCTATTGAAAATCTTCAAAAAATCCAAAAATATTGGTCCCAATAAGCATGTAAAGTTTTAAGTTGATCGATTGAATCTGAAAATTTATGATTGAATGGTTCCTTGTTAATTTTCAAAAATCACAGGATCTTGTTCAAAAACTATACCTGGGACCACTCATATGATATAAGTGTGTTTACACAATCAGATCGATCGATCTGTTGATTATTAGTGTCATTATGCGTTTGAAAGTTTCTGTTCTAACTACCTTGGAACATCGGAACTGAGGCGTCAATGTTACCGTGATCCATAGCAACAAGCAAAATGTCCGTAAAATGTCAATAACTTTTGGATTTAAACACAGATTTGTCTGAAAATTGTCAAAAACACAGATAATGTTGGTCCCAATGACCATGCAAAGTTTTAAGTTGATCGGTCAAACGGTTCTAGTTTAAATGTCAAAAATCACAGTAAAGATGGTTTTAAATTTTAACCAATGGGAGGATTTGGCTGAAACTTTGTATTAATGACTTGTCAAAATTTCAAATTGATAAAACAAACCAATCGAAAGATAATATTTTTTATATTTGAACCAATCACGGGATCCCGTTCAAAAACGATCCCAGGGACCGCATAGTACGTTAGTATGTGTACAAAATTTCAGATTGATTGCTTGAGCGGTTTGACCTGGAGTGTGACCACAAAAAAATAAACAAACAAAAACAAAAACAAAAAAAACACACACACACACACACACACACAGAGAAAGTGCCATAAGAGTACCGTGGTGACGCTCGCTACGCTCGCTCAATAATGTAAAGATCACTCCGTAAACAGGAATATGTTCTTCTATCATGTGTAGAAACTATACAACTATATTAGACTAAAGTTTATGCAATGCCAAATTTATGCAATAATTTTCAAATATTTGTCAAGTTATCGTACAGATCAATGATTGGTAATTGTCAAATATCAATGTACTCGTATAGAATAAAAAATTGCATGCAATACCAAGGCTCGCCTCATTCAATTGAGAATGTGTTTTTAAAACAATGTTTGACAAAGTTGGTTTTGATGATGATGACTTTTCAACCAATTAGACAATCTTAAAAAGATAAATTGGAATATTTTAGCCAAAAGGTGTGATTTGTATCGATCGCATCAAGACCGGAAAAATGTGATCGCAGAGACAAAAGAGTCAAAAGACAGTCTAGTTGATTATATATAATAGAATATTGTTTTAACGTCGCACTTTTCAGCAACTAGGTTCATAAATCAAACATATATATCAAATATATCAAACAAATATGTAAACACTGTGTGAACACACTCTCTGTACCATTTTGAAAAATAAAAATAAATCAAATCAAATCAGACGGGTGACTATAAATTGAATACAGGGGAAGAATGGATTGGAGAGAAGGAGGTGATCGTGACCCTTTTGTGAAACCTTCCCAGCATTTGGCTCTTGACGTTTATCCAATGCCAAGTTTATGCAATAATTTTCAAATATTGTCAGGTTATCGTTCTGTTGCCCCGGTCTTCGTTACCGGTCTTCGTTACGTAACGTTTTCTTCGTTACCCCGACACAAGAAGTTCCTTCTTACTGGGGTATAAGAAATCACTGTAAACACAAATGTATTTATTACTAAATAAAAATACCGAATACTGAATACTGTCAATAATAGAATATGTGCGCAACATCTTGATCAAAATAATTCTTTACAGCGTTTCCCAATGAATAGCTCAGCAATCAGCATTCTCAAATATCGATGTATAGAATAAAAAATTCCATGCAATACCAATTGGGTTGGGTAGTATTTGCATATTATACCCTCCAAGCTTCAGCAACACTTGAGAATGTTTAATACATTGGACTGCACACTGCAGCTATAATTTAAAAAAAAATATTTGACAAAGTTGGTCTTGATGATGCTGACTTGTCAACCATTTGGGCAAGTATCTTCAAAAAAATAAACTGCAATAATTTAGCCAAAAGATGTGATTCGTAACGATCGCATCAAGAACCAAAAGAAGAGAGATCGCAGCTAGCCAAAAGAGTCAAAAGACAGTATGTCGCTCATATAATACACCTAATTGTTTAAACGTTACACTTCTTAGCAACTAGGCTCATAAAGACGATAGGTGACTATTAGAGATGATTAAAATACAGGGGAAGAATGGACATCTGAAAGGAAGGAGGTGGTCCTGGCTTTTTTTAGGACACCCCAGCATTGGATCTTTGACTGAGGGAACTACGCAATCATCATGATTCGAAGGACGATTAACATTGGAAATATAGGTTTGGGAGTAGGTCTGTCGTGACTCGTGCGTGAGGGTATACTAAAGGAAGGTACTCATAAAACAAAAACTTGTAAAAAGACTGCGAAACATCTCCACGCCTATAGGTATTGAGACCTATAAATTGATGGCTATAAATAAGCTAATGTTTTCTGAACCTTTTCGCAAGCGCTACACAATTATGTTTATGCCTGAATTTGACATAAAAGAAACCTCCAAATTTCAACAATTATCAAACAAATAAATTTTTAGCATATTAAAAATGTATATTAAATTTTTAAACAGCTTGGAGCAACGTGTGAGGAAGAGGGCATCACAATTCACAAGACAAAAGATAAAATAGCGAAAGAAAGAAAATATATTGTGGTCGATAAAAAATCATTGCTCCAAACCTTGTTTTTTATTTTGCTTTTAAATGAATTGAATAATGTATGAATAATTCATTCAGTTCTCCTCGTGATTCCGATTTAATATTTGAAAATATGAAGAAATCATTTTTGAAGAAATCATTTTATGAAGAAATCAGATATAATTTTTTCATTACTATAATTTCAATTTCTTATGATTAAGAAAGTGACAACTGTTAATAGATGATTTTCGAGATTTTTTTTTTAGGTGGAATATACTACGCTATTTGTACATAAATGCGCTTTGATAACATTATACTATCAATAATATCATATGATATAATATAATCTGATAAAAATATTCTGATAAATAGTCTAGTTTTGGTTAATCTGTTTTTGTCAATTTTTGTTAACTAGTTAAACATGTTGAGATCAACGAGCAACCCTCCCTCGTTGTCTTTGGTTGAGTTTGGTGGTCATTGGCGCCCTGCTGGGTTGCTTCCTTTACCTCCCTCTCCAGACCCCCCAGTAAGAAAAAGGTTGACCTTTGTATAGTTTTCATTTCTTATGCATGTATATAAAACGTGTCAGCTTTCGTTCGAGATGTGCACATATCGATGATCGCTTATCATCAACGCGTTGCACGTATACACTGTACAATGACATACAGAATAGCGTCTACCATACCTAAATACAATTTTCTTCAATCATTTTAATCATACAATTCTGGTTATGATTCAACTGAATTTATAAACAATTTAATAAAATAAAGTAAATCAATTCAATTTATATTTGCTTATAAATAATTAACGATTCAGCGTCAGGAAAAAACGATTAAAAATGACTGAGTAAAATGGTAAAAAAGTAAAGAGTAGGTAAATGAGTAAAACGGTGCAATATCACACAATTGTCGGTCGCTTATCCGAGATTAATCTACGATGAATTTGATATTTGGTGTTATTATTATATTGAGTTATCTGGCAATTAATAGTATTATTTACATAGAAGGTATTTTTAATTAATTATAATAATAAATATATCAATGCAATAGCATTGAAGCAATTGCATCCTAGGTTTGCGAATTTCTCATGTTGTAAGTATATGCTTTACAAACGGAATTTGATTGTTAGTGTGACTAAAAAAAGTATGATCTTTTAATGAAAAATCGAATTAGATCAGATCAATTAATCAATTAATTGGTAAAGAAGATTTCAATGGCCCATTGAACTGGCGCGGGAGTCCGCGCCAGGACTCCCGGCAGGGAGAGTGTCACTACAGCAGTGAGGGAGAGTTCCGCCAGGATAGCGGATAGCGGTAATACATTATTAAAAATTAAGGATATTAAATTGCAACAACGTTAATAAATATTAATCATAATAAAAGGGGGCTCGAAGTATTTAATATGATTAGTATATTAGCATTTTATTACTTTTGTATATTGTTTAATTTTATATCGAGCTTGTATAATATCGAATTGTGTTACGGGGCATTCTTAATCCAAATAACAGCAAAGCACTATGTAACAGTAAGCAGTTGTTTTGCAAATAAATAATAATGATAATATACAAGCTGATGAGTAAAATTTGGGAAGTAATTAGTTGAATTTTGGGAATATAAAAAGTTTTGTGGAATAATTAATGTTAATTCAATTTAAATTTTTGTCAATAATATAGAATTAATTTTGGCATTAAATGATTTTATCTTTCAACAATATTTATTTGCTATTATGGAAAATATGTCTGATAAGTAATAATGAAATGAGAATTTAAATAGTTAGATTCATTTAATTTTCACTTTTAAATTGGGCTACCTTATGTATTATTACTACTTTATTATTATTATTACTTTATTATTACTTCGTTTTAGTCTTTGGTAAACATATTTGGTAAATACCTTGTAATCATGTTAAAGTAAAGTACAAATGTGTATTACAAATTTGAGGTAAATGGTGTAAACGAAAGATAAGTAATGAGCTTAAAAATGGGATTGTAATTAAAATAAACTATTTATAATAGTTCAATTTGAAAATATTTCTCAAGTCCTTGTTAACTTTTTATAGATAATATTACATAATGATACTAAAAACTAATTAATTACGAAATTTAAAGTCTGCCAGGTGATTTTGTAATTTCTTTTTGTTCGTTTCAGGACTGCGAGCAATGGCTATCTTTATAGCTGAATTTTATAAGAAATACGAAGAATTAAAACAATAGAACCAAAATTAAACCATGTAAACCATAACGGAAAATAAACCATGAATTGAATTGATATCTGTTGTAATTATTTGTTTGATTGAACCTAAGTACCTAATCTAAACATGTAATTAGAAGTAATCATGAAATTCATTTAGTTTTAATAAAAATTTATCAAACAAATATTTCGATATAAACCTTGGTAACTATTTGAAAAAGCTGACTTAAAGTAATAATAATAAAAAAATATTTCATCATACCAAATAGCACAAAATAACTCTGAGTGATAACGAAGAAAACAAATATATTTTACATAGGATTATATTAGTTCTTATACATTGGAGAAATAATATAGGTACAATAACTTCAAAAAATTAAAAATATTTTATAATCACTAGCAATAGCTTGAATATATTTTATAATATCTTGAAAATTTGAAGTTTCGCGGTAAACACACAGCTACTATACTACAAGCGCTACCTGACGAAGAAAACTGAACTTTAAATTTTAGCGGGAAATTAAGATAGAGCAAAGAATGACCATGTACAGAATAAGTACTGCGCCCTTACGACAAACAAACAAACTACAAAACTTCAAGCTTGGAAACCTTGCCGATAGAATGCATTGCGTGGTATATAAATAGGCTCCATGGCTATCGGTAATATTATTAAACGTGCATACTGCTAATTAAATTAATGCGTAAAGAAGTATTGAGATATGCTATTTTCTCGAGTTGTAAGTTGCTACATTTTAAAGTGCCAAAAAAAGTTTCTGAAAAAATGAAAATGCATTTTTCTGAAAAAATGCATTCTGATTAAAGGCTTGTATCAACGAATTAGCATTGAAGCAATTACATCCTAGGTGTGCGAATTTTTCTTTTAGTAAGATTATGCTTTACAAACGGAATTTGAGTGTTAGTGTGACTAAAAAAAGTATGATCTTTTAATGAAAAATCGAATTAGATCAGATCAATTAATTATTAATATCACTTAATTGGTAAAGAAGATTTCGTTGAGGCATCTACATCTTTTGACATGTTGTACTACAATGTTTAATGAAACTCCTATCAAAAAATACAAAAAAAAAAAATACATTCATCTTTAAAATTTGAGTTTAATGATGCTAATTAATGAATGCTGATTAAGTCTTGTATCAACGAAATAGCATTGAAGCAATTACATCCTAGGTGTGCGAATTTTTCTTTTAGTAAGTTTATGCTTTACAAACGGAATTTGAGTGTTAGTGTGAGTAAAAAAAGTATGATCTTTTAATGAAAAATCGAATTAGATCAGATCAATTAATTATTAATATCACTTAATTGGTAAAGAAGATTTCGTTGAGGCACATACATCTTTTGCCATGTTGTACTACAATGTTTAATGTAACTCCTGTCAAAAAATAAAAAAAATAAAAAAAATACATTCATCTTGAAATTAATTAATTACATTTTTTTTTAATTATTAATATCACTTAATTGGTAAAGAAGATTTCGTTGAGGCACTTCATCTTTTGCCATGTTGTACTACAATGTTTAATGTAACTCCTGTCAAAAAAAAAAAAAAAATACATTCATCTTGAAATTAATTAATTACATATTTTTTTTAATTATTAATATCACTAAATTGGTAAAGAAGATTTCGTTGAGGCACCTACATCTTTTGCCATGTTGTACTACAATGTTTAATGAAACTCATGTCAAAAAAAAAAAAAAAAAAAAATACATTCATCTCTAAAATTTGAGTTTAATGATGTTAATTAATGAATGCTGATTAAGTCGTGTACAACGAAATAGCATTGAAGCAATTACATCCTAGGTGTGCGAATTTTTCTTTTAGTAAGTTTATGCTTTACAAACGGAATTTGAGTGTTAGTGTGACTAAAAAAAGTATGATCTTTTAATGAAAAATCGAATTAGATCAGATCAATTAATTATTAATATCACTTAATTGGTAAAGAAGATTTCGTTGAGGCACCTACATCTTTTACCATGTTGTACTACAATGTTTAATGAAACTCCTGTAAAAAAAAAAAAAAAAAAAAAAAAAAAAAAAAAAAAAAATACATTCATCTTTAAAATTTGAGTTTAATGATGCTAATTAATGAATGCTGATTAAGTCTTGTATCAACGAAATAGCATTGAAGCAATTACATCCTAGGTGTGCGAATTTTTCTTTTCGTAAGTTTATGCTTTACAAACGGAATTTGAGTGTTAGTGTGACTAAAAAAAGTATGATCTTTTAATGAAAAATCGAATTAGATCAGATCAATTAATTATAAATATCACTTAATTGGTAAAGAAGATTTCGTTGAGGCACATACATCTTTTGCCATGTTGTACTACAATGTTTAATGTAACTCCTGTCAAAAAATAAAAAAAATAAAAAAAATACATTCATCTTGAAATTAATTAATTACATTTTTTTTTTAATTATTAATATCACTTAATTGGTAAAGAAGATTTCGTTGAGGCACTTCATCTTTTGCCATGTTGTACTACAATGTTTAATGTAACTCCTGTCAAAAAAAAAAAAAAAATACATTCATCTTGAAATTAATTAATTACATATTTTTTTTAATTATTAATATCACTAAATTGGTAAAGAAGATTTCGTTGAGGCACCTACATCTTTTGCCATGTTGTACTACAATGTTTAATGAAACTCATGTCAAAAAAAAAAAAAAAAAAAAATACATTCATCTCTAAAATTTGAGTTTAATGATGTTAATTAATGAATGCTGATTAAGTCGTGTACAACGAAATAGCATTGAAGCAATTACATCCTAGGTGTGCGAATTTTTCTTTTAGTAAGTTTATGCTTTACAAACGGAATTTGAGTGTTAGTGTGACTAAAAAAAGTATGATCTTTTAATGAAAAATCGAATTAGATCAGATCAATTAATTATTAATATCACTTAATTGGTAAAGAAGATTTCGTTGAGGCACCTACATCTTTTACCATGTTGTACTACAATGTTTAATGAAACTCCTGTAAAAAAAAAAAAAAAAAAAAAAAAAAAAAAAAAAAAAAAATACATTCATCTTTAAAATTTGAGTTTAATGATGCTAATTAATGAATGCTGATTAAGTCTTGTATCAACGAAATAGCATTGAAGCAATTACATCCTAGGTGTGCGAATTTTTCTTTTCGTAAGTTTATGCTTTACAAACGGAATTTGAGTGTTAGTGTGACTAAAAAAAGTATGATCTTTTAATGAAAAATCGAATTAGATCAGATCAATTAATTATAAATATCACTTAATTGGTAAAGAAGATTTCGTTGAGGCACATACATCTTTTGCCATGTTGTACTACAATGTTTAATGTAACTCCTGTCAAAAAATAAAAAAAATAAAAAAAATACATTCATCTTGAAATTAATTAATTACATATTTTTTTTAATTATTAATATCACTTAATTGGTAAAGAAGATTTCGTTGAGGCACCTACATCTTTTGCCATGTTGTACAACAATGTTTAATGTAACTCCTGTCAAAAAAAAAAAAAAATACATTCATCTTGAAATTAATTAATTACATATTTTTTTTAATTATTAATATCACTAAATTGGTAAAGAAGATTTCGTTGAGGCACCTACATCTTTTGCCATGTTGTACTACAATGTTTAATGAAACTCATGTCAAAAAAAAAAAAAAAAAAAATACATTCATCTCTAAAATTTGAGTTTAATGATGTTAATTAATGAATGCTGATTAAGTCGTGTACAACGAAATAGCATTGAAGCAATTACATCCTAGGTGTGCGAATTTTTCTTTTAGTAAGTTTATGCTTTACAAACGGAATTTGAGTGTTAGTGTGACTAAAAAAAGTATGATCTTTTAATGAAAAATCGAATTAGATCAGATCAATTAATTATTAATATCACTTAATTGGTAAAGAAGATTTCGTTGAGGCACCTACATCTTTTACCATGTTGTACTTCAATGTTTAATGAAACTCCTGTAAAAAA
This sequence comes from Leuctra nigra, assembly GCA_934045905.1. NCBI lineage: Eukaryota > Metazoa > Arthropoda > Insecta > Plecoptera > Leuctridae > Leuctra > Leuctra nigra. The sequence goes on along the minus strand of OW203768.1, from coordinate 24,165,160 downwards.
AAAAAAAAAAAAAAAAAAAAAAACATTCATCTTTAAAATGTGAGTTTAATGATGCTTATTAATGAATGCTGATTAAGTCTTGTATCAACGAAATAGCATTGAAGCAATTACATCCTAGGTGTGCGAATTTTTCTTTTAGTAAGTTTATGCTTTACAAACGGAATTTGAGTGTTAGTGTGTCTAAAATAAGTATGATCTTTTAATGAAAAATCGAATTAGATCAGATCAATTAATTATTAATATCACTTAATTGGTAAAGAAGATTTCGTTGAGGCACCTACCTCTTTTGCCATGTTGTACTACAATGTTTAATGAAACTCCTGTCAAAAAAAATAAAAAATACATTTATCTTTAAAATTTGAGTTTAATGATGCTAATTAAAAAATGCTGATTAAGTCGTGTACAACGAAATAGCATTGAAGCAATTACATCCTAGGTGTGCGAATTTTTCTTTTAGTAAGTTTATGCTTTACAAACGGAATTTGAGAGTTAGTGTGACTAAAAAAAGTATGATCTTTTAATGAAAAATCGAATTAGATCAGATCAATTATTTATTAATATCACTTAATTGGTAAAGAAGATTTCGTTGAGGCACCTACATCTTTTGCCATGTTGTACTACAATGTTTAATGAAACTCCTGTCAAAAAATAAAAAAAATAAAAAAATACATTCATCTTTAAAATGTGAGTTTAATGATGCTTATTAATGAATGCTGATTAAGTCTTGTATCAACGAAATAGCATTGAAGCAATTACATCCTAGGTGTGCGAATTTTTCTTTTAGTAAGTTTATGCTTTACAAACGGAATTTGAGAGTTAGTGTGACTAAAAAAAGTATGATCTTTTAATGAAAAATCGAATTAGATCAGATCAATTATTTATTAATATCACTTAATTGGTAAAGAAGATTTCGTTGAGGCACCTACATCTTTTGCCATGTTGTACTACAATGTTTAATGAAACTCCTGTCAAAAAATAAAAAAAATAAAAAAATACATTCATCTTTAAAATTTGAGTTTAATGATGCTAATTAATGAATGCTGATTAAGTCTTGTATCAACGAAATAGCATTGAAGCAATTACATCCTAGGTGTGCGAATTTTTCCTTTAGTAAGTTTATGCTTTACAAACGGAATTTGAGTGTTAGTGTGACTAAAAAAAGTATGATCTTTTAATGAAAAATCGAATTAGATCAGATCAATTAATTATTAATATCACTTAATTGGTAAAGAAGATTTCGTTGAGGCACCTACATCTTTTGCCATGTTGTACTACAATGTTTAATGAAACTCCTGTCAAAAAATAAAAAATAAAAAAAAAACATTCATCTCTAAAATTTGAGTTTAATGATGTTAATTAATGAATGCTGATTAAGTCGTGTACAACGAAATAGCATTGAAGCAATTACATCCTAGGTGTGCGAATTTTTCTTTTAGTAAGTTTATGCTTTACAAACGGAATTTGAGTGTTAGTGTGACTAAAAAAAGTATGATCTTTTAATGAAAAATCGAATTAGATCAGATCAATTATTTATTAATATCACTTAATTGGTAAAGAAGATTTCGTTGAGGCACCTACATCTTTTGCCATGTTGTACTACAATGTTTAATGAAACTCCTGTCAAAAAATAAAAAAAATAAAAAAATACATTCATCTTTAAAATGTGAGTTTAATGATGCTTATTAATGAATGCTGATTAAGTCTTGTATCAACGAAATAGCATTGAAGCAATTACATCCTAGGTGTGCGAATTTTTCTTTTAGTAAGTTTATGCTTTACAAACGGAATTTGAGAGTTAGTGTGACTAAAAAAAGTATGATCTTTTAATGAAAAATCGAATTAGATCAGATCAATTATTTATTAATATCACTTAATTGGTAAAGAAGATTTCGTTGAGGCACCTACATCTTTTGCCATGTTGTACTACAATGTTTAATGAAACTCCTGTCAAAAAATAAAAAAAATAAAAAAATACATTCATCTTTAAAATTTGAGTTTAATGATGCTAATTAATGAATGCTGATTAAGTCTTGTATCAACGAAATAGCATTGAAGCAATTACATCCTAGGTGTGCGAATTTTTCCTTTAGTAAGTTTATGCTTTACAAACGGAATTTGAGTGTTAGTGTGACTAAAAAAAGTATGATCTTTTAATGAAAAATCGAATTAGATCAGATCAATTAATTATTAATATCACTTAATTGGTAAAGAAGATTTCGTTGAGGCACCTACATCTTTTGCCATGTTGTACTACAATGTTTAATGAAACTCCTGTCAAAAAATAAAAAATAAAAAAAAAACATTCATCTCTAAAATTTGAGTTTAATGATGTTAATTAATGAATGCTGATTAAGTCGTGTACAACGAAATAGCATTGAAGCAATTACATCCTAGGTGTGCGAATTTTTCTTTTAGTAAGTTTATGCTTTACAAACGGAATTTGAGTGTTAGTGTGACTAAAAAAAGTATGATCTTTTAATGAAAAATCGAATTAGATCAGATCAATTAATTATTAATATCACTTAATTGGTAAAGAAGATTTCGTTGAGGCACCTACATCTTTTGCCATGTTGTACTACAATGTTTAATGAAACTCCTGTCAAAAAATAAAAAAAAAAAAAAAAAAAAAACTTTCAACTTGAAATTAATTAATTACATATTTTTTTAATTGTATATTATCTTCAAGTTACATTGATATATTAACATCTATTTTCGCGCAGATATTAAAATGGAGATGTATTAGTAACAATATGACTTAATTTTTTTATCTGTACACGCTAATTATGCCGTAATTAGCAATTAAACTTTAGCGTTTTTTGGTTTTACGGCGTTGGCAACACGCTTCTGAGAGGCTGAAATTGGGGGGAATGGCAGCTGTCCGAAGGCTAGGTTCAGCCCGGTATAATTTAATTACTAGCATTACTAATGCGAGTAATTATGTCGTCCATGATATAATTTAAGAGGTACGTTTGTTTTAGTTGTCATGTTCTACGCACAGAGCGCTTGGCAACACATACACATGTTAACAACTATGACATGTGATTAATGGCGTCGTCCATGATATAATTGAAGAGGTGTGTTTGTTTTAGTTGTCATGTTCTACGCACAGAGCGCTTGGCAACACAAACACATGTTAACAACTATGACAACAACATGTTAACAACATGTGATTAATGGCGTCGTCCATGATATAATTGAAGAGGTACGTTTATTTTAGTTGTCATGTTCTACGCACAGAGCGCTTGGCAACACATACACATGTTAACAACTATGACATGTGATTAATGGCGTCGTCCATGATATAATTGAAGGGGTGTGTTTGTGTTAGTTGTCATGTTCTACGCACAGAGCGCTTGGCAACACGTACAGTCGAAGTGAGACGGCATCTCGTCTCGTCAACATCTCCGCTTTCACCCGTCATCCGTCCAAGTACTAGTCTGAACCATAACTATATTACAATAACCATATTTACTTTAAAAGGGTTTCTCTTTATCTGTTCCCACTAAATAGAAACAACCCGTTTTTGTATTATTCTCATCTAATAATTGTATGGAAAATGAATCCTGAAACAATACATAATGATATTGATTTTCAATGATAATAATAAGATCACCTGGACCAAGGCACACTCTTTTCTTGAAGCCTACGTTTTTTAATAACCTGTTATTCAGTTTTGTCTGGTGTCTTATTGCAATTGACTGTCAAATATTCACCTTTGATGTAATAAATTTAAGGGGAGGAGTGCAGTGTACCCTTTACATGTTAAATTTACCATTTTTATGTACCTGCTACTCATTTTTTATCATTCCAATCCATATGATTTTTTTTACACAATTATACACTACTAATAAATACTAATAAACTACTCTAAACTAATCTAACTACTAATATAGGCACTGTAGCAGAATTGGTACAAAATTTCAATTATTAAAAATTTTATGAATTTTTTACCATTTGGAATTTTTTTGGGAAAAATTTGCTTTTTTTCAGTATGTAATATTTTTTATAAATTCCCCTAAAAATCTCAGAAATCTAATTCTGCTACCATCTATTAATATTATCACAAGGAGTACACAGAACAAAAATGAAGTGTTTTGCTCCAATACTTTTTGATTTATAGGTACACTCGGCCAAACATAAATTGATCGTTGATCAAATTTGATTGACTGATAAATGTTAGATTGCACCATCCAAAGTCAGTCCAAGCGATCCCCTTGTCTCACTCTAGTAGGTGACCCCACATTTCAACGATAATAACAAGCTTTGATTGGTATGGGACATGGCCAACAGTCATTCAAATTTGATCAACGATCAATTTATGTTTGGACGAGTGTACATGAAGGTTCAGAAATAAGTTTCAGAGATACGAAGGTTTCAGTTTGAGTTTATATTTTTTTTACTTACATTTGAAATTCAATACAATCGTGCTCCATACTCTGGGTCATCTGCATCCTGGTCATCTTCTTTCTTCCTCTTCATATTCCTCTTCCTTATTCTTGCTTTTTTTTCTTGGTCTTCCGCTGCTTTTTCGGCTTTAGAGACTCGTTCTCTGTCGATTGCCCGAAGTCATGGTGACAGCATCATGGTGACATGGTGAGACATCAGAGACATGGTGACAGCATCGTCACCGGTGGTATGACAGTTCGTAGAAGCATTACCGTAGAAGCTCTACCTTCATTCCATTCTCCTCGGAGATCTCTAACCCTCATCAGTGTGTTGTGTCTAATGTCCGTCCGTCCGATCGTGTAGCTCAGTTGGTAGAGCTCTCGCCCGGCAAGTGAGAGGTCCCGGGTTTGAGCCCCGGTTCGGTCGGATATTTTTCACAACACACATCCCTTCATATCATCCTGACTCCATGGAAGTTTTCCACAGAAACCTACATTCTCTCCAAATTCCATGTTCTCGCCAGGAACGATGCCCATTTGTTGCATTACTCTGACCTTGCCTACATTTCCATCATTGAAGCAGAGTACTGCATCGTAAGTACCCAACTTCAAAACATTCATCCCAACGAATACAGTCTTCGGGATGCGGGTCCAAATTACACTATTTACACTCTCGTTGCAATTCTGTGTTTTGCCGTGGAGACATTTCTTCAGCAAGTTTTCGTCTGATAAATCTTTAAAAATTGGCTTAATGGTCTCCATCACTGCAACTGGCAGTGCATTTTTATGGCTGTACACTGTGTTTTGTAGTAGAGAACGATTGTACTTGCACCAGGATTCTTCCCCTTTAGGACACAAACCATGTTGGGGTTTTTCATCAGTTGACAATTTGTGAAAATACATTGCCCATACATCACTTTTCATTGCTTTCAAGTTCTGGCTATTTCTTCTTATTGCTGCACCATAGTAAAGTTGAAGTTTATCTATTTCAACTTTAGATAATCTGCCCTTACCGCCCAAACGTTTTCCATCGGACAGACGCTTTCCCTTTTTCTCTTTTACTAGCCGCAACAATCTCGATCCCATCCTCTTCTGCACGTGGCCGACACATTCTAATTTTTCTATCTTCAATTTGTTTCCATAGGGTTCACTGTCCACTACACGTTGAAATCCTTTAGAATCTCCATCTCCCAGGTAGTGTTTGTACCGTACCCCATACCTGTCGATAGATCTATTGAAGATTTTGACGGAGCCGGCGGCCTCCATACCACCACTTGATCCTTCGAAATTTTTCACACAAGTTTTTTGATGTGAATTGTTCTGACCAACAGAACAACCATTACAATACTTGGACAAACACTCAACATCAACGACTTTGCATGTATCTACCGATGTTGCGGTAACAACACCGTTGTGAGAGGTATGTCCTCGCTTGTGCCACGTTCCATCCAACGCGATAGATATATCGGTAGGAATGTCTTCAGTTACATTTTCTTGAACAGCTTCAGACACAGCTTGTCTCATTGAACCAGAGCACACTTCTTCCACATGTCGTAAAATCTTCTTGGTATAAGTGTGAAAGCGTACAGGAGGCTGCGGAAGATTCATCACGGATGAAAATATCCGGCCAGCCTTCTTTCCTTTACCGATCGATCTTAAGCCATAGATGTAGCGAACATTTACCTCATACATTGTCTGTCTTGCGGTCTTGGACATCATTGAAGTGGTTGAATGTTGACAGTCAAGGCAAACAACCTCGAGCATTGAAGCCAAACCTCGTCTCTTTGACCGATCTTCGCTGACTGTCAGATTTTGTCCGTCGCACTGTTTGCACTTCGATGCCTTTTGAACTAAACTAGATAGTAGTTCAATGTCTACAACTACATTGCCACTGTTGCTATTGCACTTTTCATTGTCACTATCACAATTATCTTCTAAATAACTTAGTTTGCGTTTAGATGCACTAGGAGGTGATGATTTTGTACAGTCACTATTTTCGGGGTTAATGTTTGGCGTGTTGGTATTTTCGTCATTATTTACATCACTTACACTACAACTGGCATATTTACATCACTTGCACAACTACTACTATCATTAACATTACGTATCTTCTCTAAATATTGATTTCCACGAAATAATCTAGTTTTAAATCCAACTTTTCGAGGCATGGCTTACGAAATGTCAACAAAACCTGAACTTCTCTGTGAAATGGCGCCAACACAGGCCAAGCATTTCATACCAACTTATAGAAAACAAAAAACCCTACTATCTAAAAAAAAATCAACTAGCTGGTTCTTTTCATTTAAAAGTTATAAGACATCAAATTTTAACAGTGTCAACAATTTTGAAGTACTGAAAAGAGTAATTCTGAGCCAAGGTTTAGTAGTAATATTGACATTTAAGAATCAATATGTATTATATGTTACAAGAAGTAAACATTTTCTGATGCCAAAAAATATGAAGAAAATTAAAAAAAATAAAAAAAAAAAAAAAATTTTATTGTGTTAGTGCACTCCTCCCCTTAACAACCTTTTTTCCCTCGCGGTGTTCAACTCAAACCTCATGCTCCAAATTCCTACAAGTGAGCCAACCCAGAACATGCTCCTAGCATTAATTTTTTCCATTTCGCATTTCGCGTCCATTTCGTGAACCATGTGGTGAGATTTCGGCTTCAGATGTCCGTTGGGAAACAAGCGAAAGAATGACTGTGTTGGTCACTAACTAAAGTCTCTAATAATCCACTACAATTTGGATGTGCAGCTTTAGCTGTAACGAGATATATGTTTTGCTGTAGAATAATATTAAGTTGCTAAACTGGTTCATCTTCAGGAATCGAGTCGCCATATATTACACCACTATGTCTAATGAAGCAATGCATCTCAGAGGAAGACATTGTTAAGTGACGCTTTATTATTTTTTTAAATTTCTCAGCCATTTAGTCACATATTTTTTTTAGAATTGACTGAACCTATAAATGTTGTCGATAATCAATAAAACAAATAACAGGTTAAAAATATCTATATTAATAATACATCACAAAAACGTTAGAAAACTTATGTAAAACAAGGTTAGAATACATAATTCATGAATTCGTCAGTCCAGTAAAATGATTTTTCAAGCAGCATGACTTTCAGTTCACTTTTAAAAACATCACTTGTCTTGGATTTTTCGAGGTCTTGTAGGCTGCTAACGAGAATGACATAATTGCTGTACGATGTGTTTCATGCAAAGGCTTTCTGGACAATGTACTACTGATTTGCAGGCAGCTCTCCCATGGTCTATAATAGAAAACAATTAGTAACATTGCCTTTGCTGTTAAATACATTATAGCTTAAAAGAATAAATAAAGTGTTTTTCTTTTATATTAAAAACTAGAGAAAACATTTTAATTGAGAACACTTATTTTTACAAAATAATTGATATTCAATGAAAATGTTCGAATTAAATACAAACTAGCTACCATTCAGCCGTGTAAAACTGAGTGTGACAGCAACTGGTATACTAGTTATGTACAGTCTGGGAATTGTGTGTCGCTCACCCTCCACCACATTCAAACCAGTTCACCATGCTATTGGTTGCCGGAGGGGGGAGAATCGAACGTAAATGCATCGAACGGGAAGAAGGAGGGAGATCGACACACATTTCCACGACCAGACACATCCCATTGTCAACAACTGTCAACTTGGTGACTCCGACACCTTCCTGGTATACTTCTTGCAGGCATAATGAATGGAGAGTATTTCTCTCGATCACTCGATGCGGCGATTTCACTTACATCTGATTCCTTCAGCCGGTGGTTTCCAAATCGAAATATATTATTTCAACATCGGCTGAAACATTTTTGGAAGATATTTCTATGCCAGCAGCTTCTTCTTGTGCCGTGATTATAGTTTTCTGTCTCTGTCTCTCTTTGCAAATAGTCGTCGCCGCTTGTTTTCTGGTCTCACTGAGTTATCAACAGCTCGTCTACGCTTCACTTGAAGACGCTTTCTGTATCGTTCAATATAGCTGCCCGGTTATGAATCAAGTGCCAAGTTTACTTCTGATATATAATCGAAGCCAATGTTATGTTGACACACTGCCAATGCAACTCTATAGTCAAGTGACTCTGAACTGCTCTAGTGCCTTGCTACACATGCGTTAATGGACACATTGCCCTGAGTTGAAGCCCCCTCGCATAAATACTCTACCTCGAATAGTCAAATAAGGCTAGGAGTAAATCAAATAACTTTCTCACGTTAACCCTCTACCAAAGGAAGACCTCTGTGTTTGTAGCCAGCTGGATCTTTCGCCAGAGTTATTATGCTGGTCAAAATGCATGCTTTGGTACATTTCAAAGACCAACCTCCACACCAATCGCATCTCCTTTGTGTTTAGCTAACACATCCGAAACACTTCGTAAATATTGAATAACTTTAGTTGACAAAACTGTGTGGCATTTTTGTTGGATACATAGCACGTTACCTAAATTATTTTTGGCATGGTTGATATCTGTCAGTTTCTTCACATTGGGATCAACAAATCTAATCTCCGCAATGGTGCCACTTTCATCATCTCCCACCAAAGTTGCTGAACGAACATTTTCATTCTTTAAATTATCATTATTACACACCAAGGTCACCGCTACATCAGCCTCATTGCTTTGGCACTTCCAGACCAGTTCTTCCGACAATCATGGTTTATATTGCAGCTTTTTGCACGACTTAATTCTACTTCCATGGCCAATTAACTTTTTTTGACTCGTCCTAAAAGTATCCAGAACCGGACAGGCTAGAATAACTTCTTCCATTCTTTCTTCTTTGCCAGCCCATATCAAAGCAAGCAGTGATGGATGTTGGTATTGAACCTTCTGCTGCTGTGGTAGGCTCTGGTTCGGCGAAGACTTCAGTGGTGTATGCTGCAGCGATTTCTGATGATACCACGAAAGTTTGTATTTTGCATTTTGTTTATTTGCAGAGAACAATACAAATTGTATACAAACATTGTCACATTACTCAATAAACATGGCACTTAACATGAAAAAAGTATAGTTAAAAGTCAACATTAAAAGTAAAAATGTAAAGGTTTTACTTTATGGACAAACATTGTCATATAATATTATTAAATTATAAAATTATAAAATCCAACACATTAAACGCACAAAACATAAGTGGAAAAGTCAAGTTAAAAAACAAGAAATAGAAACTATAGACACTATAAAAAGAGTGTTCGAACAGAAACTTCTTTAAGTCGTTTTTTAATGCATTCCTACACTGAATATTCTTGACATGTTCAGGCAATTTATTATAGAGCCTACTGTATAATAAAAGAAACAAGTCAACTTTGTTTATTCAATACTTCATAACGATAATTAAGGAGGGATGCCCAAGTAGATTTTCCGAAAATATTTTTTGTTGAAATTTACAATTTTTATGAACTTTTTTAACATTTCCACTATATTTTTATGTAAAAGTTTCATCAGTTGTCTTGTAACTTGTACCTCTCGACTTATATTGAGTTTTCTATATGATGTCTTCAGAATATGAGGAAATTTTAACACAGGAGGTATAGGAAAATTATTTAGAATTTGGCGTCTATCGTTTAAAAACGTACGGCTAGGTGTATATTTAAAAATCTTAATAAATACTATAATGTCTAATGCACATAATATTAGTTTTTGGAAAAAATCTATCGGCGGAAAGTAGTTTAAATCTAATATTTACAACGAAAATTACTGTGCTTTTTCGACGTCCCATGTTAAAGATAGTGCTAACTCAAATTTATAAAGTGATATATCTTGGAAATTAGTTCGGCTACCCCACTTGTTCTTGCGTTTATATGGTGCACAAGGAAATTATCTATTAAATAAGCATATCAATTCAGATATCTATCGGTGACCTCTTCTTGGGCATCCCCCCTTAAGACAAATAATTATTTTCTCACTCTTTGGCAAATCATTAAATATTCACAATGAATACCCTGAATTTTAACCAAGTCCATTAGGTTTTGGCACCTACTCTTAGGTACAGTATTCTAAAACGTCGGAAATATTCCACCAGCTCCTCGCGGACCGCATTATTTCCAGCACGTAGCTGGGGATTCGGGACATTCACTGGTACTTGTTGAAGCATAGCTGGAAGGTAAGGATCTTCTGGCGGCTCCCCACTATTTATGTCTATGGCTATATTGTGGAGCAGTGCACACGCCACAATGACATCCTGCGTTGTCTCGATGGCAAGTCGAAGACCAAGAGACAGGACGGGAAATCTTCTCTTCCATAAGCCATATGATCGTTCAACAGTTGTTCTTGTCCGTATATGGGATTTATTGAACAGCCTTTCTTCAGGACGGGCGGGATTGCCTAAGGGTGGAATCATGTAAACTTGCACAGAGTAGCCAGAATCTGTCAGATCAGGCCATCTCCGAACTCTCCCACCTCAAGCCGAGCTTTAATGGTCGAGTTATTGAAATTGTTCTGATCATGTGCAGATCCTTGCCATCTTGCGACAACATCCATAATGCGCATCTTGTCATCGCTTATAGTCTGCACATTAAGCGACATCCAACCCTTTCGGTTGCGAAATACCTCGCTGTTTTTACCACCTAAATAATAGACAACCAATATCTAATTTGCATAGCTACCTAATGGTCCAAGATGTAAATTTAAGAATAGAAAGTAAATACTATCAAGGTTCAAACAATTTATAAAGGTGTTCTTGATTATAATCGGGCTCTTAACGTGAATATTGTTGAAGAAACTTGCACGATGTCAGGTTTCATTATGATGGGCAAAGACACTTCATAGGACAAGGACACAATATATCAAAGCAAAGTAGGTATACTGTGTTTTTTCTCATGTGAGTAGAAATTGCCAATCAGTAGATTGTCAAATTGTATGAATGATGGAACAAACCTGGGGACTGGATGCGGATGTGGGTGCAACAATCTATGCTGCCTAGGACCCGTGGAAACCTATTCATTCGGTAATACCCTCGGTATATCGTGTTGCGTGCTGCTTCACTTTGGGGGAAGTGTACAAATTGGGGAAGCAGCGATGCAATTGCCTCGGAGACTTGTTTAATTACAACTCCTTGTGGACTCCAGCAAAGTCCCCGATCGCTATTAACATAGTTCCCAACGCGTAGAACCGCAGTGTCATTAGCAATTGTACCATGGGTGACAATCCTCTGAATAACAAATATAAAATATAAACTTTTATCTTCTGTTAACAAAGAACAGCGGAAGAATCGTCTTCTGTATTGAAGTCAACCTACCTTGGTCTCGATGGCTGCAAACAACCTTCAATTAGACAAAGCAGTTGCAACACTTTTGGTTTCCGCAAACTAAATCTTATAAACAAAACTCTTCATCATTCCACATATTGAAATGATCAAAACTCTCCCTCTGCCTTCTTTCCTTTGCGTTATTGTAGACATTCATTAACAGTTCATCATCAGAATCAAATATTCCCGCCATTTTCAACTGAAGTGTTGTTTACCAGCGTTACTATGGAAACGAGCAAGACATTGCCTGCTAAATATTTATCTACTGGTTCAACCTCCTACCAGATTTATTTATCCTCTTGCTAGCTCATTTTATCCTCTAGCTTACGCTATCAAGAAGTTGAAAGACGCCTGCTAAGGCTATCAAGAGGTTTATCCGATAGCTAAGCTATCAAGAACTTTAGCAAGAGGTTCAAGAGCGGCCCTAAACACACTAAACATAAATGGAAAAATCAAGTTAAAATCCAAGAAATTCTTGAACACTATAGAAAGAATGTTCGATCATTGAGCGAGCGAAGCGAGCGTCTCCTTTTGGCTTATTTGGCACGGACCTCTGTTTTTTTTTTTTTTTTTTTTTTTTTTTTCTGTTACTGACGATATACAGGTCAGAGTTTTTCTTCGATCGAGCTGAAATTTTGCACACGTGTTTGGACATTCTCTGGGCGTTGCAGACCCTAATTTTTTTGAAATCTACTGATTGGTTAAAATTTAAATAAACATCTCCTGATAGGTTGAAAAGTGAAAATGGTCTTCGACAAATCTGATCAAACTCATATTTTGGCTGTACATGTCTAGAGTTTTTCCTCGATCGAGCTGAAATTTTGCACACATGTAGAGACAAACTTTTCTGTTTGCAGACCCCAAATTTTTTTGAAATTTATCAATTGGCTAAAATTTAAATAAACATCTCCTGATGGTAGGTTGAAAAATGAAACTGGTCTTCGATAAATCTGATCAAAATCATATTTTGGCTATACAGCTCAGAGTTTTTCTTTGATCGAGCTGAAATTTTGCACACATGTAAAACCAACCTTCTCTGTTTGCACACCATATTTTTTTTTGAAATCCATTCATTGGTTAAAAATTAAATAAATATCTCCTGATAGGCTGAAAAATGAAAACGGTCTTCGATAATTCTGATCAAACTCATATTTTGCATGATCATTAAGACCAATATTGTCTCTTATTTTACAAAATTTCATCTCAATCAGTTAAGAACGTTTGAACTTATTGACATTTTTAATATCTGTCAGTAATGAAGTATCGAAATGAATGTTTTCCAGTGCCAATTGAATTGATTCTGATTTGCTTTATGAACCAGGTGCTTAGATGCTATTTTAAAGTTTCGATGAAAAGCATATACCTACTTTTAAGTTGATATCATAATCAGTGCTCGAAGTGGGCCGGTATGGGACGGTATGGTATACCGGTTCTTCTTTACACATTTGATTTCATATTGTTACTTCTCAGAAAAACGGAATACTTAAAATCAGATATTCTTGGACATTAACGTAATTTTATATTCTAATTTACTCGTATTTCATGGTTATCTTTTGACTGCATATTTCAAGCATAACTATGAACTATGAACATCCACTACAAGATAAAGTAAAATGCATTATTTAATTTAGTTGTTTCATCAAGGTAAAAGACTAATCTAACTAATGACATGACAATGGTTGTCAGTGTAATTCTGGAATCTGGACCCTCATCTAATATCGTACCCCCCCCCCCCCCCTCACGTGGTATTCTTATGTTACCATACCGCCACTATTTAATTCCTACTTCGAGCACTGATCATAATCAATTCAATATGGTTGTATATGTTTTCTGTGCGTTGTGTACGCATTTCCGGTTCCAGAATTTGCACGTACCCGTGCTCGCTCATCAACGCGTTACACTGAGCGTTTTCCTAGTAAACTTCTTTTAAGTCGTTTTTGAATGCATTCCTGCACTGAATATTCTTGACATGTTCAGGCAATTTATTATAGAGCCTACGACCCGTCTGCATAATGCCCTGAGAAGTAGTCTTCAAACGGCAGTACTAATGTCACAGGTTGAAGGTCAGGCTACCTTCAACTTGATTTTTGTTTCCAAGGCTCTTGAAGTCTAGGAATCGAGTTACTGAGTAGACGTCGCGGACGGACCTATGAAGAACTGGTGATCCCAATCCAATCATAGTCATCATAGAGATTTTTCCATGGTGATGACATCTTGACAGATTGTATTGGCTATTTGCTCAATGACACGACCTACTTCTCTTTCGTATCGTTTTAACAACTGCTCTGTAAAATCCGGTATGTTGAGAAGAGCGTCTATATGCGTTGGGCTAATTCTCGCATCTAGCATATCTGAGAATGCGATTCACATACAAATTAAATTAGAAGTTTAAATTACTACTGGAAACTAAAATCAATTTATGGATTCTTTCATTTGATTTGTACGTGGCACATAAATTGAAATAAAGTATGTAGGTGTAGCATCTAATGTGAGGTAGAGCATGTAATGTAAGGTAGAGCAATTCATAAACTAGAGAATATTGATAGTACATGTTTGATATCATTTAAATTCATATAGCTATTAGATACAATGAAAATGTACCTACTTCCGATGAGCCAGCTTGCAGTTTATGTCATATAAACGACAATTTGTGTGTCCAATCTTCCACGAAAAAGTGTACACAATATTTTCGTGTTGACAAGCAGTGCAAGCTGCTAACCAAAAGTTCGTGAAATATGACCATATAGTGTCACAATTACCCCAACTTACTCTATTCAATTATTCTACACAATCGTTTATGAAAAGCCATTACAATATGAAACATACTTTCGCAACTGTACATTTGGTTTTATTATGTTTCTCTTTGTCCATGGAAGTGAATCTACGACTAAACCGGGTAAACTCTAACCACCCTGACGACGGGGACCTTCTTATTCTCGTCCCTCTTGACGACGACGCTGCCGGGTTCGCTCTTGTGTCCGTCTTGAATCACATCTAAGTGGACTTGTGGTTTCTGTACCGTCACTTCGACCTTGACTTCAGTGTCCGGTCTCTCGACTTGGATCTCGGATAGTGGCAGCGGCTTCACGACTGCGTAGTGAGTCCTAGAGTGGTGCTTCGGAGGCTCGACGCAATGGCAGTCGGGGGCGGAGGTTGACGTTGTTGTCAGAGCTTGGCGAGGGCGGCCGTGGGGAGTGAGCAGAGGGTAGCAAGCGAAACTCGTAATTATGAAGGTGATGTAGCAGAGCTTTGTGAATCTGTGGACAAGGGATTGTGCTGGATCATGTGCCGGTAGTTTTAATCTGTGATTGATTGTGAGCGTCACTTGAAAGAAAATAATGAGAAAGGGAAGTTGAAGAGACTTCTCAGAATTTGTCTCGATGAAGACCAGAACCGTTAGTTGATTAGTAATTTGAAAAAGGTTTTTATTAGGAACGCCTAATGCAAAATGAATATTCAATTGACAATTGGCAAAGAGTTAGAGATGCATGTCCGAACTTAAGGTCCCTTTTGCCAAGATATTGGCAAAAGAAATGAAATTCGTACGATCTGTTTTTTCTCCAATAAGTTATACTTATCGGGAAAAATGTTATTCATGCATCCATGAATTTGAGATTATATATGCATCCAATAATTTACACTTCTTTAAATAAAGCCGGATTAAAATCCCTAGCTTTACCTTTGTACGTGACTGTGCCACTTAGAGAAATCTGATAGGTATTTTATTACATTCAGAATTCACGAGCGACCACAGGGAGTGACAAAAGTGGGCACTACTTTACCCTGCAATTACGGTCAATCCTACAAAAATACTCGATAATATAAAATGATAATTTGAGGGTATAGACCATAGAGTGCTGTGAGAGTTTGAGAGCTAACTGTCATGTTTGAGGAAAATGAGTGCTTTGCACCATCTCTCATTTTTCTGAACCACGTTTTTCTGTTCATAATTACACGAACAAACTGCCAAAAGACTGTCGACACATTTCAGAACACATATTTATTTATTGACAATATTTTTCAAAACCTAAAGATGATTGCTTTAAAAGTACGAAAATACTGCTTCCGTCAGAAAAAAATGTAGACCTTTTAAGCTCTTGTATGCTGAACATCGCCAATTTTGAATTTGTTGCAAACTGTACATGAAAAAAGTATATTTATTATTGCAAGGAACGTGACTATAATGCATGTCCAAAACACCGCACAGAACCGAATTTAGATAAATATCCAACATTTACCCCATGGCCATGTGAAGCATTGAAATTGTATCTCCCCTCGATTAAATCTTCCGCACTCATCGCCGTCACTCGCTGCACACGTCGCACAAACCTGTTCGCTTTCCAGACGTAGCGCCACGACTCGACGAGAACGACGAGCGAGACGAGCAGCAGAAACATCAGCCCCTTGACTCCGTGGAATGCGGCGGCCAGGACCTTCTTGATTGACCTGAAAACCATCGTGATGCGCGCGCCAGATGTTGAGGGGATGAAGCTGAGGGGTTTCATAGCGTCTTAAGATGTTGGGACATCGCGTCACAAGGTTTCTCGTTTCCGCCCGGGTGTCAATTGCGGACTCGTGGCAACGAGATTCAGTCCACTCAATTATTAACAATTGATCAATTAGAGTAATTTGGTTTGTTGTTGTGAACTGTCGACACATTTCAATACAATTATTTTTATAATTGTTAAGGATTTTGACAATTCCATTTTGAATGAATTGCACTGAATTTTCAGCAAGTTGTTGATCAGAAATCAATGTAAAATTTTATTTGGAGATGGTTTACTCAATAACGTATAACACAACAATTTAATGTGTCCATATTTATATTAATTTCTCAACAAAAATCCCAGGACGTACTTAAACATTTGATAATTGTTATTTCCATTCTGGGTGAGCAAGTTGTGCCAGTCAAATTCAGTTCAAACACATACATTTTTATTTATATATTTTTATTCAGAAAAAACAAATTACATGTTATTGTAGCCCCGCTAAAGCAATAGGCTGGCTTCTCTGCAGGCCTATACAATAAGGACAAAGGATAAGTCATACAAGGAGTTAAGGCAAGAATACCTTCGTCACACCTCATTCGCATAGCAGATGTCACTACTGTTGACGCGTGTCAATACGACGATGAAGGTTAACTTGCGATTACTAGGACATGGCAAAGTTACCATCTCGAGAAATTTCCTCCCACGACGACTCAGACTTTTGAGGATTTTGGGCCGGGCCTGTTTCTTGACGTGAACAGCCAAGTCTTCACAGCAGGGGCCCGAGTCCCAAATGAGAATGATAATATAACCTAATAAAACAAACACAGCTTCTATTACGTGATCTATTCGAAATGCAGAATATATATCTATATATATAATATATAACTTGCGTATATTATACGCATATTATATTATTATACGCAGTATATTATACTGAGAGTATTTTACAGCAAAGGCCGTTTCTCACACCCCAATCGCCACATCTCCTTGTCCACCCAATCATCTTCCAGCAAGTTTCTTCTCCCCATTGCGTCCTCTACGCAATGCAAAAAAAAATTCTACGCAAAAAAATTTCAAAGATACGATTAAATATTTGGAAATGTCATTGACTTGGCTCCTTTTTTGATATCACTCCTTTTCGGTGTTGAATTTTTTTAAAGTAAAGAGACTTGGCTGGTATTTTTACACGGAGTGTTTTTTATGGGGATATCACTCCTTTTTTCAGTTTATTCTTATAACTTGTAACATTGTTTCACCAATGACTATAATTCCTTTAAAAAAATACGCCTTTGTGGTTTGGTTGCTAAGAAGAATTGTGTTTGGTGCTAAATGTAAGCTTAAAATTATATTCCATGATGAATTGCGAAAGCATCGTTCCAATCGGTCCAACTGTTCTCGAGTTATCGCATCACTTCCAGTTTTCAAAATGGCGGCTGACATCACTGCCACCTAATATCTGTATCTTAAATGTTATGTAACATTATAAGCCTTCTGAATATGTATTTATTGTTATAAGAGATGGTTTTAGTCAGATTTGGCATTGTTATGGCGTCATTTCCGGTTTTAGTAATAGTGCATTTCTATTTCGACTATTGATGTTTCATATAGATGACCGTCTGAATCGATTGGCGCAAACTTCGTTTCGATCGGTTCAGCCGTTTTCGAGATATGACGTCACTTCCGGTTTCAAAATGGCGGCATAAAACCGGTTATAGCAAAAGGCACCTTAGACGCCAAAAGTGCACACGTGGTAAAAATTTCAGATCGATCGGTTAACCCGTTTAGGCTGTGGCCCTGTCAACAGTGTTTCCTGATATCTGAATCATCATCATCATCATCAGATAGCTTTTAAAAGGGGTGTAATTTCACTGTTTTCACGGCCATCTTGCTCGCAAATGACATAACCTGTTGTTCCCAAATTTGGTATAGGGGGTGGGGTGGGCCATAGCTCGAAATTAAGATATTTAGCAACAATGTGAGATTTTCCAATGTTGAGATCCAGTAGGCCGAAAATGCCATGTTGTTGCTTACAGTAAAAGTGTTTGGTCTGCTCCTCAGTTTATTAGGCATTTACAGTATGTTGAGTGAGTGTGAGTGTACCGTACGACTTGGCTGGGTGGAGCGACCGCTCCACTAGATATCCACGTAGGATAGGTGTAGAGGAAGGCTTAAAATGGGTTTCTTGTAAAAGGAAACCAATAGGATTAAAATCAGCACATAAAATCTTCATTTCCTCTTTGTGAACGTTAAAACTATTACAGTTCCATTGTATAAAATTCATGATAAAATTGATGTATAAAATATAAAATAAAATATATCACAGATGGTTTGACAAGCCTACTTTTAAGTTCGTATTTCCAATCACCGTCGATGCGGGATTGGTTTCAGTGGTGTCCATAGGATCGCTATCACCACTGACGCCTACATTCTTAACTTTGGCAGCTCTCAGATCCTCTGTACTCAAGTTTAAGGAGGATCTGTTTAATTTCACGGTAGGGCTTGTTTTTAATGGTGCTGCAGGTTTTACTGGGGTCTTTTGAGGGGGTGGTTTAATTGTTTCTAATTTAGATTTCTTTTTAATATTTTCTAATTTAAGAGTTTCATTTTCTTTTCGTAGTTCATTTATTTGTTTTGTCTGTTCATCAATTTTAGCTTTCATTTCAGTTTGTCCTGCGAGTAATTGTTCTATCACCTTTAATACATTTTCCAGTTCGGACTTTCCGGACGTTTTAGGTGTAAATACTGGAGGTAGAGTTGCTACTGATTGTGCGTATGTAATTTTAGGTTTCGAAAAGTTTGGAAACAGTTGAAAAAATTTTCGTCGCGCATCTTGTGGTGTTATTTTCTCTTTAGTTTGAATTTCAATTATCTTTTTTTCTCTCTTCCAGGTGGGGCATTCGCGGGACCAAGATGGATGGTCTCCCTTGCAGTTGACGCAGAAGGGCTCCCTGTCACATGGTTTCCCATGTTCAGTCGGAGAGCCGCATCTGTCGCAAGCATATGCCTTCTCACACCTGTGATGTGTGTGTCCAAGTTGTTGACATTTTAAGCACCTGAATGGGTTTGGGATGTGCAGTTGGACAGGTATTCGAAGAAACCCAGCAAAAATATATTCAGGAAGGGAGGTTGAAGAGAAAGTAAGTGAAATCATTGGCGTCGGTACAAGTACTTTATTTACACGTGACATTATGCGCTTTAAAAATATTAAATTTTGGCTTTCAAATTCTTTTAACAATTCTTCCTCTGAAAAGCTAAGTAAATCCCTCGAGTAAATGACGCCCTTTGAAGTGTTCAGAGTTGCGTGTGGAGCGACGTTGATTGGGAATGTGCCCAGCAGTTTGAGTGACATTAGATATGTTGATTGTTCTTTAGTTTCAGTTTCTATAAGCAAAGAGCCGTCTCTAAGTCTCCTCACTTGTACCCTGCCAATGTCTTTTTGGATAAAATTTTGCAATTTAAAGGGAAAGACGCCGTTGAAAGTGGCGTCCTGCTCCGATCTTGTTATAATGAAAAACTTAGTATTTGAATTAATTTTATAAATTGTTTTTGGATCAATAATTTTATCGAGTAAATAGGGTATTGGTTCACTTTGAGTTATTTCGTTGTCACTTGTATTATTTTTGTTGAAAGTTGGGGGAGGGGGGGAGTTTGCTGTGGTCGTCATAATAAAATCAATCATAAATTCATCTTCTGGATCCCCACCCACCACGGAGCCACAAATGGGATATTTTAGAAATACCAGGTTTGTCCAGAAGGTATAGCGGGTAGCGCTACACTAGTCATGAGTGACAGCATACCGACTGGGACACCAGTATGCATCATCATGCCAATGTAGACCACCCGCTCATCCATGTTGCAGCTTTAACACATACGAACAAGCCGGTTGGCTGGGGATGGATTAGTCCCCAGCCTCCCGTTTCGGAAGAAGCAGAAGCCAAAGCAGAGTGTTGGATTATGGTGGTTTTATATGCCACGAATCCTCAGCTACCAGGATCGTCCTTTCCTTCCTTACGGGTCTCTACGCACGGCAAACACGAGGGTGGGCGTTTTAGTGCGACCTGGAAGCTGACAGAAAATATAAGAAGAAGAATAGAGAAGAACTAAGGAAAGAAGAAACAGGTAAGTAAGAGATGACAAGAATGATGATGAGGGTGATGTGGTGAAATGAGAAAAGTGTTGTCTGCTCCCAAAGCCACACTCCGGTCACCATTCAGGAACCCAATCGACCGGGTGCAAGTGAAATAATGTATAGAGAATATCCGTATCGCATAGTCGTCAACATTACTCATTGCACAAGCAGGAATGGCATTTAAAAATGAGACAGAGAAAATAAAAATAGAGGAAAATGATGGTGAAATGATGGTATGCACGAATCCCGCTGTGCAATGAGTGGACTGCTCTTAGTTGGGACCAGCCCGTGGGTTGGCCCCTTAAGCCCCACCACCGCGTCAAGGTGGCAGTCCTTCGGGGGGTTGCTGCTCGAAACGGGTTCAAGAACAGGTTACACGCACTCGACGAACGCGATCAGAACAGCTGGGAGCAACTTGCACGGACGCAACGAACGCTTTTTAGTGCCAAAGCTGCTCCGAGCAGGTTCGGAAAAGTCCGACGAACAAACCTACTATCTCCAATGTTTACATTTTTGTACAACCTACTCTTAACCAGAGGTCAAGAAAAAATTCTAGATGTTCTAAATCAATTATTTTTTTTATATCATCAAGACCTACTTCAGATATTTCATTAAGACTGCAGATAATGACTGCAGGAATTTACAAATCTTCAGGAAAAGATGATATATCATACATTTCATAAATTCATACATTACATTTAATTTGAAATGGAGTTATACAAATCTTCCGACATACATGAAACGGCTGCCTTACTATCTAATTCCATTCTCAACACTTTTCCATGCACCATGACTCTTACAAACCATGGACTATCTGCAAGAAACTTTATTTACTGAAAAAACGATTGTAAGATTGTGACTTGTTTTGAAAGTTCATGTCCTCAACGTCCTCTTCCTGGTTTTCAACCGCACATTAATTGTAAACCGACCTCTTATTTTTATTTCGGCACATCTTCTTTAAATGTCCCATTCCAATGCACTTGTAACATTTATAATCTTTGAAATTACACTCATCTGATCTGTGAGATTGATTTCCACAACACTCACAACACTGTTGTCCAGGCGTCCGGTTGGACGACCTCGGCAATTCTTCTGTCTCTGTTGCGACCGCTGCTGTATGCGATGCACTTCCTCTGTTGATCGGGCTACCGTTGTAGTCATGGCCTCTGCATGACATTTAGTTTCATTCTCCGCCGCCTTTTCATGTAGAAGCGCCAACTGCATATCACGCTCGAAGGTCAAATCTTCTCGCTCCAAGTAGAGAACTTGCGTAATCGCTTGGTCACGTGTGCCAATGACTAACTAATCACGCAAGGCATTATCTCAGAAAGCAGCGAAATTACAATGTCTCGTCAACTTCCGCAGGCCTGCGCTTAACTCGGCAACCGAATCGCCCTCTTCTTGCCTCCGTCCGTGAAACGTGTGACGTTCCGCTATTACTGACGGAGGAGGCGCATAATACTCTTGCAGAAGTGCTAACAATTGTGCGAAGGATTTATCTTCAGGTATTCTGGGAGCACATAAATTCTTTAGAATACCATACACTTCCTTGCCCGGACAGGTCAGTGGTGAGGCCCAGACAAAGAGCAGCCAGGGTCGACCTACCCATGCCCTCCCGTGAATTAACGGTCTCGTCGGGCCGGCCTTCCCCCTCGAGATGGTGATCCCCCTGAAATCGGGTCCCGCCTGCCAGAACCCTCACGCCCTCCCGGTCCGGTCCCTATTCCGGCCTGGCCTTCCCACCAGTGCTGGACTCCCCCGGATCGGGCCCATAGGTCGAGCCCTCCCCATGTCCTCCACTTAATTCAACAAAGTTAAAAGTAAAAAATAATGTGCGCAATATAACCTCATCGTTGACGCGCCGTTAAACCATAATAATCTAATCACTTCCTTGCACAACAGGGATATCAGCACGGCCCGCCGCCTACCACGTCTGCAGGCGTAATACTGCCTATGTTGTTTGTTACATGCATTTGCTCAAGTCTCTCACTTTACGCCAACCACTCCTATTCCTCCGGCACGTGTGTTCTTGATACACGAGACACGAATGCTGTGGTGGTTTATTAGTGACTGATTGATGTGGCTCTGCTCGGCCGTACATGTCCATGGCTGCGCTCCTGGTGGACCGAGCGTACACCACACCATCCTTCCTACATACATATGATTTGTGCTGGCCCTGTGCATACCCAAGTCTCATTCCAGTTTGTAATCTTTGCCTATCTTGATGATAGAATGCGAATGATGTATTCTTTTCTTTATCCACGTCTCCGAATTGTTGGATATGATTGATGTAGATGCTTATGAGTGGGAGTTGTTATAAAATCTTCTGTGATGAACAATGTAGACAAACATACCGCATTCTGTTATCAAATAATGTTGTAAGCATGGAGCTCCTAAATTCACGAGCAATGCATTCGAAGTTTCGCTTATCAACGCGATCAGGTTTTCCTTGCGTCTGACATTTAACATTCTTATAGAGGAAAATAACCTTTAAAAGAAGTGGAGAAAGGGGTTCCATATCGGATGATGAGTCACTATCGTTCAGTTCTTGAAGCTGTCCATGGCACCATTTTGTAACAACGTCGTCAGCTGTCATCCCCTCATTATCATCCAAAGTAATGCTTTGTAATGCATGCGAATTGATATGCTTTTGCATGTTTCTGCTTTACAGACCTTGAAATTAGCCAAAACGAAATGCTTTAGATTAGATTTTAGATTTTATTTCTTCCCGTACACCAACACAGAGTGTTGATATGGGCAGCGTTCATTGCGTTACAGTACAAAATACTAGGAAAACGCTCAGTGTAACGCGTTGATGAGCGAGCTCAGAACATGCAACATCCCCAGTCACGATAAACGACACGGCACAAGACGATTTTCTCTGCAACTTTCCAATCTCCATATTAATACTCTGGATGAATATCAGATCCATTGTGTCGTGACTTTCCTACAAGCCTTTTCCAGCTTTTGACAACCCATACTAAACTCGTAAAATGCCAATTAATACTTGACTGATTGGGCTTACAATGTGTACAATTTAGATTATGTTGGTCTTGATCCCCATGCAAAATTTGAACTTAATCAAAACATTTTGATTGTCGACCAATCAGAAGATATTATTTAAACTACCAATTGGAGGATTTGGCATTCGTACTGCATCCGATTTGATATGCGCTAGTTTTATTGTAAATTGTGGACTGCTTGGCTGCTCTACAGACCTTGGAGCAGAAGCTTAAAGAAGGCAGGGATGAAAATGTAGTAAATATTTCAAGATTATGGAATAAAATGTCCCTAAAATAACAAAAACTTTTGAAAATAACAACAGAATAGACTGAAAATTAGCAAAAATACCTTAAATGTTGGCACGAATGACCATGCGAAGTTTTAAGTTGGTCGGTCAATCGGTTCTACAAAAATCAACGGAAAATGGTTTCAAATTTGAACCAATGGGAGGATTTGGCTGAAATGTATTATGATTGGGTACAATGTTGGTTGCAATTACTTTGCTAAATTTCAAATTGATTGGACCAACCAATCAAAAGATTTTTTTTAATTTGAACCAATCGGGGGATTTCAAAAAAATTAGGGTCTGCAAATCTCATATTTGGTCTGTACACTGGCCTCCAAGACTAAGTTCTGGCGCCTCAGGGCACATCCCCTTGATTGCAGGTTCGACAACTTTACATACAGCGCAGTGTTTATGTTGCCTATTGACTATAGATACTGTCAGAGATGGTTTCCAGCAACAACAGATCGATAATGATGTAAACAAATCATTCCCAAACGCACGAGTCAATGGCAGGACGTAAATAATACTTTCCAAACATTAATATGATGCGGTCTGAGAAAAGGGGCCTTACGGTATAATGGGTAGTTTCTAGTTATCTCTAACCAAAGACTTGCGTAAAACACTTTTTTATTTTAAAAATAATACGATTACTTCGAATGGTTCACAAAACTAATTATATAAGAAATCTCGGGTTTTCCACCACTATTCAGTTATCTTCTTTAGGAGTAGATTGAAATAATTAATAAAAATTCGAAAAATCACAAATTCAAATAAGTCAAATTTTTAATTTGCATTAGGCCTGCAAAATGCCAAAGATTATTTCACAATGATGAAGATAAAAATATATCCATTCAAATTATACAGAAACTCGTACATCCATCGGTGTGAAATTAAACCTCTTTTCATGATCTCTTCACTCTCTCCTATCACCTTCTTATCTGATCTTTAATCAAAATTAAAACCGATTGGTTTTAATTTTATTCTATTACTCCAGTCACTTTACTGAACTTTTCGAACCGAAACTTTTTATGTTTCGCATAACAGTGTATGCGATTAAGCTGATTATGAGAATGTAGGTTTCTGTGGAAAACTTCCATGGAGTCAGGATGATATGAAGGGATGTGTGTTGTGAAAAATATCCGACCGAACCGGGGCTCGAACCCGGGACCTCTCACTTGCCGGGCGAGAGCTCTACCAACTGAGCTACCCGATCGGACGGACGGACATTTGACACAACGCACTGATGAGGGTTTGAGATCTCCTAGGAGAATGATTAGGTTTTTTATGTTTTTTGTATAGCATACAATATTGAAAAAAATATTAAACTTATTAAAAGTAAAATAATAATTAAATTTTTTAGTTAAAAATAAATATCGATTTTGACAAAAATCCTGATAAAACAAAAAGGAGGCCCAAAATTTGGTAAACTTTCTTTTATGAGTTATGTAGGTGCGGGGACCTTAATAATAACGTCAAAACATTTTTAGAAATAATTAGTTTGGGGTCAAATGCTAAAGTGACTGGAGTATTTGTTCTATAATCTTTGTTATTTATTTGTTGAACAAGAAGCAGCAGTTTTGAGCTGGTAAAAATCAATTTGCATAATATACAAGTTATTTAATAGCTGTATATCTCAAAAACACTGATTTTCTATATTACATTAAAATCCGGACACTCCCAAGTTATACGCTTTTTCGATCATGACCTGAGCTGTAGAGCTGCTCTTCACTTAGCATTGTTTTTTTTTTTTTAAGAAAAACATTGTATCTTTGGCAATTATATATTCAATCCCTGCATTGTCTTTTTATAAGATACTCGAAAGAAATTCATTGTGCTATTGTATTGACCGAAAAAAGGCTTGCACACACCTGAATATTACAATTAGCTAAAAAATATAAAACATTATATTATAACATATATATTATATCATAGGCTTTAGCATTTTTAAAATAATGAAACGGAATAAAGAATATAACAAAGTGTATGTTAATAAAGATTTTGAAATTAACTTCACAACGAATACATACGAATATGTACAACGAATACATAACGATACATAGGCAATTTATTGCTGCGTGAATGGTATATACAATGATATAGACGAAGATTAAACAGAATCGATAGAACGGAAGAAGTGGGATGGGAATATAACCCAGTCCTCCAGGAGCACAAGTCCTGTGCTTTAATCCAGAGCCAACTTGCTCCTTTAATTAAATTGTATTAAATAAATTACTCCCCAATTGCTTGAAATTGGAAATGTCTAATAAATTACATAATTATTTAAGGAATGGTTTTTCAATTTACTGCTAGATCAGTAGGTAAGTTTAACAGTTACTTATTGGTAATTCTAGAAGTTGTATTGGTTGCTGCCATGACATCGAGTGGTAGTCAACTAATTTAAATTGGATTTAAATTGGATTTAAATGGAAAAACCGTCTCTCAGGTTGAGTTTTTTAATATCCTACTAAAAACATTAAGTTAAACCAGTCAGAGAAACTCAAAAATATAAAAATATGTGCTATACCTTGAGATTTATGACAACCATTTATGTAGGGTATTTAGTACCGAAGTAATTAGCAGACGTTTAATTAGTTTATTTCATATCAATTTAATTCAATTTCCAACTCATTTTATTCCTTTCCTTTTACATATTACATTGTATTAATACTCTAATTAAAGAATTTAAAAAATCATAATAAACATAATGTCTTTTTACATAAAGACAATTTAATTAATTGTGGAAGCCCGCATAAGAAAAATATATTGTGTGCGGGCTGATCATGTTGAAAAATAAACATTTTATTGTCAGCAGTCATCTGGCAATCATACATTATGCAATAAAAATATACAATACAATTATAATACTAAGCAATTAATAATAATAGTTACAGAAATACAGTTATATTTCGATATTTCAAGTGCACAATTAATCACTTTCCACATCAGGAAATACAATATAATGTTTACATTCATTTTATAAATTATAATTTTCAACCCTTTATTTGCGCGTGAAACTCATATATTTATTATGCTTTGAAACAGATAATTAGGAAATCAAATCAAAATCAAATCAAAATAAGTTATAGTTACGAGAAAAACTCAAATATTCATTATATTTTTGCAATACACATATCAATAAAAATTCACTTCATTTCAATAATAAAAGACTCATCTATGAGGGATTTCTATAGGCTTGTCATGTCGAGTTGCCAAAGAAGTCGTTTTGTCATGGAAAACACTTCTTAGAGTACCATTATTCTAACATGAAATAACATTATTTTGAAGGGTATGGAAATGAACAATTTTCCATTAATTAGAAATATCATGTGAAAATAATCATTTTAAAAGTTTAGAATTAAACTCAGGTAAAAAAAAAAAAAATCTCTGTTAAAAATTCCCTAAAAAATACGTCCATTTTTCAAAAGGTATAACTCGACAAAAAAAAGTCATCAGCCCAAAATTTATTTGGCAAAGTGGAGTCGCCGAAAATAGTTTCGCTAAATCGACGTCAAACTCTACTTTATAATCATTTTACAATTACTCTAAATACTCCCAGACACGAAATAAGATTCACGTATTCGACTCGTAAAGAATACGTTATAAAATAATACAAATGCATTGTTATCCATGAAATGAATCACTTAACCTAACCCTCTACCTGCTAAATTCTTTGGTTTTGAAATTGAATTTGAATTAGGTCTTTCAAATTCACGAGGCATTGTGTAAAAAATCAATTTTAATTTTCCTCTTTGATACATTGAGTGATTCCTCAGACGAAGACAACATGCAGAGCGATCGCATTTTATTCTAGAAATGATTTATGATCGTTCCAGAAATGTGATAACAACCTGCTATTTGTAAACAGGCTCTCGAGTAAATATAGGTATGATGACTGCATGGAAGAAGAAAAAAAAGTGGGATGGGAAGTAGTTCTTGATTAGTTCATTGCCGCAATACCAGTTATCAACAACAAGGCTTCCCCACCCCATCCCACATAACAACTTCTTGTTGTCCGTGACTTTAATACCTTTGCTGTATTGCTGCAAGCCTATGCTGCAAGGGTGGTAACAACTCCCAGAGGCCAGTGTACATGTGTGCAAAATTTCAGCTCGATCAAATAAACGGTGCGACCTGTATACAAGCAGACGACAGACAAAAAACACAGAGGTCCGTGCCAAAAGAGCCAAAAGAAGACGCTCGCTTCGCTCGCTCAATAAATACACTCACAAATTATTGATACAATGATTAAATAATAATAATAATATTAATAATACAAATCAACAACAACAACAACAACAACAACAATACAAACAATTGATTGCGGGTAAAAAGATATACACACAACTAGAGTTCAAGACAAATCATCACTTCACAAAGTTATGCATAACATGAGATAAAGGGTTGACAGTTAGCAGTTTATGACATTAAGAAATCACCCACACTATAAAATTCTTTTGTCTGCAAGTAGGATTTTAAAGCCTTTTTAAAAGAGGATGAAGTTGGTAGTGTTTTGTAAGCGCTGGAATTTTGTTGTAAATAGTAATGCACCGCGACAGGTTGTGCCTTGGTACATGCAGACTGTTAATGGTCCTGGTGGTGTGCTCATGAATAGCAGAATTCACAACAAATTGAGAAGGATGGTTTTGCACGTAGGAGGCTGCCTCTAGGATCAGCGTACTTGCAACTGTTAAGATGCCAAGATTGGCGAAGTAAGTCCTGCATGATACCCGTCGTGAAAGTCCTGCAATTAGGCGCACCGCTGACAATGCACCGTGACAATGCAGTGAATATGAAAAAAAAGTACAAAATCCTGAAAGAGAGGTATCCGCATCTCATTCCACTGGGTTGCATTGCTTACACGTTGCATTTGTTATGCAATGACATATTATCGACTACTACAGTGTCGACTTTTATGCAACGGGTTGTTAGCATTGTTAAGACTGTTAGGCAGTCACAAGTATTAAGTGCTCTCTTCGCTAGTATTAACAGGAAAAGAAACTGCAACCAGAAACTGCAACGGGTTGTTAATACTTGTGACTGCCTGGAAAAGAAACTGCAAGCAGTCACTGCATTTACCGGTCAAAACTCGATGGGGAAGCTATTAAATTGCTTGGAAAGTATGTTGATTTGTAAAATTAGCCTGCAAACTCTTGCAGTCAGTGAAGCAGCAACTGATGTGCTTGCGAAAGACGTTAAAACTCAAATACTTGATGATGAAGTGTTCTGGGTTCGAATCAAGAACCTTGCTGAAATGATGCGCCCGATAGTGAAATGGATTACGAAACTTGAAGGCGATGAACCACTGATAAACTTGGCGCACAAAGCTTTCAGAGAAGTTGAGAACCAATTGAATGTTTCGCTGCCTTCTTCGCCTTTGACCAAAGCAGAGGAGAAACAGATTCTCGACAAGGTCAAAACACGTCGAGAATTTTCTCTGTGGCCAATACACCTTGTCGCAACGTAACTCGATCCGGCTTCACAGGGATCGTTTCTGACTACGGCTGAGGGAGTCGATGCGTCTGAGTTCATAGACAAAGTTGCCGTGGATATGGCTCCGATTAGTAACATAGATCCAGAGAAAGTTATGACGGAGCTTGTAAACTACAGAGCCAGAGATGACTTGTGGGCCAAACCATTCCGGTGGAAATGTGCTGACAAAATGATACCAAGTGCATGGTGAAAGGGGATGTGCGGTGGTACAGACTTATCGGTGGTGGCCGATATGGCCAATATTCCCGGTCTTTTGGGAATATTCCCCAAAATATAAATTGCTGGAATTTTCCCGCAGTGTACAGTGTTATTACAGTATATATACAATATACAGCAATACAATATAAATATACAAATACATTAACAATATAATTATAATAATATACCTAATAATATATTTACGATATAAATATATACTGCAATACACAGTATATACAGTGTTCGGGAAGATGCAGTATTATTCATAATGCGCGTCATGATGTGTCAGCACGTGGATGAGAAGACTGCCCTTCAGAGCGCACCGGAAGGAAAAATCCTTGCAGGCGAATGCCAGCACGCCGCTGTTGTGCGCTGTTGTGCGCTGTTGTTCCAGAACATCCTTCCTAAGTGATCTGCACTTGCATTCCTTCTTCGTATCCGTACACATATTGCGGCGCACGTGTTGGACAATGCAACTTCTTATATCCGTTTTAAAGTTGCATTTCTCCCATTGATACTCCTTCCTGACAGGAATGCGAATGGTATTCCGTTCCGAGATCGGTTCGAGCTCTGCACTCTCCAACTTATCTATCGTGACGATAATGCAGCCGCTTGACAATTTTTCACAGACTTTTCTTTATAATTACATTTACAATATAATTATAATAATATACCTAATAATATATTTACGATATAAGTATATACTGCAATACACTGTATATACAGTGTTAGGGAAGATGCAGTATTATTCATATTGCGCGCCATGATGTGTCAGCACGTGGATGAGAAGACTGCCCTTCAGAGCGCACCGGAAGGAACGATCCTTGCTGGCGAATGCCAGCACGCCGCTGTTGTGCGCTGTTGTTCCAGAACATCCTTCCTAAGTAATCTGCACTTGCATTTCTTCTCCGTATCCGTACACATATTGCGGCGCACGTGTTGGACAATGCAACTTCTTATATTCGTTTTAAAGTTGCATTTCTCCCATTGATACTCCTTCCTGAAAGGAATGCGAATGTCGTTCCGTTCCGAGATCGGTTCGAGCTCAGCACTCTCAAACTTATCCATCGTGACGATAATGCAGCCGCTTGACAATTTTTCACAGACATTTCTTTATAATTACATTTACAATATAATTATAATAATATACCTAATAATATATTTACGATATAAATATATACTGCAATACACAGTATATACAGTGTTCGGGAAGATGCAGTATTATTCATAATGCGCGCCATGATGTGTCAGCACGTGGATGAGAAGACTGCCCTTCAGAGCGCACCGGAAGGAACAATCCTTGCAGGCGAATGCCAGCACGCCGCTGTTGTGCGCTGTTGTGCGCTGTTGTTCCAGAACATCCTTCCTAAGTAATCTGCACTTGCATTCCTTCTCCGTATCCGTACACATATTGCGGCGCACGTGTTGGACAATGCAACTTCTTATATTCGTTTTAAAGTTGCATTTGTCCCATTGATACTCCTTCCTGACAGGAATGCGAATGTCGTTCCGTTCCGAGATCGGTTCGAGCTCTGCACTCTCCAACTTATCCATCGTGACGATAATGCAGCCGCTTGACAATTTTTCACAGACTTTTCTTTATAATTACATTTACAATATAACTATAATAATAATCCTAATAATATATTTGCGATATAAGTATATACTGCAATACACAGTATGTACAGTGTTCGGGAAGATGCAGTATTATTCATATTGCGCGCCATGATGTGTCAGCACGTGGATGAGAAGACTGCCCTTCAGAGCGCACCGGAAGGAACAATCCTTGCAGGCGAATGCCAGCACGCCGCTGTTGTGCGCTGTTGTGCGCTGTTGTTCCAGAACATCCTTCCTAAGTGATCTGCACTTGCATTCCTTCTCCGTATCCGTACACATATTGCGGCGCAGTTGTTGGACAATGCAACTTCTTACGTTCGTTTTAAAATTGCATTTGTCCCATTGATACTCCTTCCTGACAGGAATGCGAATGTCGTTCCGTTCCGAGATCGGTTCGAGCTCTGCACTCTCCAACTTATCTATCGTGACGATAATGCAGCCTCTTGACAATTTTTCACAGACTTTTCTTTATAATTACATTTACAATATAATTATAATAATATACCTAATAATATATTAACGATATAAATATATACTGCAATACACAGTATATACAGTGTTCGGGAAGATGCAGTATTATTCATATTGCGCGCCATGATGTGTCAGCACGTGGATGAGAAGACTGCCCTTCAGAGCGCACCGGAAGGAACAATCCTTGCAGGCGAATGCCAGCACGCCGCTGTTGTGCGCTGTTGTTCCAGAACATCCCTCCTACGTGATCTGCACTGGCATTCCTTCTCCGTATCCGTACACATATTGCGGCGCAGGTGTTGGACAATGCAACATCTTATGTTCCTTTTTCCCCCCGACGGCTGTCACCTTATCGCGGTGGTGGGGTTTGTGTTGGCCAATGATCCATTGCAGCTACGCCGGCGAGCATATGCTCATGTGTAAGGGCTTCCCATGCCGGACAGATCAGTGGTGAGGCCCAGACCAAGAGCAGCCAGGGTCGGCCTAACCATGCCCTCCACTGAATTTGCGGTCCCCTCGGGCCGACCTTCCCCCTGGAGATGGTGATCCCCCTGAAATCGGGTTCAGTCGGCCCGAATCCTCACACCCCCCGGTCCGTCCCCATTCCGGCCTGGCTTTCCCACCAGTGCTGGACTCCCCCGGATCGGGCCCGTTAGGTCGACCTCCTCCCCTTGCCCTCCAATTATGATCAACAAAGTTAAATATAACAAATAATGTGCGCAATATAACCTCGTCGTTGACGCGCCATTAAACCAATCTAATCTAATCTTATGTTCGTTTTAAAGTTGCAATTGTCATATTGATACTCCTTCCTGACAGGAATGCGAATGTCGTTCCGTTCCGAGATCGGTTCGAGCTCTGCACTCTCCAACTTATCCATCGTGACGATAATGCAGCCGCTTGACAATTTTTCACAGACTTTTCTTTATAATTACATTTACAATATAATTATAATAATATACCAAATAATATATTAACGATATAAATATATACTGCAATACACAGTATATACAGTGTTCGGGAAGATGCAGTATTATTCATAATGCGCGCCATGATGTGTCAGCACGTGGATGAGAAGACTGCCCTTCAGAGCGCACCGGAAGGAACAATCCTTGCAGGCGAATGCCAGCACTGCGCTGTTGTGCGCTGTTGTTCCAGAACATCCTTCCTAAGTAATCTGCACTTGCATTCCTTCTCCGTATCCGTACGCATATTGCGGCGCACGTGTTGGACAATGCAACTTCTTATATTCGTTTTAAAGTTGCATTTCTCCCATTGATACTCCGTCCTGACAAGAATGCGAATGTCGTTCCGTTCCGAGATCGGTTCGAGCTCTGCACTCTCCAACTTATCCATCGTGACGATAATGCAGCCGCTTGACAATTTTTCACAGACTTTTCTTTTACACACCGAAGCAGCAAAGAGATGAACTTATGAAGCAGTAGGTAAAGTTCGTTATTCGTTAAAACTGGTCGAATATTATTCTGTCGTATTCGTCTTTTTCTTTCGTTAGAGGACCAGTATTGATATCTGACATTTCCTTCAAGAAATTTGAGAAATATTTCCAAACACGAATAAAATAACAATTCAAATCATCATGGCGAGACTATAACAAACAATCATTATTTTAGTTTTTGGAAATGATGCGATGCTTTACTTGATGCTGATTATCGAAAAAACAATATCATTATCCCAGCGATATTATCGATACTATCGTTTGGCACGACCTCTTTTACATACGAGAATCTTGTTGGAAGCGGATATTTCTGTGCGGGTAGAGTACAGTTTGTTCAAATCTTCTTTACAATAACTAGGTGGCTACCATTGGCAACGAAAATGGTGTACCGCTTTAGCACCAACCCAACAAAATGAAAATCAGCTAGAACTTGGCGGTACATTCAAATTCATGTAAATAGGAGTAAATATGTCATCTGATAGTATAATTTTACTTTTCTAATGAATACTTTTAATTGTTTAGGTAAATAAGAACAGGATAACCATGGACACTCATCAATCGGGATATAACAAATTACATTATTGATTTTTAGACAAAGAATTCTTTATTGTCACATACCTGAATTATCGGAAAGCATGGAAACATATTAATTATGATTAATAGGAACATTAAATTGCAATATAAGAGCAATAACAAAATATAATATAGTATAGAACATTATATACAGAATAAAGAAACTATCTAATCAACAATTCATCGATTGATTCAACTACGAACAGTACTAAGAAGTATTGCCACCTAAAGAACTATTAGATAAATGTATTAGATTAATTAATAGGAACATGATAATGCCATATAGTAATAACAAAATATAATTAAGTAGAGAACCTTATATACAGAATAAAGAAACTACGAAGAAACTATCGACAATTCTAATTCAACGACTTACGTACAGTACTAAGAAGTATCGCCACCTAAACCACTATTAGAATAATCATCCACAAAAACGTTGACATCCCGTCGGTCGAGAGTAACGTTATTTCAAGGTGGCTGTCTTGATCTTCCTCTTGCTGTCTTTGGAGTAGAGGAAAAAATATTTTGTGTTGATGAACGGCCTTGAAACAATGGTGAAGAATCCTGATGTCCGGTAGATGTTGCCGATGGAGACTCTGTGAATATATTTGAAGTATTAGAAGCACAAGGTTTATCATTATCACAAGCTGCCAGCTCACTGAAGCCGTCAGGCTCAGAAATGTTATTGTAATATATAGTCGATTGTCTTGTCCGGGAAGCGAGAATTGAATTGCAGTTAAGTTCGTAAATGGGGTTAAAAATTAACCAATGAAAAACGAGTGCAGTCGACCGCTATCATACTTAATTGAATGTAAAATGCTTCCACACCTCTAGGTCACTTATTTCGCTTTTGCTTAACTCCATTTCAATTATTTAAATATACATTATCTTCATGTAACATCAATTGAAAGAAAATTGAAAAAGAAGGCAATGCCATTTCATTATTCAAATTAAACAGCTGAGCAAAGACAATGACATTTCATAACAGCTGATCAGCTCAGCAAGATCGACGTCATGATTGTGAGTGACGTTTTACCACCCTTACTCCTTGGCTGAAAAATAACTCCATTTACGAACTTAACTGCAATTCAATTCTCGCGTCCGGGAATTGAGGTGTCAGTATCAATGGCCGAAACCTCACAGAAGGTGACAGGTTCAGGAAGGTCATCATAATAATACATAGTCGATTCGTCTTGTCCGGGAATTGAGGTGTCAGTGTCAATAGCCGAAACCTCACAGAAGGTGATAGGCTCAGGAAGGTCATAATAAATAGTCGATTCGTCTTGTCCGGGAATTGAGGTGTCGGCGTGAATGGCTGAAAGCTTACAGAAGCTGACAGGCTCAGGTATATCATCAAGTGTTGCTAGTGTAAAGTCAGGGCCGGAAATATCTTGTGTAGTCGTCGAGCAACTAGGAATACTATCGGTAAAACTGAAAGGTACAAATGATTCAGTAAAGTCATCGTCTTCCATGAGATCCTCGGCATCACTGTCAATCTCTCCAAGATTAATGATCATGGGGGCGACAGGATCTTGTGCCTGTTCAAGAGCGAGCTCCTTATTCCAATCTTTTGAAATGAGCTCCTCTGTGTGCCTGACATTATTTTTCCAGGTCTCCGGCGTCACCTAGATAGTAAAAAAATAATATTCATGCAAGTTAGTGTACTTGTGATGCAGGTAATGATCAAAACTAATTTTGCTAACTAACTATCAATACTACTACCTTGTCGAGGGCTTTTTGCCACATGGCCTTAGTTCTTTCACTCTTGTCGCTTCCTACCTGATATGTGGACTGGTCATTAATATTTTTATTATAGAAGGTTTTACATTCGCCCCAAACCATTTCTATGGGATTATATTGGCAGTGATATGGTGGAAGTCGCAGAACTTTGTGGCCAATCTCTTCCAATTTGACATCTATTTCATAACTACAAAAAAATCATTGTCAGACTAAAAGATAATATTTGCAACAACATAAAAATATTGTACTTAAATTAATGAATACCTCTTGATTGAGCTTCGATGCAGCAATGCCAAATTCATCAATTCAGTCCGAAGGGCGTTATCTGGCACGTGGATGTTGTGGGATTGCAGCCATACCCGATACTCATCTTTCTTCCAACTCTTTGTCGGTTGTTTGTCGACTTGCTTTGAGTGATATGGGGCATTGTCCATGACGATCACGTACGGCCCGGCATTCATTTCTTCAAGACCTGGAAGAAGTTGAGTATCCACCCATTTCGTGAACAGCTCGGCATTCATCTCTCCATGGTAGTCGAGTGTTTGGTTCCTGGAAGAGAAAAGAAGACTACAACCGGGTACCCAACCGTGCTTGGTTCCGGCATGAAGCACAATGAATCTCTTTCCCTCGCCAGCTGGGCGCTTGGGAACGCTCATAGGGTCATCGGTTCGAGTCCATGTCTTTACATCGGAACCATTTAGAAATAACCATGTCTCATCTAAATAAACAAAAGTATGTGTGTCCTTGTATTTTTGATACTCCCTGAGAAATGCTAAGCGCTTCAGTACAATATCAGGCTGTTCGAGTAGCACAATTCTATTATTTGCTTTCTTCCACTTGAAGCCTAGACTTTTTATTATAGTGTGGAAGGATGTTCTGGACCCTTTGTACTCTCCTGTTTCTCGAACTTCTAGCAAAAGTGAGTCCAGTGTTATATGTTTTCCTAGAAATCAAGTAAGCATGTACGTTAAATAATAAAAAATGTTTGAACTATTTCTGTAGGTACATAAGGAGATAGGGATATACTAGGTAGGAAGGTATGAACTCTTGAATGTCACTATAACTAAATATACCTAGGTATAAGATATTCTCACCATAATAATGATTACGCAAGACGGTTCTGATGATGACTTCCTTGGTAAAGTCATCGATGGTTGTTACTTTACTCTGGGAATTTCTTGTCTTGGCTGGAGTCCTGAAGGGACTATTTGATTTGATCTTTTTCACATATCTGTAGACAGTCTTCAAGGAAATCTGAAAAATAAGGTTAGGAATGTCAGGCTTGTCAGGCTCCACATTTTTTGGGTTAGATTATTAATTAAAACAACTAATCTACACTCCACCCATCTATTTACTTATTGGCTTATTAACCCATCTCTGTAACTTATTGGTGAATGAGATATTTATGGAAAATAACTTACCTTCAGTATTTCACTGATCAACTTAGCAGGATTTCGCCGGCTCCCAATCATTTCTCCAGCAGTTTTCTCTGCGAGAAAATGATTGTACAACTGGCATATACCCTCCTGCAGCTGACTTTGAATTGGTGTGGACTTCTTACGTACTTTAGATTGATTAACCATCTTTTCTGAATGTTAAAAACTTTAAAATCACACGACACAGTAAAAAAAACATCCACCATTTGTTGAAATGTCAAAACATTCAACAAGTTAGCGGATTCACTTTGGGAAGTTTAGGTTGGCAAAGTGTGAATTCAGGTGGAAGGTCTGGATGGTGCTGCTTTATTACACCCCAGCGGCGTTGTAAGCGTAATTTGAACAGCCTTTATCCTCACCGACGGCACGGAGGATGTCCCGGTATTGCACGCCGGTGAGTCTACGATCTACCCGCCACAGAGCGCCGCCACCTTCCTTCGCAATCCATCCCCACGCGCAGACCGAGAATCAGCCTCTCTTTTTATGTTTTGCCACATTCTCCGGGTTGTAGCGTTCGCCCTTCTGCCGGTACACGAGGACTGGTCCGTCGTTTGATCAAGAGAACGTTTTCTCGTCTGAAAAAACTACTCTGGACCAGTCCTAGTGTGCGTGGGCCGCAGCGAAAGCCATTCGGTCGACGCATTGGTCATCCGTGAGGATCTCTTTGCTCGCTGCGTGACGGGACCGCAGGCCAGAGTCACGTAGTCTATTGACGACAGTCTGGCGACATCCGGGGAAGTTTGTGTTGGCTTTGAGTTTGGGCGCGTCGGTGAATGGACTCGCTTCCGACGCAGCCACGAGAGCAGCGTCTTGTGCAGCCGTCGACACTCGTGGAGGTCCAGATCCGGGTCTAATCAAAATTTAACACCAAATTGTAAGGATTAAATTATTAACAATTACTGAAATTGATTATAAATATTAGTTGTGTTTATGACTCTCTTTTCTCGCCTAATATCCTGTTATCAGTAATGTCATTTTCCTGCGATTGTCATTCCCCGTGTCGCCGTATTGTTGCTACCACCTATAA
The DNA here is from genome assembly GCA_934045905.1 of Leuctra nigra. Classification (NCBI taxonomy): domain Eukaryota; kingdom Metazoa; phylum Arthropoda; class Insecta; order Plecoptera; family Leuctridae; genus Leuctra; species Leuctra nigra. The sequence goes on along the minus strand of OW203768.1, from coordinate 24,127,597 downwards.
GCCGTCATTTTCCAGACACCATACTGTTCACCCGCTTGCCTGGGTCGCATCCCGCCGGTCTCAATAAGAGCTATAACTTTTTGTTTTATCGAAATATCCGTATGGGCGGGCATGTTGACTTCTTGGAGTCCCAATCGACTGTGATTTGGATTTGTCTTGTCGGTGTATGAGTGTGTTTGTTTGATAATTATAAATGATTCACTCATGCTCAATTAATAGGTATATTGTTAACTGGGTATTTCAGTGACTGATCAATCCTTTACACAACTCTATTTGATTTTTGGTCGAAACTTAAGATATTCCAGAGATACCATTTGACCATGAATATAAAATACGAAATTGTCAAACCTCTTCATCCATAGGTGTGAGATTTATTTTCTGTCTAAAGACACCACGAAATGAGGACTTCATTGAGGACATACTTATTTATGTCGCAAAAAATCAATTTAACATCGGTTTGGATGACACAGTTTAAAAATGTGTTATTTCTCCCCTGCTTTTTACAAGCATCAACTTCACTTGCAAAAGATACAAAAAAAAAACTAGGTTAATGACTTTTTTAACACAATGTTTATAAGTATCTGAACATCACTGATTGTATGATGCATTTAGATCTGTTGCAATGTTACTCTGCTTGTAGCAATCTCTTCAATGTAACATAAATACCCTTCAGCATTTCGTGCAAGTCGTAACTGTGCTCTGTGCGTTTGAATTTGGGCAGAAGATGCAACGAACGAGCTTAGTTCTTGAGGTGCATGACCATAACACCTACAAGCCGTATCACCTACTTCGTAATACATACCAATAATTGGCGCAACACCTACAATCTGACCCTTTCCCCCCCTTCAAATCGATCATCTCAATACCTACAAATATTTCGTCGTATCACCTACGATCATACCCTCTTCTGGTAGCCAGGTAGAATCTGTGGGGCGGTAGCATCACTCAGCCAATTCGCTCGTTGGCTTATTCACAAAGACATTATTTTCATGCTCAATCAAAAGTTTACATTTTTTTTTTCATTAAAACACATTTTGGCGCGAAAAAGATATTCCTGCCGAGTGATCTTATGTTTTATTTGCATCAACATTGTTGGTTCAATTTTTTTTTTTTTTTGTTATGACGTTTCAGGACTGGTAGTCCTACTGCCGCCTCAACAACTCTGCTCCATTGACGATGCGCCATTATAGGAGGTGAAGTTGGTTGAGGATTCGTAACTAAGGGATGATAAGCGAGTGAGTAGTTAGCTCCTTTCGCTCTGCTGTTGTTTAACGTCCCATCCCAAGGACGATGTAACGCCCGTCGAGAGACTGATAACAGGTGGAGGGGTGTCGTTACACTAACCCCCAAACACCCCAGTCTCTCTGGCCCAACGGCAGCAACTGGCAGGGCAGAGTTGAATGGTACCCCATCCAACTACTGACTGCGCTCAATGTTGCTTAACCTCGGTGATCTGACGAGAACCGAGGTATCCATTACACCAGCCGTTGGTTGAATTTGGTCAACTAGAATTCTGAATTTGATCCACTAATTGCAAATTAAAACTTTTGAGTTTAAAAAACATGTGTTTTACCAAATGTTGCTATTGAAAAAAAAATTATCGCTAAAAAAATTAATGGAATAGCTCATAAAAAAATTATCATAAAATAATCTGTTGTGAACCGAGTTGAAAATGCTGAAATATTTAGTATGAATTGAAAAATTTAAGAAAGGAAAGTATTTGAAAAATCTATAAGTAATGCGTTTAAATGTACTGAAGAAACTGAGTAAAACTTCTTAAACATATTAAAAACTGAAATTGAAAAGGTTGTATTTTTCACTTTCACAAGAAAAATGGAAATTACAATGATAGATACTAACTACCTACTACAATATACAGTAGGTAGTCATGATTCTAGTTGAATACAAAAAGTACAGTTTTATAGATAAAATTTGATACAAATATTGAGTCATCATAGTCAGGTGGGTAATAATATATTGTAAACAATGATACAAAAAAAGAAATAACAACTGGAAACTAAAACTAATTTTTTTTATTTATGTCTCAACACGTGTTTCACAGCATCAAAGTATTGTTGCAGTCCAATAATGTCTGTCATAAACTCCTCCTTTAGAGTTCTATATTATTCTTAATTCATTCTGTATTTCGTCGCCATCTTCTTAGACTGGGCCCCTCGTTTTAGATCGCCCTGCCACATCTCTGCATCCATTTGCAGCCCTTGCAAAAGAGTGATGTACTCATACAAGTACACACAGTACTCACACAATTAATTTTTAATTACATCACATCAATATGGATCAGTTCCTAGTCTAGCATTATCAATTATATTGATCAGTTTTTCAATAATCTCCGATAATCTCCTAATCATTGATCCAAAATATACTGCATTTTCCAATGGTGGTGCTTGGCTGTCCTTTTACAAGTTTTCTTTGATGAAGTATAACTCCGGATAGAGGAGTCAATACCTCAGTAATTAAATCGTAGGCGCTGAGAAATGAAAATCAAGTTTTAGCCCAAATATCTAGTGGAGCGGTCGCTCCACGCCAGCCAAGTCGTACGGCGCGCACACTCTCGTATAAAGGCTGGAGCAAACCCACTTTTACTGTAAGCATCAAAGTGGCATTTTCGGCCTACTGGATCTTAAAATTGGGAAATCTCACATTGTTGCGATATATCTTAATTTCGAGCTATGGCCAACCCTACAACATATACCAAAGTTGGGAACAATAGGTTACGCCCTTTGCACGCTAGAGGGCCGTGAAAACAGTGTTTTAGGGCGGTTTTCATAATAATAATAATAATCTCAGTAGTAGTAGTAGGCTGGAGCTAAAATCCGGTAAACAGGCCACAGCCTAAACAACTGAACCGATTGATCTCACATTTTTACCACGTGTGCACTTATGGCGTCTGATTTAACCTTCACCCCATGAATTTTTTTTTGTGCCGCCATTTTGAAACCGGAAGTGACGTCATATCTCAACAACGGCTGGACCGATTGGAACGAAAATAGCGCCAAACGATTCGGACGGTCATCTTTATGGATTATCCCCACCGATGGCTGCCACCTTAGCGCGGTGGTGGGGTTTGCGTTGGCCAATGATCCATTGCAGCTACGACGGCGAGCATATGCTCATGTGTAAGGGTTACCCATGCCGGACAGATCAGTGGTGAGGTCTAGACAAAGAGCAGCCAGGGTCGGCCTAACCATGTCCTCCCTTGAATCTGCGGTCCCCATCGGGTCGGCCTCTCCCCTCGAGATGGTGATCCCCCTGAAATCGGGTTCCGCCGGCCCGAATCCTCACACCCCCCGGTCCGTCCCCATTCCGGCCTGGCCTCCCCACCAGTGTTGGACTCCCCCGGATCGGGCCCGTTAGGACGACCCCTCCCCATGTCCACCACTTATATCAACAAAGTTAAATGCAAAAATGCAAAAATTAATGTGCGCAATATAACCTCGTCGTTGACGCGCCGTTAAACCACAATAATCTATCTAATCTATCTTTATGGATTATCAATAGCAACAGACTAAAATTTATGTTAACGAAACCGGAAATGACGTCATGAAATTTAATTCATCGATTGGCATTTCGGCAACAAATTTGATCCAATTATTTTGATATTTATGTAACGTATGTTCTTTTGTGATTTTATTTGACCTGATATAAAACCAACCGGAAGCCGCCATTTTGAAACCAGAAATGACATCATATCTTAATAACGTCTTAATAGATTTAAACGAAACCAGCGCTTAACAATTTAGACGGTCAACTTTATGTATTATCATCAATAATATTTGCAGTTTCCCATACTGAAACCGGAAATGACGTCACACATTTTAAAAATCGCACAAATTTACATTTTGATGCAATAAATATACTATTTGAGACTGCTTATAATAAAATGTAATCATGTTAAAATTATAATTCAAGAGGTCAGTGATTTCAGCAGCCATTTTGAAACCGGAAGAAACGTAATATCTCGAAAACTGGTTGACCGATCGGTATGAAACTAGTGCCAAACGATTCGGAAGGCCATCTCTATGGAATAGGAACAGTCAAACTAGAATTTTCCTATTTATGAGGCCGGAAATGACGTCATTCAAATTTATAAATCATTATAATCCCCTCCTATACAATAAATACATATTATTCAGAAAGCTTAAAATGATACACATCATTTATAGTTATAAATTCTATGTGGCAGTGCAGAAAGTTCAGCGGCCATTTTGAAAACCGACGTGTTGCCATATCTCGGAACTGGGTTGACCGATTGGAATGAAACCTTTGTTTTTTTCATGAGAATAACCAAATTGTAAAGGGTAATTTTTTTTAAAGGATTTAGTAATTGTTCATGTGATATGTGTCACACGTAAGTTGTATGAAGTAACTAAAAAAAGTAGAAATATCCCCATAAAAAACACTCCGTGTAAAAATGCCAGCCAAGTCTCTTCAACTTAAAAAAAAAATGAAATCTAAAAATTCTGCACTGAAAAGTAGTGATATCAAAAAATTAGCCAAGTCAAAACTTTATTTGAAAATCAAAAAATACTTGGCGCATCGTTTTTTTAGGGCATTATAGGTATACTAGGGTCGGTGCACCCTTTGTGGCCACTTTAAGAGAATATTTGTGTTTGACATAGAATAAACAAAAGCCCTGATGACATAGAAACATGAATCAAATGGCTTATCATTCATACATATGTTCTTTATTAATATAATGATCAAAAGTTAAATAATTTTATTGGTAACACACTTAATTTTTATTTTGAAGTTAAAATGTTAAAATGTCCCAGTTGTGGCCACTATGATCCAGTTGTTGCCACATCAATGTACCAGTTCTGGCCACATCTTAATAAATATTTTAAAACATGTTTGGTGTAGGTAAAACTTCTTTAATATGTAATATGTAATAATAATATGATATTTAACATGTACTAGATTAATATGTTCGATATTTTATTAGTTCTGGAATCTTGTAAACATCCCCCCTCGTTGATGATACACACTGCGGAGGGCTAATCGTTTCAAGAATATCTTCTTTGCTATACGTAGATTTGTCAACTTGGTTGGGCCACTTCCAAAGCCCGATTCCAGCCATAGACATTGTCTTTATGTCAAAAGTTTTGTTCTTGGCAGAAGTGATCATTCCTAAAACAAGTAAGAGTCAATAGGCATGTCAATACAAGTAGCCGTAGGCAGCCTACTTAAAAAAAATTGGTCAGGTAATCTGTATAAATGAAGGTAAACTAACCAGGGAATTTTTCTCCTTCATAATTCACAATGACAAATGAATTGACGCTGTAATCATGTTTTGGCTTGGCTACATCCTTCAAGTAGTCATTGATGTCACTGCCATCAGATTCAGTGTCGGATTCTGGATTGTCCACATTATCGGAATCTTCAGTTTCGGACAGGCGAGCCTTCTTCAAAGTTACTCCCCTTGGCATAGACTCCCGTCGTTTCTTGACAACATTCCGGCGAGGAGTTGTCAACACCTTATCTCCTTCCACGGGAGTTTTCGAAGTATGTGGAACTCTGGGTCTTCTTGTCCCTTTTTTGTTAATCTTTTCTTGCTTTTCTTTCTCTTTGTCCTCTTGAAGAGCCAGCCACTTTTCACATGTCAGAACAGATGGTAAACGTACCTTTGGTTTCCTCTTGTTTGTTACCTGTTCTTTAGGCCACATAATTACATTTCTTAAAATATCTTCCATGGAAGAATGGCTAGATGAAGGCGACGGCTCGTTCAAGCCTTGAGGAGGCCCTTCAGTCACATTGACAACATTATCCAATACTTGTGGAGACAATGTACAACTCATCGTATGAGAATCTTGACTCTTCTCTTGTCGGTGACTGATGTCAATTATTTCTGATACTTGCACATCTTCAATTTGCGAATTTTGTGGAAATGATTGCTGTTTGTCTAATTCTAAAGGCAATGACAACAACTGATCATTTTGAAGTTTGAGAGATGCATCCTCCCCAAATTGCACCCATGTGTTAAAGAGGATTAAAGCAGCGATGTCACCGTCCCAAGCACCCCCTTGCTTTTGTTTATTCTGGAACTGCTCAAGCAAAATAGGACATATTTTACTCTCCAGATACTCGAGGTGACTAAGCGCTTGCTGGGGTTTGGCTGTCTGTATCATCGGCTGGGACCCGATCTCATCAACACACTTGGAGTAATCGACAGCATTTGGATCGAATGGATATAATCCACAAACGCGAAACCCTGATATGATTGTGGATTTGAAAGATTCCTCTTGCAAAATCTTGCTAAGCGTGAGAGGGATATCTTGTTTTCCAAGCTCAGAGCCGTTGTGTTCATACATCCAAGCACGGACAACTTGCCGCCAACGCGTTTTGAGTGGCGCAAAGAATGCAACATCTAGAGGCTGGAGAATATGAGTTGTGTTTGGGTACAGAGACACCAATATGATCCCATTTGTTTTACAAAACTGGCTCAATTCAAGCGTAAGATGTGATGCATGCCCGTCCAGGAAAACAATTACAGGCAGTGAAATGCCTTTGTTAATCAAAAAGGGGTGGAAAACGTTAGCAAAATATTAGTAGAATGTTTCACCCGTCATCCACCCTTTCTCAGATCTGCCAATACCCCATGAAGGTGGAGCGGCCTGTACAATTCTTGCAGGAATCCTTTCATATTTGAAAAGAGTGAGTGACGGAGCAATGAGCCCGGCAGCGTTAACCGTTATCAAAGTTGTGATGTTTTCTTTGTCTGAATTGCTGGACATATTATAAACAGGTTTTCCTTTAGTGGCAAGGATAAGCCCTCCAGTTGGACATAGATAAAATGATGTTTCATCCATATTGAAAATCCGGTTGGGATCCTTTAGTATTGCTGCGTTCTCTTCCAAATCGAGCTCAATTTCTGAGAACCACCTTCTTATTTTCACCTCGTTGATTCCTCCACGAGCCTTGTTAATGTACTCGGAGTGCTTTTGGCTGATCATTGGATGTCTTTTCATGAATTTATCGAACCATTTTCTTCCCGGTCTATTGTTTGTAAATGGGGTTTTGAAACCTCCAATTGTCACCATTTTCTGTACTGCAGACATTAGTGCTTCCTTATTTATAGGAAACCCCATTTTTGCTGTCTTCTGTATCCAATCAACCAGAATCTTTTCTGAGTCTTCCCCTAACAATGAACATGGCCCAACTCTTCCAGATGTTGCTGGAGCTTTGCCACTTAGCTTATTTCTTAAAGTGGTGCGGGGAACATGGAAAAGTTTGCTAGCCGTTTGAACCTTCATCCCTTTATTCACAGCATCAAGAGCGCGTCTGATTTTCGATGGAGAGTATTGAAACAATGCCTTGTTTTTGTTTATAGGAGCCATTCTGTAAAGTAGTTTAATACTTATAATAGGTATTACTTATTTACTAAACTATAGAAAGTATTTTGTAAGTAAAATATAAAGAAACTATTTCTTTACATGCACAAATTAGCATAGTGGCCAGAACTGGAACATATAGGAGCCAGTTTCGGCCACCTCATGGCATCAACTGGAACATAACCTAAATTTCAGTTCCAGTTAGTGGCCACCTCAGTTACTTTCTAATCTTAATAAACTTAACACATATTTTGGCATATATTATTAGATTAAACTATTACTTACATGAATAAATGGTGAAAACTTTCAAAAGCTCTGTCATATATATCTTAAATTCAAGAAATACTCATGACGTCTTCCTTAGCAAAAACAGTAACAAATCTGTCACAATCTGGCGCCACATTTTTCACAGCCTCCTGAAGTTTCTTCAGTGAAGTTAGCAATGTGAATTAAGCACCTAATTTCTTCACAAGAAGTAACTTGACAAATAAAAAATTTAAAAATAAGCGGGACTTTCACCCAAAGCTTATTTTTATCAGTTTAATATTGATGTGGCTACAACAGGTACAGTGGCCACAAAGGGTACATCGACCCTATGTATATGTTTATTTCATGTATAATTTATAATTGGCTTATACTTCCAAGCTATTTATGTACATCGTTTTTAAGGGCATTATAGGTATATTATATAATATATTAAGGTACATTTGATTTTTGGCAAATACTTCTATACTATTTATATACACGATGCGCCAAGTATATTTTGGTTGTTAAAATTAAGTTTTGACTTGGCCCATTTTTTGATATCACTTCTTTTCAGTGCTGAATATTTAGATTTCTTCTATTTTTTTTATAGTTAAAAACCATATTTTTTATGGGTGATACCCAAAGCCACAATAACTCATGTCATCCAATTGAAACTAATAACAGTGTACATATAACCATAAAAAACACTCCGTGTAAAAATACCAGCCAAGTCTCTTCAACTAAAAAAAATAGAAGATATCTAAAAATTCAGCATTGAAAAGGAGTGATATAAAAAAATGGCTAAGTCAAAATTTTTCAAAAAATACTTGACACATCGTTCTATAAATAGTATAGAAGTAGGCCGGAAATCAATCATCTATACATGAAATATATCTCTAATCTCCTAAGAAACGACGCGCCAAGTATTTTTTGAAAAATTTTGACTTGGCCATTTTTTGATATCACTCCTTTTCAGTGCTGAATTTTTAGATATCTAACAATTTTTTTTAGTTGAAGAGACTTGGCTGGTATTTTTACACGGAGTGTTTTTTATGGGGATATCACTCCTTTTTTTAGTTTATTTATACAACTTGTAACATATACTTTGTCACCAATGACTATAATTCCTTTAAAAAAATACGCCTTTGTGGTTTGGTTGCTAAGAAGAATTGTGTTTGGTGCTAAATGTACGCTTAAAATTATATTCCATGATGAATTGCGAAAGCATCGTTCCAATCGGTCCAGCCGTTCTCGAGTTATCGCATCACTTCACGTTTCAAAATGGCGGCTGACATCACTGCCACCTAAAATTTGTATCTATAAACGTTATGTAACATTATAAGCTTTCTGAATATGTAGTTATTGTTATAAGAGATGATTATAGTCAGATTTGGCATTTTTATGGCATCATTTCCGGTTTTCGTAATAGTGCATTTTTATTTCGACTATTGATATTTCATATAGATGACCGTCTGAATCGATTGGCGCAAATTTCGTTCCGATCGGTTCAGCCGTTTCTGAGATATGACGTCACTTCCGGTTTCAAAATGGCGGCACAAAACCAGTTATAGCAAAAGGCACCTCAGACGCCAAAAGTGCATATGTGGTAAAAATTTCAGATTGATCGGTTAACCCGTTTAGGCTGTGGCCCTGTCAATAGGGTTTCCTGATATCATCATCATCATCATCATCAGAATCAGAAAGTGGTGTAAATTCACGTTTTTCACGGCCCTCCAGCTCGCAAATGACATAACCTGTTGTTCCCAAATTTGGTATAGGGGGTGGGGTGGGCCATAGCTCGAAATTAAGATATTTCGCAACAATGTGAGATTTTCGAATTTTAAGATCTAGTAGGCCGAAAATGCTATGTTGTTTCTTACAGTAAAAGTGTTTGGTCTGCTCCTTAGTTTATTAGGCAGTAACGGTATGTTGAGTGACTGTGAGGGTATAGTACGACTTGGCTGGGTGGAGCGACCGCTCCACTAGATTCCATTTAGTCATATAGGCTCACAATTGGAATAAAAAAATAAATCTGTTTATACATTTGGAGTTGGACATTTCTAAATCTGCTGATATCAAAATAGTACCGATCTAATTTTAATATGTAATTACAACTTTGTGCTTATAAAGGTTGAATGACACGATATCCAGTTCCTCGAGTTTGCGCAGTACACTTTTAAACTCGCAATAAAGCTCACTCATTGGCAAAAAATCAATTAAAGTAATCTCAAACAATATTGCTCATGCTACAAATAAGTTTGTATTAGGCAGAATTACTGTATTCTGTTTGAAACCCACATGCCGTAAGGCTTTATAGTCGGCCTCGAAAGTAATTGACCAAAAGCCTTCTCGAACCACCACCATTATCATCTTCTTCATCTACGATTGACTCTGCACGTCCTGCTCGGGCAGGACGTAGAGCCACCTGCTGTTGATGGTCTTCAATGTCGGGCTCCTGGGGCGGCTCCACCTTTCTCTCGTCGCAAGCGATGTTATGGAGAACCGCAGTTGCCACAATCACCGGTTGGACGTTATCCAGGTCCAGACGCAAACCCAGGGAGAGGACGGGAAAACGTCGCTGCCATACCCCATAGGATCGCTCGACTGGGTTACGAGTTCTGATTTGAGACTCGTTATAAAGACCTTCTTCTGGCAGGACTGGGTTTCTGATTGGAGTCATCATGATTCTACTGGCCGTGTAGCCAGCATCTCCGACCAGATGCCCAGCCCCCAATGCCCCGCTCTCCAGCTGAACCTTCAAGAACGAGCTGTCGAAGATGGTCCTGTCGACTGATCCTCCAGGCCACCTTGCGACAATGTCCATGATCTTGAGGGTTCGGACCGCAGATGGTTTGCACATTGAATGAAAATTACGTCTTCCGATTGCGAAAGTTCTCAGCAATCGGGCCACCAGGAGACTGTATTTTTATATGCGTACAGTCAATGGCTGCTATTACATTTGGGAAGCTTGCTATTTGGAAAAATCCACGGGTGACTTCGTCACGTTCATCTTGAGTCTTTGGTAGCGTAATGAATTGTGGCCGAAGACGGGCAATAGCAACCGAGATGCTGTGGATAATTCTTCCAGCTGTGGTCTTATGGACTCCCGTGAAATCTCCTGCCGATATTAGCATTGTGCCCAATGCATAATATCGCAGGGTGAGCAGCAATCGGTCCAGTGCTGGAACTGCATTATTCCTGAAAAACAAGGGAGGGGGAGGGATAGAAAATGGACTTGGAGGATTGGATTGTATGGCATGGCATGGCATGATTGTATGGCATTTTCAAATGTATGAAGTGGATGAGGACATTAATATTGTTCTATTAAGAGTATTATGGCGGCGACGGCGTTTTCAAATTGGTGGCTAACTTTGCAACTACTTGAACAACAATAAGTCGGCAAAGAAGGAGGTTTGATTTCATTGCCCAAGCCGTGAAGCTTACAGGCATATATCACATGGAGATTTCATTACCTTTGTTATTGATATTTCCAACACATTACTGGTATCCAGACTGATAGTTCTATTCCCCTCCCTTACGAAAAAGTACTATTGAAAACTATTAACTCCCCAATAGTAATTCCCCCCAATGGTAAAATTGGAATACTATTAGATAAAAACTATTGGCGATTACTATTCGGGACGAATAGTAAACTATTGAAGAATGCAAATAGTATTTCTCCGTGAAGTAAAAAACTATTAACAATTACTATTCATGATTAAATATTCAACTATTGAAAAACTCAATAGTATTTTCTCCCAAAATTGGAATACCTACTATTAGAGAAAAAAAACTATTGGCAATTAATTAGTACCTATTCAGGACTATTCAGTACCTAATAATTACTACCTATTCAGGACTAAAAAGTGATTATCTTCATGAAAGGAAATGAAATCAATTTTTTTACATTTTAACATACATCTGTGTATTTTTCAAGGTATAAATACAAAGAAAAAGTTAAGATTTTAATAAGATAAAAAATTTGTGATCTTAAAAATGTGCACGGCAATATAATGAAGCACATTATGGTCTACAAATAAAAAGTTAAGAGATTAGTAGGATAAAAAATGTTGTGATCTTAAAAATGTGTGGCAATAATGTCAAAACTGTTAAAAATAGGTAGGTCATTTAAAATACATCATGACATGCTAACACATTGATCAGAAAGATCACATAATCATATAAAATTGTACATTACTCTTCCACAAAATAATTCCTCAGAACATTATGATCGTTTGAATTGTAATCCAAATTTATTTTAATAAAACGATAACTGAAGATTAATGTTTAAAGGGGCAATTCCTTGAAACTCTTGCTAGCATGTATACACACTAAAATGTTAAACACCCATGATTTGGTATATTTCCATAACTCTACAAGTATACAATAGAACTTGCAACCATGTGGCTGTAGAAAATGATTGGCAATGAAATGTACATTGTAGGTATACAGATGTTATACAAAGTTACAGTAAATAAATTCTGTTTATAACCATATGTTCCAGTATGTTATGCAAGGGAACGTGCAAAGTACTCTTCGCCATATGACGTTGGTATACGTAGTATCGCCGATTGCTGCTATAAAAAGGTTATAAGCCAACTACTAACATTATTGTGTTCCAATTATAATGTCTAATCTGTTTAAAAATGACATGTAAATTTCCAAAGAGCTCCATCTCTATACTGATTATTAATTTGATTCGGAATTTTCATTTCAATTTTATCTGGTAAAAATCATTTGCTCGCATTTATAAGAGTTTCCAAGGATAACCAAAAGCAATAGGTAGGACTAAATTTCCTTTCCAGATTTTAAACGGTCAGTATTGTTCAACTTCGCTCGTACTGCTTTGTATAGAGTCTCGGTTGACGTATCCATCTTGGCAATGGCAAACGCTTTCACTGACTGGACGTAATCTATAAAGAAACAAGATTTCTACATTAATAATAAGCTCTTGTTGAACAAGTAACATTCATACAAAGTTTGTTAACTTGTTTGTTTTGAAACCGCTGTGCTGACCAGATATCACCACTTGTATTATTGACAGCCATCCATCACATCTTGCTAGTAAAATGACTGGATTGTGATGATTTATGATGTATTGTCAACAATAGGCCAACTCAAGTCAACTAGAATAAAAAATTGAGCTGTTCCTACCGTAAGTCTATCAGTAGAACTTTATGTTCACATTTTTTTTAAATAACTTTTAAAAGTATAATATACAATTAGTGTAAGTATAAAATGATTGAATAGTACAAAACTCTATAGGTAGTACTATTGTTAAATAAATAATTAATTCAACAGGTAGATAATCAACTTACTAAAAATTGCATCAAGCTTCCGCTGGTCAAGTTTGGGCTTGGCTGGTTTTCCCTTTGCGGTATTCGATACCTTGCCGGAAATGCTCGACACACTCAACGTGTCCCTTCCAAATACCATTATCAGCAAATCAGACGTCAGCAGTGAAGGCTTATGGTGGTTAGCCATACGTAAATCTTGTTCATCATGTACGAGGTCCTCGTATTTCAGTGGTGCTCCCTGCAAAAAAGCACCATACAGAGTTAAGCACTAGAATGCAAAAATCACATCCACTGTAAATAAGTAATGACTTTGAAAAACTGTATCCTCTACAGACTACATCCAAACATAAAACAGTATGCTAACTGCTAACAAATTGGAAAGACTTCTAGTTGGTACTTTGGCAAACTATATTGATATTAGACAAATGAAATGATATAGGTACCTATCAAATACTATAAGTCAGACAAACTGATAGCATCGAGTATATAGTTCTGATTGTACAATTCATACAATCAAATGAATTTAAGTCAATTCACTTTCTTCGCTTACTGCATTATGATTGGTGACCTACTGCAAGAAACTAGGTACCTAGCTGAATAATTTGCACGAGAAACATAACTTTTATAATATTTCAATGAGTATTTACTATACAAACCTCTGGTTCCTCATCCACAACGGGTGAAGATGGCATTGATGGCAAGTTGGCAGGAAGAGGGGACTCGATAGACGTATTCAACGAGTCAACCAAGGACAGCCCCAATGTGTCGATCGACACATTGGGGCTGTCCTTGGTTGACTCGTGGTCAGCCTCGTCAAAGAGTCGAATGCGTTTCTCTGTAGCCGAACGGTGAGGCTCAGTAGGGCTGCGTTTCTCTGAAGCCGAATGGTGAGACACAGAAGGTTTGCGTTTCTCGGTAGCAGAATGGTAAGACACAGTAGCAAGGCGTTTTTCTGTAGCCGAATGGTGAGACACAGTAGGGCTGCGTTTCTCTGAAGCCGAATGGTGAGACACAGAAGGTTTGCGTTTCTCGGTAGCAGAATGGTGAGACACAGAAGGTTTGCGTTTCTCGGTAGCAGATTGGTAAGACACAGTAGCAAGGCGTTTTTCTGTAGCCAAATGGTGAGACACAGTAGGGCTACGTTTCTCGGTAGCCGAATGGTGAGAGTCGGTAAAGAGTCCAGGGGGTGCCTCGGGAGACAAAAGGCGAGACTCGGTCGAAACCTTATGATTACATCCTGTTGTTGATTGGCTGTTGCATTTCAAGGCAGCTCTCAATTCCTTCCTTGCTTGATTACAGGCATCGGTGAGCTTGGGAAGAGCTATAATTAAAATGAAAGATCAATAGTTATTTTCAAATGTAACGGTTTGTAGGTACATAGTACTAATATTATTCATAACTCCAAGCTCGAGGGCTTCTCGTCTACGTATTACTTGTTTATATTATTATGTACCTATGTAAAAGATAATAAAATGATTTACAATTGAATTGAATTGAAGCATTTTATTATAACAACTGACAAGTAGGGATGGTATTTACCGGTCAATTAATCGTGACCGCTGACAAATTGTGTGTTTTTTGCAGATACCCATTACAGACTAAATTTTGGGTTGACAAAGACTGAGGCTATTAAAAAATATAATGTAGGCTACCTATCAGTTATTTTGACCGCATAGTAATGTAATAAGATTTAAGAAAGCAAAATACAACAATCAAACTTCACATTGATAAGTCAGTCTGTCACTTCACAAACATCATTCTAAAACCTAGGTACTGAGTCATGCCTGAACTTCACAAAATCACATAACTTACTGCTTTCTTAAGGACCGAAGGTTGAAATAATAATTCCTAACCAACAATACTTTAGAATTATCCTAGAATTATAAATGTCTCCGGTCAAATGAAACTTGGCCAATTGACCGGTTAAATTAAAGAATTTTTCCGGTCAAATTGACAGGCTTGCCAACTTTAATGACAAGTCACTTAATAATAAATAATAATCTATACGCTGGTTCCAATTTAATGGGTCAGGGGGTGGGTGTTCCCACCAACACTAGGGCCACAGGACTACTGTTAAATATAAACAGAGAATAATGAATGAAAAAGAACATACCAGCTAGAAAATCTTTGATATTCTTCGCAATATCTTCCTTTTCACCGTCTTCATTCAAATTCACAGACTGTGTGTTTGTGACAGCATAGAATGTTTCAGCTTTGCCGTCTCCCTTGTCATGTACGGGGGCTGGCTCAACACACTTAGCCTTACATTCAAAAGGAAAGCCATCATCCATTGAAATTTCATGTTGTTGTTCAACATTTTTAAGTAAATCTTCTTTCATCTGGTACCGCTTTTCCTTATGCTGCGATCTAAATTCTTTGATTGCATTAATCATTGCAATGTTGGAACTTTTCTTCTTCTGAAATGTAGAAATAATACGGTTGCAAACTTGCAAAGAGCAGGATAATAATTGGTTTGTTCTCGGAAAAGTGTGAAAATTAAAGTATAGGTAGGTTGACAAAATTGTGCATCAAGGATTTTATTTGTTTGGTTACATTCATAGAAGAAATCTTTCCACTTCAAAATTGGTTTAGGTACCTATTAAAAAATATTTTGACATTTGTCTTGAGGTCGACAAGAAATTTTCAGTAAATATTACCAAATACATTAATAATAGTAACCTTTGGTTACACCATTATTAATGTATTTGATATTACCTACCTATAGGTATTATGCTCAATATTTTCAGCATTATAACCAATAGGTAGATACTTCTTATAGAACAATTAGATGAATGATTCTAACAGAATGCAAAATTTTGCCTATAGGTAGGTAGTGATTCCAATATAAATAAACCCGAGTCAGTAGGTAGGTAGGTAGTATAGGTACGTACCGCTGGCGCTTTCTTAGAATTTTTCTTAGGGGCAAACAACTCTCTTGATTTCTTTTGCATGATTTCTCTCCTCTCCTCCTTTGTTGGCCATGTCAGTGTGCCGTAGAGCTCCTTGCACCTACATACTCGATCCATTTCAGCGAAAGCTAAATAAAAAAACAAAATTACCTTGATAGGTAGGAAACCAATTCAACGGTCTACCCACCATTAACAGATGACTGTGAGAAAGTTGGACCTTAAAGCTGGCTTTCCATGATCCGAAATACTGTGTTAAAGTGCGGTACCGTCCGAACGATAACGGCAGAAACGATTACGTGACCCATCTCGACCAATCAGAGATTTTTGTAGTAAGCCCGGATTGGTCGAGACGAGTCACGTGATCGTTTCTGCCGTTTTCATTCGGACGGTGCCGCAATTTGACGCAATATTTTGAATCATGGAAAGCCAGCTTTAGCCTCATGCTCACTAAAAGAAGTTGCATCCGTAAGTAGATTTTTGCGGAGATCAGTCCTCAACACCACATAACGGTGTGTAATAATCTTATGGACGGAATCTAGCAGGCTATAGGTACTCTGGGCACTTGCGTCAATATCAGGAAATTCTTTTGAGCATGTCGCTGTAAATAATATTTCTGTTGGGCCCCTTTGGCCTTCTTATGTTAGTACCTACTACTTACCTAGACAAGTTAATCGTGCTTTGTCCTAGTATAGATACATACTCGGTAGGAGGTACCTAGGTATATTAGCCTATACGTACCTAGTAGGTATATTAGGCAGGTGGGTATATTAAGGTACGTTTACAGCTCGGTGTTCGTTCGACGCCGAGCCTCCTGATTGGCCAACGCCGAGCGCTGGCATTCAAAGTCAAAGATAAACCATGTTCATCTTTCAGCGCTAGCGCTCAGCGTCGAACGTCAAGCTATAAACGTACCTTTAGGCATCGAGTTGTCGAAGTTGTGTATAGACCTAGGCTAGCATAACTATGGGAATTGTTTAGTTTATTTTGTTCATAGGTGCAAAGTGCTGTTAGTAGCATAGGTATAGGTAGTACCTTATAGTACCTAGGCACTAGGTGTAGGCTACTAAACTAGGTATGCTATAATTAGGTAGGTAGGTAGGATGTATAATACTCACTTCCAATGGCAAGGATCCGCGCCCCCACATTGGTCCATTTTACATCTTTAATTGCACCCGGCATTTTTTTAGCCTTTTGTATGACACAGTTGGGCCATTTGAGCTTCACAATAGCCGACGAAACTACATTTGGGGCCTTCTTGTCTTGAATGAACGATAGGAAGCCTACAGAAAACGATCCGTTCTCTGCAGGAAATTCGTATAAGCAACACAATTCATCATTAAACTCCATTTTAATGAAAGTAATGAAATGAAATAGGCTGTTTATTGAATGATATAATTAAATCAAACGAAATACCTGGCTCACAATTTCTACTAACTTGTTATTCGACACGAACAAAGGACAAGAAAGAAGCGACGCGACGACGCAATAAATTCCCAAGAACGCGCGAACGCCAGCAAACAAACGGTCAACAATCGAAACGAAATCGAATCGAAATCGAATCGAAAACGACTAACGACTATCGAGTTGAGTAGAGGGAAGAAGGAAGAACAAACATGGCCGCACAATAGCAGAACGAACTGTCATTAACTCTATTTTGTCATCATTCCAGCTAAAGTTTGTTTACATTTTCAATAAACATAGACATTTAGGCACTTAATTAATTGACTGCCGACGTAGAATAGTGTCCTGACTCACAACACATTGAGAATTGCATGTTTGCAAGGGAAATTTGACAAGCACATGTAAGACTTCTTGTTGAATTGAGTCATTTCTGTAGGTATGAAAAGATATAAACGTTATTTAGAGAACAGTGAAGAACATATACCATTGTCTACAAAGTATTTCAGAGTCACTCGACCCACAAGTAACAATGAAACTGTTAGTGAAGAAAATGCATCTGTAAGTATAAGGTTATACCTAGTAACTGTCATAGTTTGTAGGAACTATGTTGTACCTAGTCTTCTTTGTTGAAATTAGATGGATTAAAAATAATTAATTGATAACTCCTTACGTACTACTTAAATGTATAACAGTAGTAATCCAGATATGTTGGTCAACAATTGTTGAAACAATCTTTGGTTGTGTAGGTACTAGACTACCTCCTATAGGTACATTTAAAATAATGATTTTGTTGAAATTCTTAAATCTTAAGATTTCTCTTATCCCTAGGTACTATGATGAATACAATATATTACCCACTGTCCTCTCATCAATAGGTATGCAATAACGAAGAAGAAGGCTCTGAGCATTCACCGCTGCATAGCCATCATTCGCAGCAATCAAATCTTGAAAATGGGAGCGTGCACACTGATCGTGAGACTGACTTCACTTATGAGAGTGATATATCTGTGAGTATTTACTCAATCTACCTAAAGCCTCATTCGTTTACAGTTCCCTGTAGCCGCTGATGTTCGATGCTCGGCATTTGGCACTGAAGATATTTAACGATTTTTAACGCCCAGCGTTCGTGTGCTTGGCGTTGAGCAACCTGTTTGGCCAACGTCGGGCACTGTGCGTTGAACGTCAGCCAAGCTACGCTAACTGTAAACTTGGCTTTATGCTCACAAGAAGTTGCGTGTGCAACTTGCGTCGATAAATCTGGACATTCTTTAGAGCATGAGATTGCTAGATCGTTGTAATACCTCAGACTCTAACTCTAACTCTCCTAACTCTATGGTAATTCCTGAGAGTAATGAGCCTCAAGCTTGTGATGGATTTCAAATTGTTAGTTGGGTTGTAAGGAGTCTATAAAAATTCCAAAAATGCAAAATATAAATCTTGCCATAAAATATTTTCAAACAGTATTTTCTCTCCAATTTGAATACTAGGTTAATGAGATAAACATTATTTTTTTATTCTGTTTTAGTCATTGGAAGAGGACCTCTTATACCCTGGTGCTCCTCCTGCACATGAGAACTACCATTCTGATAATGAGTTGCCCAGCGAGAATGAGGCTACTTCAGCTGACAGTTCGGGCGAAGACAGCGATGACAACACTGATTACGATGATTATGATGAAGATAATGATGCACATTTGGGAAATGCTCAGAATATTGTAAGTATGGTATACGATACAAGTAATGCATGCAACAGTCTAAAAAACCAGCACAATTGAAACAGAAAATTTCTAGTAAAGCACGTAGGTGTATCTTGGTGATTAAACAAGCATGTGAATTGCATTCAAATTAATATGGGATAGGAGTTGCTGCTCTATCGAGTCGTTAGAAAACAGCTATAATACAAACCTATAATTAATTGCAAGTGAAGAAGGTGGTGCATGTTTAATGCAGTGCACTTGGTCAATGATTCAGAATTATTGAGTGAGCAGAGCAAATCCTTTCGAAGTTTTGACACGGACCTCCTTTTTTGGCAATATCAGATAGGTAACTGAAATTTTAACAAAATTCACCCATTGGTTAAAATTAGAAACAATATCTCCTGATTGGCAAAATTTTCCAAACCGGTAGGTAGGTATGTTCAGAATCGGTACAATGTATCTAGTGGAGCGGTCGCTCCACTCAGCCAAGTCGTACTGTACACTCACACTCACTCCACAAACCGTAAATGCCTTATAAACTGAGGAGCAGACCAAACACTTTTACTGTAAGCAATAACATGGCATTTTCGGCCTACTGGATATTAAAATTGGAAAATCTCACATTGTTGCGAAATATCTTAATTTCGAGCTATCTCATTAATGTGGTACTAGAGAGCCCCGCCATGTAACACATGACCTAATCACAATCTTTTCTGATCAAGGTATAATAGGTGGCACAATCCTCGAACCACTCTTGCTGACGAATTGACTGATCGTGACAATTGACTTGACCCTCACAGAATTACCGATCTCAATAGCAACTCAATTCTAAATCTTATTTTTTTCAAAACAAACCGAAACAATAATTAAATATGAATGGAATCTGTTCAGTGAAGAAGAAACCCAAGTGGCAATTTCCAAATGAATATACTTATTTGATATACTTAGGTATTAAATATACATATAGAATATTGTAAACAACAACTGAAAAAGTTGTGAACGAATCTAAACGAATCCAAATTCTGAATCCGAAATCATACCCAAATGAGATAATTATACGAAACAAATACGCAACATAAAAAATTACAGCACAATAAAAGATTTCCAACATTAAAAAATATGTGCTAAGAAAACACGGGACACACTATCAAGTTTATGAAAGCAGAGTGAAGAGCATTTCTGTCGTTGTCTGACTACTCTCACGTGACTTTACTTTCCTCACTGCTATTTGGTCACGATCGAAAAAGCACAAAGTATACTTGAAGCCCATGGTCAAGACTGATACCCCTTCTACACGCTCACTTTAATAGAGTATGTTAAACATTCATTTAAATGACGTCTCACTTTAGCACGTCTACACACTCACTTGATCTATTGACGCACTATCTGGTGACGATTCTGTAATTATTACCTTAATTTGTCGATTCAGTGCAGTGTTATTCTAATGACAGTGAGGAGATTTCACATGAATGGTCCAGTGAAGTTATTTCCAAAATATGTTCCAGCTGTCAGTTCAAGTTGAAAACAAAATCACTCTTGGATGACATAGCCTCACATTTAACACTCATAAGCACTTATTTATTATTTTAAAATTATTTTGAGCCTTTGTGTTAGGTTAAAAAGTATTATTAAATAGCACGCAACACACTTACAAATTCAATTAAACATTTTAACTTGAATATGTATACAATTTTACTAAACTGAAGAAGAACAAAAGAATGTAGAAATAGTAATCCTCAAATTGGCGGTGCTTGATTTTTCGAATCGTTTTTAAAAATAATCTCGCGAGATCTCGCGTCTTGCGTTAAACATAGGTTAAATGGAGGTCCGTCGCGAACTTGAAGTGCGGTGTCATTTAAGGGAAGCTTGATCATCTACACGGTGTACTTAAAGTGAGAGGCTACTAAAGTCCTATGTTAAAGTGAGCGTGTAGAAGGGGTATGCCGTATGAGTAGTGGAATTTAATGCGATTTTATTCAGGTCTCCACATAAGAAGATTCAACCTGATTATATAAATGTACGCATCTCTGCAGAAATCCCAACAATTAACAACAATACAATTTTGATTCCTAAATGGTACTTTCAGATTTCAATATACCTACTCAAATCATTTTCAAAATGCGATGTGACGTAAGGAGGTACACTCGGGCAAAATGTCCAATGTCAGAAAAGTTCTCCCCCCACCCCACACAACATTTTCAACCCCCAAAATAACATCTAATTACATTTAAATGTTGCTTTTCATGTGGTTCTATTTAGTCAAGGTCCTCAGAGTTAAATTGTATTTTTTTCACTGCCAATGGATTCACTGATTCCTGAAGTTTCAAAGTTTCGAAAAAAGTATGTTTTTCCATGATATTGTGCATTCCTTGTAATATCTCTCGAAATACTCAACAGATTCGATTAAAATTGTGTGCACTTTATTTGGCTCGAAATTATCTAAAGGAAAAGTCCGGGTTTGATTGAAATTGAGCTAAAATGACGATTTCTATAGAGGTCTATCGTAATGCAAATTCCGAGCTCAAGGTCAAAACTGTGCATTAATAGTAAAGGATAATAATAATTTGAGATTTTAATTACAAATCTCTCACTCTTTAATCACTCTTACTTTGTTTTCAGGATGCCGATGAAGACTTCTTAGACCCGGGAGCGCACATCACACGTTCTCAGAGTGAAGCTTTAATTTTATCGTTTGTCGTACGCTACCATCTATCTGATTATGCACTCAGAGACCTACTGTATATCCTCAATGCACATACTCCAACTACAATTCATCAGTCAAAATACCACTTTGTAAAAGACCTTAATTTACCTAAACCAATCGTGAAGATATTTTATTGTGAACTGTGCCAATGTGAGCTAATATTTAACAATCTGACATCAAAATGTACTAATGAAGGATGTGGATTGTTCGATGAGCCTCAAGAGAAAATCAAGTTGGACAAACTGGGATGTTTTTTCTTACACATGCCCCTTGGACCCCAACTACAATCAATGCTCAATGACCCTGCAATTAGAACAAAGCTAACAAATCAGACTAACTGCAGTGACGTCTCATCAGGAAAAATGTACAAGAAACTTAAAGAAAACAATGTTATAGGTCTGAACGATATCACAATACAATGGAATACTGATGGTGCTTCGGCTGCCAAATCGTCGAAATGTAGCATATGGCCTCTTCAGGTAGCAATAAATGAATTGCCATTTCAGGAGAGGAAAGACAACATTATTTTGTCTAGCTTATGGAAAGGCAGTAAGCCCCATATGAACACATTTCTGCACCCATTTGTCACAGAACTGGAGGAATTGCACCGTGATGGAATTACACTCTCTGATGGCACTATTGTGAAAGTACATTGTCTGGTATCGTCAGTCGATTCTGTTGCACGGCCTTTGCTTCAGAACATCAAGCAATTCAACGGAGAATATGGTTGCTCCTATTGCCTTAAGCCTGGACAAATTATCGAAAGAGGCGCTGGGACCTCACGGGTCTACCGCGGTGCTGCTTGTGAACTACGGACCGAAGAACAGCATCTAGCTGATGCTACAGAAGCTACAGAGACCAACAGAGCTGTTCATGGAGTGAAAGGTCCTTCCCTACTAATGCTTATTCCTCTTTTCAATATCATTTCTTCCTTTTCACCAGATTACCTTCACAATATTCTGAATGGAACCTGCCGTTGGTTTATGTTCGAGTGGTTCAGCAGTGCGAACTCGGACATGCCGTGGTCTCTCACAAGGGAAAAGGTAAAAATATTTGAGAGCCGACTTCTGAAGATTAAACCTCCGTCTGAGGTAACGCGACCACCCAGATCTTTTTTAACTGCAAAAAAACTTTGGAAAGCATCTGAATACCGTTCATTTCTTCTTTACTATTCAATTCCCTGTTTAAATGGACTTTTACCCATTAGGTACCTCAAGCACTGGATGCTTTTAGTTCTGAGTGTTACAATCTTTTTGAATGAGAGAATTTCCGTAGACGATTTCGATTTGGCATCTCGTGCTCTCCAAAGATTTGCGCTTCAGACAGAAGAGCTATACGGACCACAATGGATGACATTTAACATGCACATTTTACTTCATGTACCACAGTTTGTGTCGGACTGGGGTGCCTTGTGGGCATCGTCAACATTTATGTACGAACATTTTAACGGTGTCCTCCTAAATCTTTTTTCTGGCACACAATATATTTCAGACCAAATCTTTAGAAATTACAACAGGATTAAAAAAATGAACTGTGTTGTGAACGCTGGCGGACATCAGAATTGGAATCCAGCGGCTGAAACACTTCTGAAGAATTTATCAGGGAAATTTCTGTCGCTGAGAGCTGTGCGGTCCAATGGTCTTGTGATTTTTGGTGCTGCTAAGAATGTGTTATTATCTGTGTATACCCAAATTGCCATCGATAACTTCTTGCAAGATAACAACATCATCTTGAATGTAAATGGAGTTGCTAAGTGCTACAAGAGATTCCTGATCAACGGCATTCTCATATCCACGAGCAACTACACGAGAATGCAACGTCGTCGGAATGACATTGTACGCTTGAAGAATGGAGTATTTTTTCGGGTGAACTACCTAGTTGATCTATGTAATGAAGTTGCTGGTGAATTGAAATATGTTGTACTAGGGGAAAAAATCAATATTGTGAACACTAATGTATGTGTTGATGGTAGATTTAGGTCAAGTCAATTTCTTCATGAGATTAATCATCATGATACTGAAGAAGAGATTGCAGTTTTCCCTAAAGATATTGCCTGCAAGTGTATTATTATATCAATTGATGCTCAAGATTATGTTTGCTGCCTTGTAAATTCATTTGAAAGGGATTAATGTGTTGCTTAATTTATAGTCTTATATTATTCTCTTCTTTGTATGAAATCTGTGTTCAGGACTATAAAGCCGATACCAATACCAGTTTATAATGATATTGTCAATTTACTAATCTAATAATTTTACTTGTTATTTTCTGCAAGTAGATAACAATTTGTAAATTTAAACGATTACCTTATTAAACATAATTAGTAAAATAATCAATATTATTGAGATTACCAACATCCACCTTATCCACTGCGCTTGCTGAAGAAAAAATAAAAATAAATATTTTTATTATAATATTTTATATATTTTTAATATGTTTATTGTTTAGCATCAATTTAATCAACTTTGATAATGACCCTAAAGTTGTCTGCATAATTTCACAAAAGAAGTTCCTATCAAATTTTGTGGAATTATTTTTTAATATAACTTAGTTTAAACCTAATTAATAGAATTTTTCTTGAATTGGTTAGGTAAAGATACAATTGGTATTTGTGCGGTTCAATTTAGTTTTTTGGAGAAAATATTGCAAAATTATTTCAATAATATTCCACGCCTAATAGTATTTAAAAATAACTATTAAGAGCTCCAATAGTAATTTAAATAGTTTTTCACATCCAATAGTATTTACAAATAACTATTGAGAACTCCAATAGTAATTTCAGTAATATTCCACATCCAATAGTATTTACAACTAACTATTGAGAACTCCAATAGTAATATCTCAAGTTTCCAAATACTATTGGAGGTCTGAATAGTAATTGAATCTTTTTACAAATACTATTGAACCTCAATAGTAAATTCGAAAATACTATTCATCTCCAATAGTTTTTTCAATTTACTATTGAGACTCAATAGTACTTTTTCGTAAGGGCTGAGTTGCAAGAAGATTTATATATAATGCACTTATCAATTGAGTGTCCACATATTAAATAATTAGCAATATACTTCATCATTCAGACCTAACAATTAAATATTTTACAATCAGTCAGAGCCTACCTAAACGATCAAGAAGAGTCTATGTATTTATTAAATATTATATCTAAGGGCTTTGACTCTGTATCGACGTCATGGGTTGTCAAGGTGAAGGTTACCATGGCGCTAGAGGTAGAGGAGGTGGGGGGAGAAATCACATTTTACTTTCAAACTAGATTTTCAGTTTTGATGAAGTGACCATAAAAACAGTCAAATTTGGAACAAATCGTACGGGGTTTGTTTTTAACGTTCCTCATTCAGAAAAATTCGCTGATTACGCTCTGATAAAATCTAAAAACGTAATCTAATGGGAAATTGCTTAAAATTACATTTCATTTTGAATTTATTAAAACTGTAATATTTATTTTTAAGAGCCACCAATGCGATTTCACGCTTGTTTTTCAACAAATACGACGTATTAAATCATTGTTCAACATATGAAAAATTATTAAATGAATATCTCTAATATTTTTCGACTTAATTAACAATTAATAAAAATGATATGATTCAATCAATTAGCCATATTGACGCATCTAATAATGGTAGAATCATTATCTTTCCGGGAAAATGATGCTGAAGAATGCTAATAATTTTCGTGTAAGTATGAAGATAAGACAAGACAATACGGGTTGACTGACGTTATTTAAAAATATAATAAATAATAGGTAAATTTTTTAATTGAATTATCTATCCAAAACAATACTATTTTTCTGCATTTTGTCAAGAACTCCTTCTTAAACAATTGAATACATGACGTACTGGTTGTCTAAAAACGTGTTCCATCCAGAAGTGATTGGACATTTCCGTCATTAACAACCACAGAGTTTGAGAGCTATTCAGGAGAGAATTATTCACGAAACGCAATCAACGGTAGACGATATCCGATATGCCACGATGAACGCTCAATAAATAACTATATATATATAAAGAGCGAAGTTCCTACAGCTGACGCCGCTTTCCGCAATCCCAATCTCCACTCGTCTCTGTCCTGCCATTGTCCATCTTCCAGTCCTCTTGCATGCATCGCAACCTCTATTCCTTCCAGCTCCTTGGTCTTCTTCTTTTCCGACTATTTCGAATTCTGTAGTTGAACATCTTCTGTGGCCATCTTTCATCCGTCATCCGCATCACATGTCCATACCATACCAGCTGTTTCGTATCTATTTCATCTAAAATTGAAGTCTCAACGCCTGATCTTTCCTTTATTTCCTCATTCCGTACATGTTCAATCCTCGAGACTCTACACGATCTCCGTAGGTAGTCCATCTCCAAAGCAGCCAATCTATCCCTATTCCTCTCATTCAGCTGCCAACACTCCGACCCGTACGTTGCTATTGGCTCTACAATGGCCTTGTAGATTGTCATTTTTGTATTCATTTTTATTTTCGTGGACCAAAGTAAGGAATTCAATTTCTGGATCGCTGTTCTTCCCTGTGTCACTCTATTCCTTATATCCTTGTCACATGTTCCATCCTGTGATATTAGTCTACCCAAATATTTATACTGCTCGCAGAATCTTATAGTACCTCCTTCAATCTTGATGTTATCTGACTGCTCTCCTATGGCTAAATACTCTGTTTTCCCTAGATTCATCTTCAATCCCCAATCAGAATATTCCTCTGTTAGTTTCCTAGCCATGTATGCAATATCTTCACTGTCATTTGCCATTAAAACTTGGTCATCAGCATATAACAGTGTATGCAAGCAGTCAGTTCCAACCTCTATGCCCATTCTTGAACATTTTCTGCTCCAGTTGTTCAGAGCTTTCTGAATAAATTTTAAACAAAGTTGGTGACAGGCAACACCACTGTTTCAAGCCTTTGGTGATACTGAAATGATTCGAAAAATAATTCCCAACTTTGACCGCACATTTTGCATTTTTGTAGATATTAAATACACACTTAACATACTTTCCGCAAATACTTTCATTTAGAATTTCAAACAATTTTTTAAGCGGGACGCTGTCGTATGTACTAAGATTTCTCTCCATTCTCTTCTCTAACTGCCTTAAAGAAAAAATGTTGTCCAAACACGATCTCCCGGCAAGAAATCCACTCTGTACTTCCATATCCATAAAGCTCTCCACTATTCTTTCCTTCACAATTCTGCCATAAAGCCTTCCCATAAAACCAGTAACTCTAATGCCACGATAATTCGAACAAACCTTTTTACTACCT
Source organism: Leuctra nigra (assembly GCA_934045905.1). Taxonomy (NCBI): domain Eukaryota; kingdom Metazoa; phylum Arthropoda; class Insecta; order Plecoptera; family Leuctridae; genus Leuctra; species Leuctra nigra. Next base: position 24,100,729 of record OW203768.1, on the reverse strand, counting down.
TTTTTATGTAAGGAGGTATGTAAGGAGGCTGCTCTATTTATAACTAAATAAATAAATAAATACCAACATATATTTTTATTTAACTTAAATTTACTTATTTCTCTCGGTACCTAGATATAATATGTAACTATGAATAGAATACACACATTATTATTTGATTTAATTATATTTTTTTATTAACATATTAACAATAATGAATACACATATGAATGATATGATATGAATGAATGAGTGTACATGAAATGAAATGACTTGAAATGATTAATGATCGAGAATGAGCCCTCCGACGGCTGCCACCTTATCGCGGTGGTGGGGTTTGTGTTGGCCAATGATCCATTGCAGCTACGCCGGCGAGCATATGCTCATGTGTAAGGGTTACCCATGCCGGACAGATCAGTGGTGAGGCCCAGACCAAGAGCAGCCAGGGTCGGCCTAACCATGCCCTCCCGTGAATTTGCGGTCCCCTCGGGCCGACCTTTCCCCTCGAGATGGTGATCCCCCTGAAATCGGGTTCAGTCGGCCCGAATCCTCACACCCCCCGGTCCGTCCCCATTCCGGCCTGGCTTTCCCACCAGTGCTGGACTCCCCCGGATCGGGCCCGTTAGTTCGACCCCCTCCCCTTGCCCTCCAATTATGATCAACAAAGTTAAATATAACAAATAATGTGCGCAATATAACCTCGTCGTTGACGCGCCATTAAACCAAACTAATCTAAATCGAGAATGAGTGAATGAATCTGATTGATTAGTTTATCAGTATTGATCTGGGACTCTTCTGGTGGATTGGGTGTGTTGAGGAGGGGTGCTCCTTGGTTGGCATCAGATGTAGTAATTTTTGCGGAACCTGCATTTCCAGCAGCGGGCGGTGCAGGGCGCCGGTATGGGTGGGTCGCCCTGTTTCTACGATTTTGTTGTGCCATGTTGTTACATTGCCCTGTATAAATATGATTTGGTTTATTGTATCAATCCAAATCTTTAGGTATTAAATTTTCCCCTTTGTTATGACGGTTACAACTTCCAACTTACATGCCTGTCTCGCACGCTTCTCGATCATATCGATCTCCTTAAGAACCTCAAAAGCATCTTGTTGGTGTTTTTCTGAAATTAAATACTTTGTATCAACTTTATAAAGGTGACATATTTCTTTAATTGTACTAAACATACGCTTTCATTTGATGCTACTCGACTAGGCTAATATAACTAGGAAAATGCTCAGTGTAACGCGTTGATGAGCGAGCCTTCGTACTGCATTTGATTTGATATGCGTTTGCAAGTATCAGCTGCTCTACAGGCCTTGAATTGATATATCAAACGGTGTGAGCTACAGGCCAATTTTCATTTATCAACTAATCACAGCATCCAAAAAATTTCAGTGCAAAATTTCAGTACGATTAGTTGAACAGTTTGACCTGGGCAGTGCATGCAAAAAAAATAAAAAAAATAAAAACAAACACACAGAGAAAGTGCCGTAAGAGTTCCGTTGTGACGCTCGCTTCATAATTTGATAAGTCATTGCCTACTTATGATTTTTTGCCAAATTTAGTGATTTGGCCCAACCACCCGTATCAAATTTTTTAGAATTTTTGAAATATGTTATAGAGTGCATTTCTATAAACCGTTTCCCACCAAAAATGCTTCCGAATGAAATTAGACTCATTGTTGGCCACAATCTTGAATCCACGCTTCAGAATAGCTGTGATTCTGTGCTTTTTGGCAATATTAAATACTTTTAACATAACTACCTGGGCAGTTGTAGACTTCAGAGAAATCATTAATACGAAAAGGAATCACTCACATTACATAAACACATCGATTTACCTCAATTTAAAGTTAAATGTGACCCGTCAATGCCAACATAATGTCCGTCCTGGGAGAAAACTTAAATTTTTAGCTATGCTTATAAAACAAATGAAGTTCGTGCAAGCTATGAATTGGTGGTTGATTGTTTGTAAGTATAAATTAACCGACAATGAAATAGTTATTTCTGGTTTTTCATTCATTCCATCATACATTTTTAATAATAATTACCTAATAGTTGATGGATTGTTATTCCGCTTAGAGAAGTATATCTCGATTGAATGTAATTAAATTTGTCGCCACAAGAATTACTAAAAAATTGTGGGTTGTGCTCCTCAATTGCCTGTAAATTAAAAAAGTGTCTTAGGTTATTTGTTTATATGAAATGTTATTGTTGTTTGCAATTTAATATGTATTTTTATACTTTCAACTTGGAGCCAACTTTTATTTTGGTTTCTCTGCATCTTTAATTTCTTCTGTTGTAATCTATTTTATCAACATGAACTTCTGAAGGAACAAAATATCTGTTTATTTATTTTGTTGCTATAGTAACCTACGGACAGTTCTATTATCACCGCCTTCTTTCATTGCAGTAGAAATGTGTGCTATTCCTAAATAGCTTATTTTGTTTTTCAGTACGCAAAGACTGTTGGTCAACAAAAATAATACCTAATTTTTCTTTGATATTTGTAAAAATTTGTTTTCGTACTAAAGATATCTCCGGAGACTATACAATTTCCCAAATATCGTCAAAAAGCAGAGAATCACAGCTAGTCGTCATGCCATCACGATGGTCACGGTGGCCAACAATGAGATGACATCACGTGCAAAAGACTGTGTGGAGAACGGTCATCCGCAAATATCTAATTAATTGCAAACGCAACTTCTGCAGAGCATGAGTCAGATAGTTGAGCGAGCGTAGCGAGCGTCACCACGGTACTCTTATGGCACTTTCTCTGTGTGTTTTTTTTTTTTGTTTTTTTTGTTTTTTTTTGTGGTCACAGCCCAGGTCAAACCGCTCAAGCAATCGATCTGAAATTTTGTACACATACTAACGTACTCTATGCGGTCCCTGGGATCGTTTTTGAACGGGCTCCCGTGATTGGTTCAAATTTAAAAAAAATTATCTTTCGATTGGTTGCATCAATCAATTTGAAATTTGGCAAAAACATTGCAACCAACATTGTACCCAATCATAAAAAGTTTCAGCCAAATTCTCCTATTGGCTCAAATTTAAAACCATTTTTCATGTGATTTTTGACATTTAAACTAGAACCGATTGAACGATCAACCTAAAACTTCGCGTGGTCATTGGTACCAACATTTAAGGTATTTCTTCTGCCAATTTTCAGTATAATCTGTCGTCATTTTCAAAAGTTTTGTAATTTTAAGGTCATTTTATTCCATAATCTTGAAAAATGTATACTAAATTGTCATCCCTGCCTTCTTTAAGCTTCTGTTCCAAGGCAAGGCCTGTAGAGCAGCCAAGCTATCTACAATGTACAGTAAAATGAAAGCATTTTTGAGCTAGCGCATAAAATCGGATGCAGTACGAAGGCCAAATCCTCTAATTGGTTTAAGTTTAAATAATGTCTTCTGATTGGTCGACAATAAAAATGTTCACATTAAGTTCAAATTTTGCATGGTGATCAAGACCAACTTAATATTAAATTTTACATATTGTAAGCCCAATCAGTCAAGTATTAATTGTAATTTTACGAGTTTAGTATGGGATGTCACAAGAGATTTCTGGAGAAGGTATGTAGGTAAGACTTCACGACACAATGGATCTGTTATTCATCCTGTGTATTATGGAGATTGAAAAATTGCAGAGTAAATCGTCTTCTGCCCTGTCGTGCATCGTTTCTATGGGGATGTTGCATGTTCTGTGCTCGCTCATCAACGCGTTACACTGAGCGTTTTCCTAGTTATCAATTTGATGTGAATTTTATTACCTACATATAAACATTATTATAATAAGGGCATGATTGTTTTTGATATCAAAATGAGTTAATAGTAATTTTCGTGGTTCACGTGAAATAAATATGCGTTTCAGGCGTGTAGGAAGAGGGGGGGGGGAAGAGAGGGGGAGATCCCCCCCACACTCGAGCAGACTGAGCCCCATACAAAATGAATTTTGGCATCCCAGAATGACAGATAGATACGTGCTTAAATTCTAAACTAGGAAAACGCTCTGAGTAACGCGTTGATGAGCGAGCACGGATACACGCAACACCTCGGACCGAAATTATGTTTATCGAAAATGTCATTAAAAGCCAATAATTCTTGAATTTCGTCACAGACTTGTATAAATATCTCCAAAATTTCCAAAAATATTGGTCCCAATAACCTTGCTAAGTTTTAAGTTGATCGATTAAACCTTTGATTGAACGGTTCCTTGTTAAGTTTCAAAAATCACAGGATATCTTTCAAACAATATACCTGGGACCACTCATATGATATGATATTACTGTGGACACAATATCAGATCAATCTGTTAAACGGTCATTATTAGTTTCATTTCGTTTGAAACTTTCTGCTCTAACTACCTTGCCTTGAACTAAAGATTCGATGTCGCCGTGAATTTGACAGCCAACACACAAAATGTCCCTAAAATTACAAAAACTTTTGAAAATAACTACAAATTAGACTGAAAATTGGCAAAAATACCTTAAATGTTGCTACCAATTACCATGCGAAGTTTTTAGTTGGTCGGTCAATCGGCAATACCCGCTGCACGAGAGCGGTATTGCGTTGATTGTTTGAGTATCTCCTTGCAGCAGTCTGGTCGGGGGTCTCTTTGCTCCTTGATGCTTTATTATTAACGACATTTTGTTTCAACCTTTTAGATTTAGCTTCGTCAGTTTCTTGATCTTCAATTTCACGCAGACGCTTTTTCGCCTTTATGGCTTTCATTCTAGCAGAAGTCTTTCCATTTTTCGGCATGTTTAAATAGGGATAAGATAGGTAATGAAAAAGTAAGAAGTAGAGTACCTACCTAATTAAAGTACAATAATATTTGTGTGATCAATGTTTGAAATGCACGAAATGTGTGCTCAAAGACGTAATGTATTCAATGTCGTAATGTTACGAAATGAATCTTGAACAAAACTTCGCAAATATGAAAATAAAGTAATCACCTTTCAACTAATAAGCGAAAGGAATCAAAGTTCCACACAAAAAACGGATCAGGTAAAATAGTAACTACCTAGTTTAGAAACGGAATGAATCCAACGTTCCACAATTAAAATAAGACAACGTAATGTTTTGAACTGAATGAATCAAAACTTTCAAAAAAAAATAGCAACCTTCAAGGAAATGTCAGGCTAGACAGAAGCTCAGAAACGGAATAAATCCAACGTTTCCAAGAAGAAAATAATTTGAAATAATCAATCCCCTGGACAAAAACTGTAGATACCTAATATCTATGCTTTAAAAGCGATTCAATTTTACTAATACCTTCACAAAGTACACCAAATTGCCAAAATTATCAACGAAAAGAAGCAAAATGCAGGAGAGATTTGGAATGACGTGTGAACGCTAGAAGAGAACAAACGCCACTCAATGATATTATTGAAATGTGAGCTTATGTTTCTAATCCCTCCTGGATGCAAAATCAGCCAAGTAGAAACACGGGAGGCACGGCCATTAGAACTACGAATTGACGAAAAGACAATCAAGGTCCTTAAAAACTCGAAATGATTTGTTGGAAACTATGATCCAAATTGAATTATTCAAATTTGATCAACTCAATAAACATAAAAATATCTGCTTTTCACTAAAAAACTGTACATACCATCAAAACACTCTTGTACCTAAAGCAAATCAGATTCAGTTGCATTGGAAAGACATTCATTTTCAATGTTTCATTTCTGACAGCTATTAAAAATGTCAATAAGTGCATACTTTCTTGACAGATTCGGCTGAAAATTTGTAAAATAAGTGACATTGTTGGTCTTACTGACCATGCTAAATATGAGTTTGATCACATTTCTCGAAGACCATTTTCATTTTTTAGGCTATCAGGAGATACTTATTTTAACAATGAACCAATGGATGGATTTCAAAACAAAATTGGGTCTGCAAACAGAGAAGGTTGTCTTTACATGTGTGCAAAATTTCAGGTCGATCGGTGAAACGGTGCGACTTCCATTGCTTCCTTTAGCATACAAAAACAAAAACAAAAAAAAAACAAAAAAAAAAACAGAGGTCCGTGCTAAAAGAGCCAAATGGAGTCGCTCGCTTCGCTCGCTCAAAAAAATACGTCCTGCGGGCCAACAATAGGAGTTTCTTTGTTGTAAAATCTAGTAGTTGAGCATCCCAGCATTACTTTTAAACAGCCTTAAGCTCAAAAGAATTTCCGGATTTATCGACGCAAGTGTCGAGAGTCTACTGGATTCCGTCCATAAGATTATTAGCACACGGTCTTGTGGTGTTGAGGATTGACATCCGCAAATATCTAGGGACGCAACTTCTTTTGAGCATGAGAGTGAAATTGTTTATATATTCAAAAAACGCCCTGCGGGGCTGAACAGAGACTCTCCCAGTTCCCACTTCCGAGTGTCGCAATCCCCCCCCCCCCCCCCCCCCCCATGATGAAAGTAATTCCTACGCGCCTGTGCTTCATGTTCAGTATTAAATATTTCAATGACAGTAACAGCACATTTAGGTTCAAGATGGTATGATTCATTGTATTAATATGTTAGAGAGCAATTTATTTGGTTTCAAAACGAATTTTGTAAGAGAGGTGTGTGTCGAATTTCTTTCTTCAGTGATGTGTAAAGTTCGATGACAGTTCTTTTCACTGAATTTTCACTCACGTTGCTGCTTTAATCAGACGTCAGTATTTGAGAGTAATGCAGCACCCCATTTTTAATTATAGATACGACGTACCGGCACAATCTTCAAGTAGTATAATAATCTGTGAAAGAGAGAAGCTATGCTTGTAGGTAGGTAGTACATAAATGATGATTTACTTAATAGTAATATAAAGTAGTAATAGTTTGTCAATAGTTTGCTAAATTTAAAAAAGTTGTTTAGGACTAGGCAACAACCAATTACTCTTCTTGAATAACTTATCTACTGGTTGCAGCATAGTAGGTACCTATTGAAAAACTGTTCTTTGTCACCAGACATCAACGACAGTCTTGCAAATCCCCTAGAGCGGAATGATATAGGTAACTCACCTAGAGAAAGTATGTGAGACTTCAGTTACATGTATCTTCAACGATCAACGATATATGTATCTACATGATCTTCAACGATGTCTCATCTGGTTGAACAAAGTATGACGAAGTCTTGCAAGTAATAACAATAGGTCTGTATTCAACGATCGAGCCGTTGATCTTCCATGCATTCATCTCTTGACTACCTCACCTCTGAACCGTTTATACCTATACTTATTGTTAAGTTATTCAGTAATAGTCATTATAGTTGTGCTTCAATATCAGTGGTAATATTGGAAGAACATCCAAGCATTTGCTTTTTAGCTGAGGGAAAAACACTGAAAAAACTTACTCAGCAGGGTGTATCTGATTCTTGTCTTCCAATGTCATTACTTTGCGAATTCTCTTTCTTGAATTATAACGAGTTTATTCTCAACGAGCGTCTTGAATGCTATTGAACTTAGGGTCTGCTTTTCTGTTATTGTTGTGTTGTACGCTAAAGAGGCTGAATAGGAAAACCATTAGTGTATTTGTTGTTATCGATGGATCAATGTTGCGAGGGACATGGTCTTCAATGGGTCATCTGGTGGATCGAGATTTAATTGACGAGGTCTACGTAATATGTTGAGGTCTGTTTGAAGATCCGATCGTTTTTAAAATAGAATGTTCCGTTTACTTAGAAATTCTGAAAATAAGTCGTTATTGTTTATGAATTAATAGCTGAGTTAATATCTCCAAAATGATTTTTTTGAAACATTTTACTTTTAACATTACTTTTAACTTTTAAGTATGCAGAAATACTTCGAAGACTCAGAAATTGGTTCGGTTTGTGTCAAGGAATTATATTCTGAAAATATCTCTTTTATCATCCTCACTTTCGTTCTTCATCGGTGTTAATGTACCTGTGTGGTTTAATTTATTGTTCACTTTGACTCCAATAATTTTTTGAATAAACTCAATACCACCTTTTAAGTTTTTGAATGCAGTTTGTACTTTTTCCTGTAATGTTTTACTGTTTAACCGTGAGTTATTTTTATAAGTTGAACGTTATAAATGAACGTAAGAAATTTCGAGTTGCGATGTTGGGTAAGTTTCTAAAAAAAAGAAACTAGTACCAGTTCCTATTTCCTTTTAAATAAAGGAACTGGATAGTTACATGTAAGGAACTGAGTTCCTTAATTTAATAAGTATACTTAGTACTTACAGACATCTTGTTAGCCGAAAAAAATAAAAAATAATCATTATGCATTATACATTATGTGCAAATCGTATTCATAAGATGTTCTTTGTCTATTAAAAAGCAACTTAAAAAATAATTTAATACAAGTTCCAAGTTCCTTACTAAAAGGAACTTTTCCAAAAGAAAATAACTTTTCCTAAAGAGTAACTAGTTCCTTTGCTACCCAACACTGCGAGTTAGTAATCAACACATGAACATACCTTTTGTATTCGTAGCCTTACCTACCTCAGCATTATGTACAACTGTTAGAGTTAGTAGATGCCATTAGCATTTAAGCACTTTTTATGTGGCATCAAAATATATTGATATAACTCATGTATAATAGCAGCATAAGGTCCATTTGTTTCGATCTTTATTTATCCAGATCCTGTTCTGTGAATGAATGTAGATGGATCCTCCCACCTTCCACCCTCCCACCATACAATGCCTTGTGTCTGTAGATTGGCGACAAACTGGCTTATCTTCACAGAAAGTGTACTGTTATGTCCAAGTCGCAACAGTTATATTATTTTTGGATTACACGACAAGTGGTTGCGAAACTGAATGTTCTCGAGCATTCTGGGACAATATCTTTTACTAACCATGAGGGATGTAGTAATCAAAAGCCCATGTGGGATAATAAGCTAATTGTTAGCATTATTAACAATAATCGATCTGATGTATTTCCCAAATAATTATACAGAATTACTGAATGTGTCATCAACTTTCATTCGGAATGTAATCTATACGGAGTCAAGTAGTCGACTGTGTAGAACCAGAATCAAATGTTAAATCTTTCCAGGTCGTTTATTCACTTATGAGACAACGTTTTCTGGTAGGTAAAAATTTGTTACTTGGTTATGTACACAATACAGTTGTTCATACTATTTTTTTCCGAGGACAAATAGGTCGACCACACAATGCGATGAAAAGTCTCATGAGGCTCAATGCGTACGGAATGTCTTGCACTCTCGTAGGATAAGAAAGCTCTCACTTTGCTCTTTCCACAAAATGTAACACAGTTTCCCCTACTTGTCCTGCTAATACAATCTCAGTTTTATGTTTTAGTAGTTAGACAACACATGCAAACAGTCGCTTGATGTTCTCTATAGCCAATAGATCTCCAGTCCTGCTTAGTAACAAGCTATTAACCTGGGCCCTATTCTGTACCTAACTTTTAAATTCTCAACTTTTAAATTCTAAATTCTGATGGAATTCGATTCCATGAATATTGAATCTGTATGGCAATGAATCGAATTCCATCAGAATTTAGAATTAAAAAGTTCTAGAATAGAACACAGCGGCCGGTCCGTAAGGGCACGTGGGGCACAGCACGGCTACATTTTCATCCTCATTATTCAAATAAAATAGACGCAATATAATTAATATAATTAATATAATAATTAATTAATAATTAATTAATAATTAATATAATTGTTATTTTTTCAGATATTGTTAATTTGACCTGACCTGTGCTATACTTTTATTAATATTGTGTTCGTGTTCGTATTCGTATTTCGTATTTTTCGCAGTTCGCACAGAATGTCTTCAAGACCGAAATATCAATCTTATTTGATGTAAACTGTGATTTTAATATGTTTTTTCACATAAGCTTGAGTTTACTAGTAAGTTGACAGCAAGTGTAGTGAAGTGCGTAGTAATAGTGATAGACACTGATCTTAGAGGTTGTTATGAAATGTGACTGATGTGCTTTTCTTAATATCAGTACACAAATTGCATCAAATCAAACCCATAAAATTGGGCGATTACAACCCCGTGACTTATATAGCGAAATAAAGTGAAACTGTGCCCCCCCCCCAAACTGTGCCCCCTCCCCCTCATTCCATGATTTAAACGTCACGAGCCGCCACTGATAGGGCCCCAGCTTGGAACCGAAAGACTACACCTTTGGTCCCTAGTAAACACAGCAAACTGTTTACAGTGCCTCACTCTTTGTCCTACTGAGTCAGTGTACTTGCCCATTGTCCTCCTCCACTCTCCTCACTTCATGAACGTCGAAAGTTTGCTTGTCCGAAAGCATGGTTTGTCTTTTCTGCTTCCTGGCCTCTTGATCCCTTCTAGCTTCAAGGATGTAGCTTGGATTCCTGATCGGCAAAGATCTCCTCTGCCGAGGATCCACGAGCTCAGGAAGCATACAGTTCAGGTATAACTTTGTGAGATGCGGCTCCATTTCAGTCTGCCAGAAGTGGTCATCTCGAAGGATTTCCTCAACTTTAAGCCCAAGAGGCGTCCAAACAGCATACAAACAATACGTTCTGTTCGTGATATGAAGTTGCCCTTGTACTTAGAAATAGTGATTGTGTTTGATTTTCAGTCCGCCGATAATTCTAGTATTTTTGTCCACTTTCCATGTGGTAATCTTGCCGGCAAGAATGGCGTCGTCCGGTGTCATATTTTTAGCCGAAAACGGACACTTCACCTCGACTAAACCATCCTCGCCGATCAGCCCATCTGGAGTAGCGCCCAAGAAGGGAATTCGGGTATCCACAAACAAACCACACTTCTCTACATTAACTCCTGTAGTGCTGGTCAACTTGGCAATAGCGTCATCTTCGTGATGTTTTCCCCAATCTATCGCCTCTGTATGCAGCTCTGAGAGGCACAACATCCTTTTGACAGTCGATTCACAACCTGTTGTTGTTCGCATGTGGCAAATTCCACCAAAGTTAGATGCTGTCAGGAGCCGTCGTCGCTCTTCCATCCATTGGCCATTGGCGCTTCGACTCTGCTCTACAGTCTCTCGCTCTAGCTGCCGTCTCTCTTCCTCGGTTCTCTTTAGTCCATCAAGAAACTCTTGGCACCTCTCCATGAAGAGTTCCTCTGGCATGTCTGGCTTTTCAGCATTCGGACCATAGTCCTTGTCAGCAACTGACGGTCTCCTCGATAGACTTTCACCACGACGTCTTTGTTTGGTTTTGCCTTGAAGCCTCTGGTTTGACAACTTCCGCTTCCTCCGAAGTTCCAATGTTGCACTATGCTGTCCAGGACTGCTGTTACACATAATCTGGTGTAGGCGTGTCATTGGAGCCCGTGTGTTGTGCACCACCACGGACGCCGTACACCTTACAGAATATCCGCCCTTCAGGCTGTAATTGACACGCTTTCCTCCAACGGTCTTCGCTACATCGGAGTTGAAGTGCTCAGCTGCATTGCTGTCAACATCTTGGATCAAGCTCTCAGCGTTGTCGATCAGCCTGCGAGTCTCCTTCTGAATTCTCTCCAGAATACCACTCATTCGCAAGGCAGGGATTCGGTTGACCTCTTGCTCCTTGGGACCTTTGCAGAAGTATGCTGCACACTTTGCATGATCTCCAAACACATGGAACACGGAGTTCGCAATGTCATGACGTAGGTCCTTGATCTTTTCACGGATTGTGACGTCATCCCTCTTTTTCTGGTATTTCATAGCGGAATCCACTGCTGTCCTCAGCCTGAGGGTATTGTCTCCCAGTCCCCACCGACGGCTGCCACCTTATCGCGGTGGTGGGGTTTGTGTTGGCCAACGATCCATTGCAGCTACGCCGGCCAGCATATGCTCATGTGTAAGGGCTACCCATGCCGGACAGGTCAGTGGTGAGGTCCAGACAAAGAGCAGCCAGGGTTGGCCTAACCTTGCCCTCCCTTGAATTTGCGGTCCCAATCGGGCCGGCTTTCCCCCTCGAGATGGTGATCCCCCTGAAATCGGGTTCCGCCGGCCCGAATCCTCACACCCCCCGATCCGTCCCCATTCCTGCCTGGCCTGCCCACCAGTGCTGGACTCCCCCGGATCGGGCCCGTTAGGTCAACCCCCTCTCAATGTCCTCCACTTATTTCAACAAAGTTTAAAGTAAAATAATTAATGTGCGCAATATAACCTCGTCGTTGACGCGCCGTTAAACCCTATTAATCTAATCTATCTATCTGTCTCCCAGTTTTTTCCTCAAAAAGCAGTTCTTGAGGGATCCGTCTAGTGTTACTGCCTTCAACTTATCTGTGAAGTTTCGTAGAAGATGGTTTCTACACTCCACCTTCTCCACAGTCAAGTCAGTGTAAGGTCTCGCCTCCAATATCCTCTTGTAAACGCTGCTGTCACCATCAGCGATCATCGTGGCATAGCGGACTCCGTACATTTCCTCACTGCGAGTGAAGCCTTCAACAAGAATATTAGCCTCCATGCTGGTTGAGCTGCCAGACCAGTTCTTGTAGCACTTGTGCTCTGGTGCCTCAGTGGAGTTTTTCTCCGCTCGACTACATACTACGCAGTACTTATTGCGCACGGACATGAAGAGAACTTTCCTGGTGTAATACCCCACGATTGCCGCTACACCAGAGAGTGCGTTGTAGTTCTTGCGATACGAGCGTTTGCTCCAGGCTCCATCACAAACAACAGTCAGAAGAGCACGTCCTGCAGAATCAACGTGCCCCATCTGCCTGGCTATAGCAGCCTCCTCTTCGGCAGCATCCTTCATGTCCTCAGCGGCAGCCAACTCCCACGCTTCGGACACACGCGTCTGGTACTTATTGAAAGTACGGTTAGTCATGGCAGGCACATCCATGGCAGCGGTCAGCTCCTCCAGCTGCGAGTGGCCTATGCCAATAGCGATCGCTCCTGCCACAGACGCGGTGTTGATGTCGATGTCCTGGCGGTCGGGATTGTCGCAGTCAACATTCTTTATGACTTTGCACATCCGACACTGAAGCTTGAGTCTGGAGCTCAATCCTCGTCGAACCTCGCCAATGATCGACATATCAGACAGAGTACAATTAGTGAATGGAGAGTGATCATTCATATCTTGAAACCTGTTAAAGATATATTGAATGTCGACTAAGCGTCGACCAGTTATCTGAAACATAGGAGGTTCTGTCCCCTCAGTCTCGATGATAAGTTCATGTTCCGGGACTGCATCGGTAACAGGGTTCGATACTGGCTGAATCGAGCCTGCAAGCACACACGATGGTGGCTGAGTTGAACCTGTAAGCACACTCTGTGCTGGCTGAGTCGATCCTGCAAACATCCTCGGTGCTGGCTGAGTTGAACCTGTAAGCACATTTTGGGCTGGCTGAGTCGAGCCTGCAAGCACACTCGGGCCTCGCTGAGTCGAGCCTGAAAACATCCTCGGTGCTGGCTGAGTTGAACCTGTAAGCACACTCTGGGCTGGCTGAGTCGAGCCTGTAAGCACACTCGGGCCTCTCTGAGTCGAGCCTGCAAATTAACTCTTCGTTGTCCGATCAGAATCCAGAAATCTCATGGTTTTCTGATCAGTAGCGAACAAAGATGTCCTTATTTGATTTGTTGCCGGCACACTCGTAGCCACTTGATCTTTGACCAGTGAACTTGTCGGTCTGGTCTCAATTGCCGGCACACTCGTAGCTACTTGATCTTTGACCAGTAAACTTTTCGGTCTGGTCTCAATTGCCGGCACACTCGTAGCTACTTGATCTTTGACCAGTGAACTTGTCGGTGTGGTCTCAATTGCCGGCACACTCGTAGCCACTTGATCTTTGACCAGTGAACTTGTCGGTCTGGTCTCAATTGCCGGCACACTCGTAGCTACTTGATCTTTGACCAGTAAACTTTTCGGTCTGGTCTCAATTGCCGGCACACTCGTAGCTACTTGATCTTTGACCAGTGAACTTGTCGGTGTGGTCTCAATTGCCGGCACACTCGTAGCAACTTGATCTTTGACCAGTGAACTTGTCGGTGTGGTCTCAATTGCCGGCACACTCGTAGCTACTTGATCTTTGACCAGTGAACTTGTCGGTCTGGTCTCAATTGCCGGCACACTCGTAGCTATTCGATCTTTGACCAGTAAACTTGTGGTAGGTATGTGCAACGTTGGCGGGCATCTGTTTCAAACACTTGTTTTAGATTATCATTGGTAGGTATTTTGATTAAAACTTCAACAAGTAGGTACCTTATACCCTTTTTACCCCTTATTATCTGGAGAAACATACCGTATGGAAACATACTACCGTAACTATGATAAATCTTTAATATTTCTGAAGTGGTTGAATAAATAGAATATTGGGCCTCGAAGGCATTCAGTGCAGCTGTTAAAGCAGTAATATAACCCAATAGCTATAGCAGCTTATATCCCAATATAAGCAAATGTCCATGATTTCATATGCGTAAATGTAGGTAACTAATTCTTGTTGATAAGTAAATAAATAGGCAGGTACATAGGCTACTTGAATATCTTAGGAATACTGCGAAATTAAAATTCGAAATCTTTGTACACATGAAATATTTCCAATACAAGGGTTAAACGTAGATTAAATTTGATGTATTTTATTATAACCTTCTTGCCTCTCTTGCTCTTTCCAGTAATTCGACACTAGCTTTTCGCTTCTTTGCTTTACATGATGGGTACATTTTTAACTTTGATCCATATCTGTAGTCAGTAGGACATGGAAGTGCGGTTGGTTCAGTGTCAGTTTGTACTCCAGAGTCACTGGGAACGTACATAAATAGTAAAATATTGGTCTTTGAGCCGCTCTGTCATGTAGTCTGCTAGTAGGGGTAAAAGACCGGTAGGGGTGCAGGTGGAGGTGGAGGTGGAGGTGGAGGTGGCGGTGGAAAATCTCACACTAGAGTGTGACGTAGTTTTATGACGTCATATCTTGTTTTGGCGGCATTTTTAAACGTGTTTCCGTTTCCCGCGCTCTAGCCGGCGCTTATTTTAAACAACCCCCACCATTTCCGGCCGCCATTTTGATTTTTGATAATGAATGACGTCACCCCGGGGCTTGGCGCAATTTTTAAATTATTCCACGCTATAGTGTACGCCTATTTTAAACCCGGGGCTTGGCGCAATTTTTAAATTGGTTCACGCTGTAGTGTACGCCTATTTTAAACAACCCCCGCCATTTTGAGTGGCCATTTTCTTATTCAATATGAATGATGTCATACCGGGGCTTGGCGTAATTTTTAAATTAATCCACGTTCTAGTTTGAAAAATTTTCCCGCGCGTATACTCTTGTTTGACAGCTGTCACATGTGACGGTTATCTTATAAAAAAGCAGCAGTAGCTGGGATCGAACCTGGGCCTCTGATTTACTGTGTCAGCGTGCTATCACCTGAGCCATCACAGCATTGGGAGAATCACCGCGTAATGAGAGTATATACATATGAGATTTTAATGACCTATGTAACTGCAGCAATGCAGTGCTCGACTTAGTCTGCCACCTAGCTGTCAATGAGATAATTATTGAATTGAAATATTGCGCGTTTTTACTTAACCAAGGTCTCGATATTGTCCTATCTGGCGGGTAAAATTTGAATTTCACACCTATTCTTGATCAAGGTCTCGCTATTGCGCTATCTGGCGGGTAAAATTTAAATTTTTATGATCTGCCACACTTTCTAATCACTAAGATTTAAAATTCTCTAATATTTCAAGTCGCGAAATATATTTGAATTATACCACAAGACTTGATTTTAGAAAAAGATATGTTTTTCAAAGTTTTCTCCACTTTTCACAAATATTTGCAACTTTTTACAACTTTTTTCAAGTTTTTCCAAGTTTTTGTAAAAAATCAATAAAAATCATATTGCAAGAATTCAAATAGAATTTGATAAAGAATTATTCTATAAAATGAACAAAATATAAATATTAACAATTTAACTCAAACAAAAGTTTCAATTAAATATTTTTTGATGATATTTAGGGAAAGTGGATAGGAATGCAAAGGTGAAAATATGTATACAACTGTTTACGATTAACATTTTTTCACTATTGAAACATTAAAATATTTCACAAATGGCCCACTTTCAACACATTACTACAGGAACAATCTAAGATACATATTTACAATTTTCATGCCCGTGGGCTAGAGTCGAAATGCCATCATCTAAGATGTATCGTTTATCGTCAAAGGGGGATAATGTGCATTTTCTTTGACAAATACTATATACACTATGTTTAAAACTACGAATCGACTTCATTTCTTCACTCTGTACTACCCTATTTAATAAACTATTTTTATAATTCTGGTGTGTGATGTGCTTTAATGTGGACCGTATGATGCCTTTACCGACTTTTTTATTTTTGCCCCCTTCTTCCAAAATACTGTACATTTTAGCTCTAAGTCCAACGAAGCTGGTAATCACAGAACCGCCCATCTCGTCCTTCATTTTCCCCAAAACTTTCTTATTGGCGTTGCTAAATAGGAAATGATTTTGGGGAAAGTTAGAAGTGTCGAACAGATGAGCGTCCTGTAGCATGTCCTGATACACATCTTCTGTTGTCAACTCATACGCCAAACTGTCGGTGTCGGTAAAGAGCAACACGGCCCTATCTCCATACTTACGTCTAATATAATTATAGTGGAAATCGTACATCACAGTTTTGCTTAAATCTAAAATGGCAAAGCCGGCATAAATAGGTCTATTTAATTCGAGGGTAACTTTTTTTGATTTCACAGCGACGAGACCATTCGTGAAAATCTCGAAAGATTCGAAAGCGGGTGAGGCTATAATTTTTTTCATTTGTCTTTCATTATTAACGAGTGTGACATTCACTCTTTTTCTAACATTTTCCATGGTTTTTCCGAAAACGGCATTGTTCATCAGTTTAAAGAAATCTTTCTCAAAGTCATTTTTTGCTTTCGTGCGCTGTTCCGTATTGAAATCAATATATGGTTTGAGCCATGGACTCTGTTGAAACTGAAGCACACGGTGAATTTTAGTTAATTTTAAGCCGAGAGAGAGATACTGTTTCAAATTTTGATAATGCAAGATATATTTCACCTTGTTGTTCAGATTAGGAATCAACTTTTTAATTGTGCTCTGCTTCATTTTCAAATCGTCCATGAGTCGTTGTGAATATGGTGAAAGATGATCGAAGGGGATGTTCACCCTTTCAGGCGCCACCGGAAGGGAATTGTGAGATGAATGAAGCACCCTCGAATATTCTAAATCTACCTCTAAAATATAACCTATTGATGAATCATTAGCCACCTTTTCAAAATCGATGTTTTTTATTTCTTCCGAATCTACCCATTTGAATTCTTTTTGAGGAAGGTATTCAGACATGGAGACCCCATACAAATTATTGCAATCCCAATACATGATGTGTTTAGAGGGCATTGCGGGGTCGTATTCAGTCATATATTTATTATTGGCCACTGACATACGATGCGATATCATTGCAACCCCACCTCGAATACCCTCCTCAATGAATAAATGCATGTCTAAATCTGTAAGTAATTCCAAAGTCGTCCCGGTATATTTCAAAAACGCTTGCCAGCTCATTCCGGGACTTGTGTAACAATGGCAAGGATCAATTTTATAATTTTTCAAGCATAGAGTTCGAAAGTTTTCAAAAACATCGGCTAAGAGAAGTACGTCTGTTTTTACATACAAGTCTTGGTAATCGCCCATGTGTGTCATTTTGAACCAATCCCAGACTTTTAATGCATGACAATAATCCTCATCGGAAATATCGTCTCCCGTCAAATCATTTTTGAAAGAGTGTTTCGGTGGCAACTCACGGTCATGCAATCTCTCCTCAGAATCCACATAACCGTAAGGGAAAACACCCTTTCGCAAAACGAGTGGCAAAGAATCGGCATCGAAAAATTCCCGCAATATCGTGAATTTATCTGAACCACAAGAAACGAGATTTTGCACAAGTGAATCAAGTGATGCACTCATGAATTGCAAAGAGTCAATGAACCGTAAATTACCCAAAGAAAATGAAATATATTTCCCCATATTATTGGGAATGACCGAGATGCGGTTATTGGGGAATTTTCCGATGCCCTGCATGATCAGATGGGAATCATACCCACGAAGATTGTGGAAAATCACGGGTATATGGCGAGCCTTCCCGGATTTCAGGTTACACAGGCTATGTGCAGCCCCACGATACACCCCTGATTGGTGACAATGATCCCTCACCCGATCTTCGCCGAGGGGTTTGTTGCAAAAGATACACATGGTGGCTTCATCGAAATTAATTCTATCGCTATCAGTCATAATAATAGGAACTGTCTTTTTCATCTCCGGTTTCAACCGCTCCGCCTCAGCTAGCAATGATTCTAGAAAATGTTCAACTACATTTTCGCCCCTGTATACATGAGGTGGACCGACGGGCTTTGAGTGGGCATCAACTACTACATACGCGTAACCAGAAGGGTCATGAAGAGATGTTTTTTCGGTAAAGGAAAAAGCCTCGTCGGGTTTGCATGCACTAATTTTACGTACAAAACACTCAAAGTCTGCGTAAATTGCAAACGGTGTTTTGTTTGAAAAGCCCCTCTCTTCATAGGACATGAAATTCTCGCCCCTTTCAGGCATTTTAATTTTTTGAGGACTATGATGATTGCAAAGTGTGTGATGATTATGAAGATGTTGAGCGCTGCTGAAGCGGTGCAGACACCGGTGACAATAATATGCTCTATGTTCGTGTTTTGTAACAGAGTGAAGAAGTCGATAAAAATCCTTAATTAAATAATAATGACTATGTACCCCATTACAATAATACAATAAATCTACGTGTCTATCACTTACAAAATTCGAAATTCTAAGCGGGTAAATCTCATCATCGTCGTCAAAACTATATACATTTACAGATATACTATTATTTTTTTCAAAAACACCAATTTTACCAATTTTTACAGGATATTCTACGCCATTCATGTCAAGTTCGCATTCATACTCTTTATATTTATTTACTCGCTCTGCATTTTGACTTACAGGATGAAGATATGCCAGCACCGACCACAAAAAACATTTTTGATCCTCATTCTGGATATTTATAATGGCTTGAGTGGACTTTAATTTCGGTGATAATGGTAGATAACTACTACCTGCAAGCGGCGCGTACAATGCTGTATTTAATTCCAAATAGTTGACCCGAACAACTTTCCAAGCCGATCCCTCGGCCTGGTAATTTTGACAAGCTCTAGCAATAGAATCAAAAGCTAGATTATATTGAGTGTCAAAGTCACCCATGTCCCCCAATAAAATCGAGTTTTTGCTTCGAAAACATGGCGTTGCAAACACTTCCTCATCCTCGGCAGTTCTACGTGAAAATTGAACATACACACACACATACCATTTAACACCATTCATACGTTCTAAATCAGTTTCTAATACCCCCCTGACATCCTCCTGATGGTCAGAGAGGCACCGTAGAATATCCTGATAATTGTCCTCAGACTGACCACACCCCTCGAATCGTGTTGCCGTAAACTCACGCGTCTTGACAGTAGAGTTGAATGCCTCGACTATTCTGCTGACGCGATCTGTCTTCTCGGCAACAGGACTCGAGGTTGACGGCGGATCGACTTCCATCTCCTCGGCGTGCGCTGGATCTGATGTCACGTCAGGTGTCACGTGAGGAGTAGCAATGTCGGAAGTCGATGCCGCCATCTCGCCGTCTGCGGTGTGGTCAGGTGTCGGTGTAGCGGTCGGCTCGACGCTCGATTGTTGCGATGTGTGCGTTTTAAGATGGTTCGAAAGATTTTGAATTGAATTGAACTGTTTTTTACAAATTTTGCATTTTACACACCAGCCTAATTTCTGATGTCTGTTTAAATTATCTGGACGGGTGAAAACAGCGTTACAACGCTCGCAAGAATATTTTTGATTGGCATGTTTCGACAGTTTGTGACGCTTCACAGCATCACGTCTGCGAAACAGCTGACCACACACATCGCAACTGAACGTCGGTGCTGTCTCCATATCGATTTACTAAAAACGAAAAAATTAAAATGTTAGAAAATGTTCTGAATATTTATCTCGGGAGAATCTATTGATTGACGAAAACAATTGAAGAAATTGATTTAAAAATGTGTTTGCGTACTCACCAATTATGTTTGACAGCGAAATGAAACCGACTGCGGGAGGGGGGCTTTGATGGTGACGTCTCAGACAGTGGATCTAAAACAAAATAAGAAAACATTATAAAATATTCCAGTCTCACCGTACTGTTGTAATGATGTGTTGATCCAAGGTGGTATCACATTGACTCGATTATACTCGACGATGTAGAATAGTCAAGGATGGATGGTGGTGTTACGGAGACGGTCGTGGCTTATGAAGCACTTTATAAATGATTAAATGTACTCACCGAAAATATCTTCGACGATGAAGCGTTTAAAAGTGGAGGGCGTGGGGGCTTTTTCAGAGTTGACAACGATCTAGAAGAAATAAGTTAAAAATTAAAAATTAATATTCAATCACCTTCACCGTGTTGCAATTTTAAAATGTTGGGGAATTATTTGAAAAAATTATTAATTGTACTCACCGATTGTCTGCAAATTTCCTAGGAAATATCGAAGATGGGTCACGGTTCTCGACAAATGGAAACTGCGACTTCTGAAAAAATTAAAACATTGAATTTAATTCAAATATGTTTGAATAATTTAGCCAAATGTTTTTGGTTTTCGTTAAATTAAAAAAAATACTTACACAAAATTTGTGAAACTGGTGGGCGAACAAGTCAATGACAATGAACAGAAAATTTCAAAGTGTATAAACACAATAATAATCTGAAACAAACCAAAACTAATTAAAACATATTCAAAATGTTTTGTTATTTCACCGATAATTTTGTTTAAAATTGTGAAAACGTACCTGTTGTAAATGATGTTGAATTTATTCACAAGTTGAAAATAACACACACGTTAATATCCCACTAAACTGTCCTGCACTGTTTATGACGTTTAAACTTGACGGAAGACAATGAGTGAATGACCGTTTTCGACGATTGCACTTGCTAATATTGATGCATCTTCACGCGTAGATCACGTGCTCATACTCCTGTCACCGGTGCATATTCGACGATGATTGGCCGCCAGAGAGTCCAAAGTCTTGTAAGTTGGCGTTATGTTACACATCCGGGCTCGATCATCGCTGTGCAATTGCATCGCTTCTCGACAAGATTGATATTTAACGTGTCCAATGTTATCTGCGATGCGAATGATTGTGAAAAATATGAATTTTGGGAAATAGTATAAATACATGTCGCCGTCAAACCCATATATCACTCGTCATAATGAACACAGCCTGGATCTTTCCTTGGACATCTCTGGTGTCTGGATGTACATCATCAGGCAAATCATACTTCATTCACCGTTTTTTGAAACATTTAGATTACATGTCAGATACACCTATAAAAAATATTATTTGGTGTTACTCAGAATGGCAGAGTTTGTACGAATCAATCAAAGACGCTCGAGTAAAGTTCCACGAGGGAATTATCGATCCCGTCAATTTGACTGCTTCTTCAGGACCTCAAATTTTGATTATCGATGACATGATGCGCGAGGTGGATGATCGAGTTGTGGATTTATTCACGAAAATTTCACATCATCGCCAAGTGAGCGTATTTCTAATTACTCAGAATATTTTCAGTCAAGGCAAGGGCCGGCGTGATATCTCTCTGAATGCACACTACATTGTGCTTTTCAAAAATCCTCGTGACAAATCTCAAATTTCTCATCTGGCAAGACAGGTTTGCCCGAGAAATGTAAAACACATCCAAGAATCATACGATGACGCGACGAGGGAGCCCCACGGATATCTTTTATTTGACTTTACACAATCTTGCCCCGAGAACATGAGATTGCGTACATCAATTTTTCCCGACGATAAGGCCTGTGTTGTGTATACACCCAAATCTGTTAAATAACTCTGCACGTGAATAATTGATTCAATTCATCACGATGACTGACTCGATGAGGAGACACAGTGAATTACTCAAGACTTTGAGTAAAGCCAGCCCTGCTATGCGCAAGAGTATATTGAAATCGGCAGATAAAGGTTTAATTCAATCGATTTGTTCGTGTGTATTGAATATATTAAAAGGTCGTGTCAGACTGAAACCTTCACACAAGTGTAAATTACGTCGACATAAGCAGTTCTTGCAGAAGATTGCACGCAAAGGCGGTAGTTGGAAATCAAAGAAAAAATTTTTGGTTCAGTCTGGTGGTGCGTTTCTTCCACTTTTAGTTCCGCTCATCAGCGGTTTGTTGGGAAGTATTTTTAATTCTGGTTAACGTGATGCAGAATACAAAAAAGATGATTCTCATCGACCCGGAGAGCATGCAACGGCTTCAACAACCCCAAACAAACCCTCTCGGTGATACAATTGCATCGCTCGATAGAGATAAAAATCAAATACTTCACGCTAGCAAAATATCCGACGATGAAAAATGGTGTAAATATTACAGTGTTCTACAAAGGTATTTACATTTCGTTAATGAAGCCCGTAAACCTATTTCTGTGGAGATACATCCTGAAAAAGTTGAAACTCACCCCGGAATCCATGGGAAGAAGGCGGCGGAAGAGGATGAAGATGATGCAGTTTTTGAAGAACCCATGAGAACACAAGTGTTACAATCTCTCCCCGGCACTTTTAAAAGAAAAGCTGGACTTATTTACGACAAGCTGGCGTCATCCGATGTTATTTCATGGGATGATTCGGGGGTTGTCAGTGTGAACGGTGTGAAAATTTTCGGTTCTACAATAACAGATTTGATATCTGATCTTGTTCGCAATCGTCGAGGAGAAACTGAACCGATTGGTTGGAACATATTTGCCAAAATTCTCACCGACGTAAATCTACCCCTAACACTTATAGGG
Organism: Leuctra nigra; assembly: GCA_934045905.1. Taxonomy (NCBI): domain Eukaryota; kingdom Metazoa; phylum Arthropoda; class Insecta; order Plecoptera; family Leuctridae; genus Leuctra; species Leuctra nigra. Next base: position 24,077,956 of record OW203768.1, on the reverse strand, counting down.
AATATTCAAAGAAAAGAAGACATTCGTCAGCGATATCGCCAACTGAACAGACCTCTGCCATCACCTTCGGAGAAGCCAGTAAAACGAGCACGAGCGACAACTGCTTCTGTGGGGGATTGGGAAGAATTTGTGTTTAAAGGAATGCTAAAATATGTAAAAGATTGTCTCGTATTTATAATGATCCTGGGCATCCAGCTGGATTTACCACTTTAAATGCTCTGTGGAAGGCAACTAATAAAGAGATACCCAAAAAAATTGTTCTTCAATGGCTTCAAACACAAGATGTGTATAGTTTACACAGACCTGCTAGAAAAAAGTTTAAACGTAATCGCTATTTAGTTTTTCACAAAGATGAATTGTGGGAAGCCGATTTGATTGACCTGAGGTCACTTGGTAAATTTAACGATGGTTATTCCTACATTTTATGTGTTATTGATGTTTGGAGTAAATTTGCGTGGTCGGTTCCACTTAAACGAAAAACAGGTGAAGAAGTGACACGCGCTTTTGAAAAGATTTTCAAACAGAGTGGGCGTAAACCAAAATACCTTTCATCAGATTTTGGACGAGAATTCAAAAATTTGCATTTTCAAAATTTTCTCACAAAAAACCAAGTTAATTTTTACTACACACATAATCCTGACACCAAGGCGTGCCACGCTGAAAGACTCAACCGATCGCTCAAGGAAATTATGTGGCGCTATTTCACATTGAAAAACACGTATCGTTATTAAAAGAAAGAAGAAGATAATATACCAGGAACCAACTAGTAAGTCACAAATATTTTGAACAGAAACACTGGTATTGTCAAATATAAAATAAAAAGAGTCTGCAATATTTCGTCGATGCGTTCGATCGACTTTGTCAAGCAAGACTGACAAAGTCAGTCAGTCAAGCAAGTCAGTCTTGCTTGACAAAGTCGATCGAACGCATCGACGAAATATTGCAGACTCTTTTTATTTTATATTTGACAATACCAGTGTTTCTGTTCAAAATATTTGTGACTTACGTATCGTTATGTAGATGTGTTAGCAAAGCTGATGCATGCTTACAATCATCGAGTTCACCGCTCTATCGGCATGATGCCGGCAGGTGTCAATGACAGTAATTCTCTAGAAGTCTGGCGTCATCTTTACGGCCGCAGAACTGAAGCACGTTCCAAGTGTAAACTAAAGACGGGCGATTATGTGCGAATCAGCAGAGATAAAATTATTTTTGACAAGGGCTACGAGCAAAATTGGTCTGATGAAATATTTCGAGTGATTAATGTGATTGATCGGCATCAAGTGGTTTATAGAATTGAAGATTTAGCAGGCGATGAAATTTCTGGGACATTCTATGAAAAAGAGTTGCAAAAAGTTGGGAAACCCGATGAGGATTCCGTTTACAGAATTTATAAAACGATTAGGAAAAAGGGAAACGGTGCCAGTCAGAAAATATTGGTTCAGTGGGAAGGTCTGCCCGCTAAATTCAACTCTTGGGTACTAGCATCTGACATACAGGAAATATGAGCGGTTCCGGTTCTCTGTATATGACGTTGCCTAGCAACGCATCAATGACAATTTTTAAAGGCAATACAACGGCAAATTTCATTACACAATTACATGAACCGGTTAAATTGTCAGGAGGTCCCTGGGAGGTGGCTTTAGTCGAGCTTCATTACCCGCAAACGCTGTTCAATGTGACTAAAGGTCAAAATTACGTGGGTGTTTCACGAAAAACTAATCTCGGGGAGAAAAAATTATTGACCCGCGTATACGAAAGAGTGGATATAAAGCGGGGTTACTATGAAACCGGTGACATGTTGTTGAAAACCATCAACGATGCAATAAAACACCTCGATGTTAGCCTTGCACCGCTCAGCGATTTGAATGCAAGCGGCTGTATTTCTGTGAAGAATAGCAAAGATGAAGAACACGAGATAAATTTTGCACCTAAACTCGCCGCTCAACTAGGTTATGAACATAATATCACAAATGGTATTTGTCCATTAGTCGGCCGAGCAATTTATGTTGATGCTGGAACCCCAAAATCCATCTTTGTGTATTGCAGTGTAATCGAACCCCAAATTGTGGGAGATGATATCGTGCCTCTTTTACGCATGGTTAATACACAATATAAAGCACACAAATACGGTGAGCAAGTGACTCAGAGATTTTTGAATTTACTCTACGTACCGGTGGCAATTCACGAAATTAGAAGCATTGAAATCGATTTAAGAGGTGACACCGGAGATTCACTTCCATTCGAAGCTGGAACTTCTGCCGTTGTGCTTCATTTTCGGCGCAGGTCATGATGGATGTCGATGATTACACGAGATATTTCCTCAATCAGGCTCAGTCTGGGGGGAGATTGCATGTCTATCGTGGTGCAAGTTATCAACGCGGTCATGGGATTGCAAGCTTCTTCAGAGGCTTGTTTAAATCTGCTATGCCTCTGATAAGAAGCGGTGTTCGCGGTGTTGCTAATGAGACGGCCAGAACAGGAGCAAATTTTCTGGGTGATTTAGTTGAGAATAAACCTGTGAAAGAATCTTTTCAGAGGCGTGTTGGTGAGGCGGGTTCGAATCTTAAACGCAAATTGGATGATAAATTGCATCACATGACTGGCGATGGGTTAAAAAGGGTGAAGAGATTGCGCATTCTTCAGTGTCATAGCAAACGTAAGAGGAGTAAGATATCTCCAAAGAAGAAAAAAACTTTGGTTTTCAAACCGAAAAAGAAGAAGCTGGTTGGCAATAAGAAGAATAAGAAGAAAACACCAAAGAAGAAAAAATCAACAGATTGTTTTGGAGATATTTTCTCATAATCATGTCTTTCATACACGCCGATTCAAAAGAGGCGATGAAATCAGAGATGAATTTCTTTGACGTCCCCTCGACTCAAATTTGTCTTAAAAGAGGTGATTGGATACCATTGAAACCTGTTGCTGCGGTAACCGAGTACGGTTCTCTCGAATTTGTTGATTCTGGGGTGAGCGAGGAATATACAGATATAAGTCAGTCTCTACTCGCAATAAAAGCAAAAATTGTCAATGCAGACGGCTCACCGCTGACAACTCTTGTCAAAAAACCTGATGGTACTGTGCAAACCTCTGCAGCTAAGGTGGCTCCTATCAATTATTTCTTACACACTATATTTGCTCAGATGGAGATGTATTTAGGTGGGAGACAAGTCTCGTCCTCGACTTACAACTACGCCTATCGATCATTCATTGAGGGTTTAATTAACTTTGGTCCCTCTGCTAAAAAATCACACAGAACATGTGCTCTTTGGTATAAAGATCAAGCAGGAGCTATGGAGGACTTTGAAAAAAATTCGGGGCTTCAAGAACGAAAAAAGTATTCGGACGGCAGTCAAATTATAGACATGATTGGAAATCTTCATGGTGATTTGTTCAGCCAAGAACGTCTAATACCTAATGGTGTGGAAATACGTATGAAGTTTGTCAAGAGCAAAGATGCGTTTCATCTCATGGCTGATACCAATGCAGGGTTCAAAACAGTCATTGTCGACGCTACTCTTTTTCTGCGTAAAATTCGTGTGAATCGCACGATAATGATTGCACAAAACGAAGCTTTAGAACAAGCAAATGCAATATACCCGCTATCACGAGTAGAAGTGAAGCTGATCACTATTCCAGCAGGTGTTCAAAGCAAGGAATTGAATAATATTTTTATGAAACGTCAACCGAAGAGAATCATCGCTGGATTTGTTGCTAACGCAGCTGTTAACGGGAGCTACACGAGGAATCCTCTCAATTTCCAACATTTTGGGTTAAACCACTTCTCCATGTACTTGGATGGTCAGCAAATTCCCGCGAAACCATTGCAACCCGACTTTGATTCTAACCAATATGTCGCCTGTTATCACACTCTGTTTTCTGGAAACGGCATTCATTTTCAAGATAAAGGTATTGATATCACACGTGAAGAATACCCAAATGGTTTCTGCATTTTGAGTTTTGACTTGAGTCCTGACCTCTCGTGTAATGATGATCATTTCTGTCTGCAAAACAACGGGAATCTACGTATCGATATTCGTTTTAAAAATGCGCTAAAAGAAGCCATCGACGTGGTTTTGTATGCAGAGTTTGAAAATATTATGATGATTGATCGCGATCGAAATGTGATTGTCGATTATAATACTTAGCACACTGTCAAATGTGAAGCAATGAAATAAACAAAAATTTTATAAATACCAGTGACTTTATGATTTTTATTCAGTCTTAACCCAACCCTCATCATGAGTTGTACTATTGATTTCGATACGGTGGCTGTTGGCTACGATACTCATGTTGTGAAAGAAATTGCTGTTGTTGACAACATAACCAAAAAAACAAAACAGTGGATTTTAGAAAATGGATCGTACGGTGAAAGAAGTCCGCCGATTCTAGTATTTGATGACTCTAGTGAAACTAAGTTTACTGGTTTCACGTACGCAAACAGCAGAGCTAGAGATGAAGCATTAAAAATCATGGTTTTCACTCACTGTCTGGGTTATAAACTAAAATATACCAGAGGTAGAGCAAATGTGAAATATTTAGACAACATCTTCTGGAGAAATGTCATTGATTTGAATGATTTCGAGTATGACTCATCACCATCATTTCCATACGAGGAGATAAAATGCTTTGTTCACGGAGCCCATATTGGTTTTGCGGGTGAAATGTGCTCTCTGAAAAGTGCAATGAAGCTGTCACAGTGGTGTGTTGCAAACAGTGAAAAAACCGACATGTTTCAACTGGAGCCAAGATTGAAATCATTCGCATCATTCCCGAATGACAATGTCACCGCACGCGACTTGGCCGAGGTCGGGTTTTATTACACGTTTCATGGAGACAAAACTGCCTGCCCTTCATGCGGTGTTGTGATACATAAATGGTTGCCTCAAGACATCCCGTTTTATGAACATAAACACTGGAGTCCTGATTGCATGTTCATTCGAGGTCTACCTATGGATGCGAAGAGTACTGTTGTTAAGGATTAATTTAAAATGTATGCAAATGTATTAAAAAACGCACTCTCTCAAGATAAATATTCTAAAGATTTATTTATCGGTGTTTTGCTGCTGATACCTTACCCAAAAATGTGTGTCGTCCGATTCAATTGATTGCTAATACAGATGTTGCAACGTGCAAGGGTCAACATTGGGTCGCGTGTCACATTGATACTAGTGGAAATGGGGATTTTTTTTGTAGTTTTGGATTTCCCCCACTCATTCGACAACACCGTCAATTTCTAAATCGACATTGTAAAAGCTGGACTTATAATCGTATCCCCCTGCAAAGCGTAACATCAAATGTTTGCGGTGAATATTGCGCTATTTTCTTAGCTCACAAAGCTAGAGGCGGGTCCCTGAAATCGTTTCTCAAACATTTAAAAAAAAAGGCCCCCGAAAAAAATGATCGATTGGTGAGATCAACCTATTTTAAAATTTTTGGTCATTGCATGAAACATGACAACGGATATGGCGGACAGTGCTGTTGCGCACGTGCAGTTAAAAAATAATACGCGTCTCATAGGAGAGTTCAACGACCTATATGATTCCTGTTGAAACACGTTTTTTGACTCGAAATAAAAATGCTGACGATTACACAAATTTTTGTGTTCAATCACGTTGAATCCAAATCGAAAGAGGTCAGTTGCCTCGACACCTTTGAAGAAGACAGTTGAAATTCTGTGTTTGTGTCTTTTTATAAAAATGGAAATTACTCCGGCAAGCGACGAAAAACCATTTCTCGGTGTTTTGCAATCGCTTTTCTATGTGAATCCATATCGATCAAAACTGATTATCGTTGGGCTGAATGCTGAAGATGAATTTACACCGTTTGTTAAATTAATTTCATCGGTAAATGGTTCTGGTGTGATTTTATCATTTTTGGAATGGACAGAATTTTTGGAAGAACTCAAGATGTGGACTACGTATGCGTTTATCATCGATGTTCGAGATTCACCTCAAAAAGATTTTGATAATCACACGATGTTTGTTGAAGAAAACGTCCACGGGCAATATATTGGTTTAAAAAGTATAAGTAATTCGAATTTCGGCGTGCTTTTGAGTGAAACAACATGTGGAGAAATTCTGAAGCAATCGGAGGCAATCACATTTACTCTTACACACACAAAAAAATATTTGTTTAGATCTACTAAAATATGATTAGAATTAACTATATTCTATGTTTACTATACAGTCAACGACAAGCTTAGTTAAGTTAAACATATTTTATGTTTAAAATATTTAGTTGTTTTCACTATATTATTTAGTAGATTTAAGAATAACTTTTAGTACGGCCATCTTGGTTTACGGAATCAGCTCTATGCTTTTAGTAGAATTAAGTATAATTATTTAGTTGAATCTAAGATATCAACTCTATAAACTAGATTTAAGTATATATTTTGGTTAGTTTTACATACATATTAGGTTAAGATTAAAAATTATTTTCTTGTTTTAACAATATGCTTTAGTTAATATAAATGAATTATTCATTTAATTTAACTAAATAATTTGTTTATTGGGACAAAATGATTTGGTGAAAACAAGAAATTACAAACATTGAGAATGTAGTAGGTAAAACATTTTTATTTACACTTACAAACATTGAACACACAAGTAGAAACAAAATAGAATAATGCATTGATTCAAAGAGAACATAAGTCTTCGCACTTTGTACAAACTCGCACGTGGTCATCAAACCCCAATCAATGATCATACGCAATGACCGTGCGTTACGAACAGAATCGGTTACGGTGGAACGAGTGTTCATAGCTAATGTTCAATGCACACGTCAACGACTCGGGTGAAGAATACACCTTGCACTGGATCGGGTCGATGAAGACGTCTCGACTGCAGAGATGTCGGGGCCAATGAAGATGACAAATGGTTGACGAGTCTGCTTGTAAAGGGTTTAGTTTCTCCATCTACACACACGTTCGCCACTCGGAAGTCAAAATCTCTCCGGAAGTCTGAAAACAATAAAAATAGTTAGGGATAGTTCAAGGTCAATTGACCGGACAAATATTCTTGGTCATTTGACCAAACTAAATTTAATTAAACCAGGAAAACGCTCGGTGTAACGCGTTGATAAGTGAGCCTTTGAATTGAATACGAATTAATGTGAAAACTCTTGGCCCTTTGAAGATAATCTAACTCTCTAAAGGTACGTTTACAGCTTGACGTTCGACGCTCGACGCTTAGCGCTAGCGCTGAAAGATGAACATAGTTTATCTTTGACCTTCAACGCCAGCACTCGGCATTGGCCAACCAGGAGGCTCAACGGCGAGCGCTGAGCGCCAAACGTTGAGCGAACGTCGAGCTGTAAACGTACCTTTAGGCCCAGTTGTACGATGACCCGATAAGTAAGATAAAGTTCACTTTAGACTAAAGGTACGTTTACAGCTCGGCGTTCGTTCGACGTGTGGCGCTCAGCGCTCGCCGTTGAGCCTCCTGATTGGCCAACGCTGAGCGCTGGCGTTCAATGTCAAAGATTTATAAACCATGTTCATCTTTCAGCGCTAGCGTTGAGCGCCGAGCGTCAAGCTGTAAACCTACCTTAAAGTGAACTTTAGCAGTCTAGATGGCTGTGTTTCATTGGCTGTTGCCATGGTTTCAGGCGATAAATCCTACCGCTAATTTTATCGGGACTTGGTACAACCGGGCCTAAGCTCTCTAATTGGAACTGTTATTTTCAGCAACAAAATGTTTACGGACTGGCAAAGAGTACAATATATTTTAACAATTAAAACAATGTACATCTTTATCTCTACCAAAAATGGAAGTAGATATAAACAACATACATATTATTGGGGCTCCTCAATCCCTAAAATGTTGAATATTTATGTACATTTATAACATTAAAGTTGTCAATAGTCTACTTTAGAGCCAGGTCAATATTGATGGAGCTCATTTGATTTTAAGCAAAATTTAACAACATTAAAATGAGAAAAATGGTCCAATAATTGAAGCATTTTGTGTAGATTCAACTATCATTTCCTCATGGAAAAACAAAATTAATTTTAAATTGTACACCCAACAAATCATGAACGAAACAATCGAAATCATTAAACGAGATCATTTGAACGAAACTGATTGGCTGCTGGTCAGGTTCCGTGACAATAAATCCTTGTTATTATTAATGAAATCAGAGCTCAACTACTATAGAGTTAGATGAAGAGTTAGCATAGACTGCATTGCGAATAATGCTATCACTTTTTTGATTTTCAGACAATCCATTTCTTTCAATACCGTTTTAATCATTTGTTGAGTGTACATATTCTCTAGATACAGTTTTCAATTTACAATGAATTCCCTGAGAAGATGTCAGCTTCTGAGTTTTTGAAAAGACCGTTCCACTCAATAAAAAAAATTATGAAAATAATCAAATGATCAAAATTTTTATAATGATAAAAATTATTGTTGAACAAATTTGGAAGATTGTTTGTCATGTTCAATAACAAACAATGCTTGCAAAGCAAATCCGTTCCACACAACAAGTCCGCTCAGACTTTTCAAAACAATAACATAGAAGCTGACATAATATTCTCAGAGAATTCAAGTAGTATAATTTTGTAAACTGTAGGTATCAATAGAATGTATAATTTAAATTAATTTTGTTTTTCCATGAGAAAATGAAAGTAGAATCCACACAAAATGTTTCCATACAACATGTTCATCTCATTTCAAACTTGTTAAAATTTTACTTAGAACCAAAATGAGAGCTTCATCAAATGCAAAGTAGAATTTTGGAAAGTCCGTGGATGGGACTTACTTGTCTAGTTATTGAGTGGAATGAATGGACTTTTCAAACTTTAAAAGTTGTAAAAACAAACTTGGAAATTAACGTACCAATACATATCCACTTGAAGCCCCCAAGATGGAAAATCCTCCGATGAAAGTCACCGACCGTCATTATACTAGGTATCGCTGTACAGCGACCAGGGAACTGCTTGTCGCCACATCACACCAGGCTCTGATGTTCTCGAACACAGCATCATCTTTAAAACAACATTACAAAATTAACACGACTTTATCTTTAACACTTTCATTGGGGGTGGGGGGGACTTTTGACACTTTGCTCGGACCTCTGTTCTTTATCGATTTCTTATTATTTGTTTTGCATTGTTGGATAGGTACTACAGGTCACACAACTTCATCTATGGTGAAATTTTGCAATTTTTTAGCTGAGAGGTGCATTGTACCTATGCAATTTAGGTGCTCATGTATGTGCATTGTTAAAATCAGCTGACTTGGTCCAATCAATTTAAAATTTTGCATGGTCTTAAGAGTCAAGATAATTTTCTCTTATTTCAATATTTCGTCTGTGATACCGACTACCTACATTACAATCTAATGACTGTAATCTAATGCATGTTCAATAACACGCTATGTATGCTTGTTATTAAAATGAGAGGTCACATACTAGAGTGAGACAAGGAGATCAAACTGATTGGCTTCTAATGATGTGACCTTAGATTTTTCAACAAATCAGATTTATTGAGCGATCCTTTTTTGCTTTGTTAAGTGTACCTACACCTACTTAGTTTAGGTACTTACGAAGTAGAGGGAAGTATGTCCGCTTCATTATGTGCTCTTCTTGAGATCAGCCCGGAAGCTTTACCGATTGCGCTCCCTGGTTTCATGACAGCGATGCAGCGTACTGATTTCCCTCCGTCTTTGGGGTGATTCGCATCCTGTTATCCAGAAAAAAAGTAGGTAATGAATAGGGAAGTACCTAGGTTACCTCATTCATTACATTTAATGTGCAGTAAGTAAGGTGCAAGATTGTTCTTCGGATTTTGATTAAAGACAAATGATTAGACTAGGTACCTTACCTAAACTACCTACCATCGCACGTGATTATTGATGAACATGTATTTCTGATTAAGTTCTAGAGGTAAATACCTAGGCAAATATAACTTCGGAATTAAATGCACTTATGTTTAGGTAGGTACCTACCTACTTTCTACTAGCCTAGGTAGTACCTACTAGAAACTGTTGCAGAGTGAAAAGCAAAAAATTGACTGATTTGTCGACACCGCAGCAGGACCATTCCATGCGGTATTTACTACCTAGGTACCTATTTTATGTGGTGGATTCTAACGTTAGGTCATTGTTTTTGTGTCTAATTCTTACAACTAAGTAGGTGCGTCCATACAAACGGGAAACTACTTATTAGACACAGACACATTAACCTCAAACCATTACATACCATGAATGAGTCTTGGCAAGGTAGTGTTGAGTATTCTTACCTCTTGAAATTCTTTCTTACAACTTGCTCGTTCAATATGTCTTGATGGTTGTCTTTCTTCAATGTTGTAAGGTTCAAACTCTTCAAGATAAGATATCCGCATAGCATGACGATATTAATATTAAAAGTGCATTTTAATCACAATAATGAAACGAATCGCTTTGCTTGCTTGGAGAGAGAGAAGCGTGCAAAATGGCTGCCGTGCCGGCCAAACTGCCGGTGGCAGTACGTCATCGCAAGGAAGAAATCACGTGACGAAACTGACCAATCACAGACTTCATCATAAAACAAATAACCGGGTTGTCATCCTTTTCCCCGAAATATACTTATATCAAGCTTCTCTGTTTAGTGAATTCCAACATCAACTTTTGATATTCTAAAACTAACCAAAAAGATTCGCTAATTTAAGAATACAATCAGTAAACATATTTTTTGATTGATTTTACTATATTTATTTAGTTAAACCAATAAATGATTTTGTTGGATTAAGTAAAGTTTAGTTAATCTAACTAAATATAGACACTAAATCACGTAAACATAAGGTTTTAGTTGAATTAAACAAAATATTTTTTTCTGTGCACAAGTCAAAGATAGAAGCAGTGGTGTTAAGAATGCGTATTGTAGATTTGTGAAAACAACTTTAAATAATTATCTAAAAACACGATTAATAAAAAAATCAGATGTTGATATGGATGATCTGACTCAGTTTGTTAAAACTATTGTGAAAATGGATAATCAACGTGATAAAATTATTCAGAGAGTTGTGTTTGAATTAGGAATGGATTTTTTGGTGAAATATTTGAATCTTGAAATTCTCAATTAGCGTCGACTGTGGTTTCATTTTCGTGTTTCCGTTCTCATCGCGCACGTCTCCGAGACCTTGAACATCAGCGGAAATCTCGCAACGTTAACACTATTCCACCTGTGGAAACGTGTGATTTGACGTGTTGACAATATTTTAAGTCGCATGTAATGGCGGTGAATGATGAGTTTGCGTAAAACCCCTCTTCAAATCGACGAATCGCGAGCAATATTTGAAGATTAACGTCACTCTGCTACTGAACTCTGTCTGCCTCTCATCTCGTTGAAATCTACAATACGTTTCCAGCAATTGACAATGGTGAGTTGACATTTGCATAATATATTTTTAAATTTAGTAAAATGTCTGTGTCCACAGCAAAACATTTTAGTTGAAGTTATCACCATGTTAGATATATTTTTTATAAATTTAACATCGAGTCAGGTCACATTGTCACTTTTAAATTTTTAATATTAATTAGCGTTGTTTAAAAAATTATATAGGGGAATATAGATAGTTATTCCGATTTATAAAAATCGATTTCTATATTACGCATTAGAATTAACGAAGAGTGAATTTATTACGCATCAGAAATTGTGTTGTAAAAAGTGACATCATACATAGAGTAAAACACATAATTCAAATAATAATGAAGTGCATTTTTCGTACGTGGTGTTTACAAGCTGACTTTTATAACAAACTCGAATATTTTTTCATCAAATAAGAATAATTGTGAGCAGAGATTGTTTATGTAAAACATGATCATTACAATTTGTTCTGATACCTATTGTGTTATTTATTTGTTTTAGTCGTTCATCAACGCGTTCAATAGCTCTACAGCAATAGCAACGCGTAGCGCGGGAAACTTGCCCATCGGACGTTGGTTTGGTGTACTGGACGCCCGGCGTGTTGACACAAAGCACGGTTCGACTACGCTCTTAACATTATCAAATTTAGAAGATGGACAAGATCAAGACAGTAACGTGTTCAAAATATATCTACGGAAAAGGTATAACACAATTCTGACGGATAGTGCTCTAAATGAGATAACAAGTGAAAGAAATTTTGAAATAAGGTACACCGGTAGGGATGAATCAAAAAGTTTTAATTTCGAGTTCCGACAGAATATGTGATGTGATGATGTGATGACAGATGTGAATTTAATTTCCAATAGCGAAAACATTACGAAAAACATCTGCAGAGATCTTTTAGGTAAGTCTATAGAAAAAATATCAAGTTGTGACTAGATTCAATTAATTTAAATAGTGTTGATATTTTTATATAAAACTTAGTGAAAATTAATTGTCAACAACTTGGTATCATTTCATATAGGTGACCCTAACCGACCACGTTATCAAGTGTAGAAATATTTTCACCTCTGTATTCCTATCCACTTTCCTCAAATATCACCAAAATATATAATCAAATTTTTGCTTTGTGATTAAATTATCAAATTTAGTTTTTTAACTTTTATGAAATAATTCTCATTCAAATTATATGCTAAAAATATCACGGTAATACCTATATCTTTACGATTTTTGTTTTGGATAAAATTATCAGATTTAATTTTTTCAATTTTATGGAATAATTCACATTTAAATTACATGTTAAAAATATGATTGATCTTGATTTTTTACAATAAGTTGGAAAAACTTGAAGAAATTAACAGAAACTGATGAAAAGTTGTAAAAGTTGTGAAAAGTGGAGAAAACTTTAAAAAACATATCTCTTTCTAAAATCAAGTGTTGGGATGATAATTCAAATATATTTCGCGCCTTGAAATAGTATAGAATTTTAAATGATTAGAAAGTGTGATAGATCATAAAAATTCAAATTTTACCCGCCAGATAGCGCAATAGCGAGACCTTGATCAAGAATAGACGCGGAATATTTAAATTAAATTTTTTCCCGCCAGATAGGACATAGAACGACCTTGATCAGGAAAAGGCGTGGAATATTTCAATTCAATTTTTAAACGGCGCCTTATGATGAACGCAATATTGAGACCTTGAGATAAGAAGCGGGGATATTTAAATTCAGATTTTTACCAGAGTAATTATCTATTTATCACCTAGGTGGCAGACTAAGTCGAGCACTGCATTGCTGCAGTTACATAGGTCATTAACATCTCATATGTATATACTCTCATTACGCGGTGATTCTCCCAATGCTGTGATGGCTCAGGTGATAGCACGCTGACACAGTAAATCAGAGGCCCAGGTTCGATCCCAGCTACTGCTGCTTTTTTATAAGATAACCGTCACATGTGACAGCTGTCAAACAAGAGTATACGCGCGGGAAAATGTTTCAAACTAGAACGTGGATTAATTTAAAAATTACGCCAAGCCCCGGTATGACATCATTCATATTGAATAAGAGAATGGCCACTCAAAATGGCGGGGGTTGTTTAAAATAGGCGTACACTACAGCGTGAACCAATTTAAAAATTGCGCCAAGCCCCGGGTTTAAAATAGGCGTACACTATAGCGTGGAATAATTTAAAAATTGCGCCAAGCCCCGGGGTGACGTCATTCATTATCAAAAATCAAAATGGCGGCCGGAAATGGTGGGGGTTGTTTAAAATAAGCGCCGGCTAGAGCGCGGGAAACGGAAACACGTTTAAAAATGCCGCCAAAACAAGATATGACGTCATAAAACTACGTCACACTCTAGTGTGAGATTTTCCACCGCCACCTCCACCTCCACCTCCACCTCCACCTGCACCCCTACCGGCCTTTTACCCCTACTTCTGCTAATAAAACAGTTACGGTCATTTGAGAATCATTGGTTGTTACCATATCAGTATTAGGTATTAAAGTAAGCTAGGCAGTGAAAAACTGGCCCTTACTCTAGAAACAACGGGGCAATTAGGGCTCAATTGCCTCCCTCCTCCAGGAATTCCCCAAAGAGCGAAAAACCCTACTACTACTGCTTTGTCTTATTTCCCCAGGAGAGTGAGAAGGTAGTACCTAATTTTCATATCATCTCTGAAATATTTGGGTTGCCTACTTTTTGAATGATAACAAGTTCAGATTCTACGTAAGTTGAGATACTACCAATAATATTACTCTTAGTTAAACAAACACTTGAACCCACTTGAACTTGAACCCATACATGTCCAAGACGCACCAAAATATGACAAAAATGGTGTTAAATTTTACCCAAATTTACCTTACCATTCTGGTAAAGGTTTACTATTCCGCCACCACACAAATGCGCAATTATTCTTGCAAAACAGGTCATTTTCAATGAAATTAGTGTATATTACCTATACCTTTTTATGGTGGCGCTGATATATTTTTGTAAGTATTTCTGTGACATAAGTTCAATAATTATATCATTTTGACACATTTATTGACGTGATGAATGTACATCTTGAATGGGCGGGCAGAACTGTGAGACGTCTAAAGTTGTTCTCCCTTCATTACTTTAGAATTAATTGTGTTTAAAATTGTTCTTCCTTCATTATTTGAATGAAATTATGTGAAACAATAATATAATGATGTCAATGAATGAAGGAGGAATACTCGAAATGCTGGCGTAATCACTGTCCTTATATGCAAGATGGCGATGCAAATGTGTCAAAACGATCAACTTTAATTAGAAATACTGAACTTATATCACAGAAATACTTACTAAAATATAGCTGCGCCACCATAAAAAGGTATACACTAATTTCATTGAAAATGACCTGTTTTGTAAGAATAAATGCGTGTTTGTGTGGTGGCGGAATAGTAAACTTTTACCCCTATTCTGTGAAACCGGGATCCCCCATTGAGCTTTAAATAACATACTGCCCCCCGCCGAAAAGAATTCTTCGGTCGCCCATGTTTAGAAAAAATTTAGTTGAAATATCTTGTAACTTTTATAGGAGTTTACAACTTTTCGTTCTCATTCATACCTCTTTGACTCCATTTCTTGGCTTATTTCCTGGCCACCATGTACTGATTCTTCTCGTTTTCGCATAGAACCCTTCTTACGTCTATGGTTTTCGTGTTTCTACCAGTCTTTATACTAAATTGAGAACAATCTTTAGCTTATAGCTTTGCAAAATAAATGCCACGAACAAATTTTACTTCAATAAGCAAACAGTTTCAACAATTTAGCAACAAACAATAGAAGTTGACTTGGAAAGTAAACAGAGTTCATGGCAACGGTTGTCAAGTTCTCAATTCTGTTGCTATGGCAATGTGGGACTGGGAGGTATGTTCTTTGGGTATGTTCCATGTTAACCAAATCTCCCATGTTATATCTAGTTTATATTAAATTATACCCAATCTGACAAATTATTAGAAGTGTATAATACAATAGGTACCTTCTTAGAGGTAGAACGCCGGAAGTACATTTTAATGACTCTTGTGCTGCGCGAGCACAAAAGAGTACTAGAGTCGCTTGGTATAATAACTCGCCTTTTCCACATATAAAAAAAATGAGTTAGACACGTCTTTGGATTCGTAATGAAGAAAGGAATCCGACTGTGAAAAGAGTTTGCACAAAAACCAGCCTTTTCCTCTGATAATAATGCTAGCAAAATGTGGATTTGTTTCAAAACTGGCCTTTTCCTTAGACTATTTTGTTTAAAAACTCGCCTTTTCCAAAAGCAGCCAATAAGTGAGCAGCATCTTGCCGCCATTTTGACATTACTCGTGCCAGTGACTAATAATTATTAGGAATCTTAATTCAATATAAATTATTTTCTTGTAAACTATTTGAATGACTTGTTAATATTAAAATTCTTTTCTTGTAAACTATCTGACATGACTTGTCAAAATAAACATGCTTGTGCAAATCTAAAATTTTATGCACAGTTTGTTTCAAACCCCTGTCTATTCCAGCATTTTTTTCAAAACATATCTTTTCCAAACTGAAATATGTATTTTTTAAGAAGTGTTGTTTTAAAATTAACTTTTGACTCTTTCATAATATTTCTTATGTTATTGTCCACCTATGAGTAAAAAAATTCAGTTCAATTGGAAATTACATTAAAATAATATAACGTTTGTCCGTTTATCTCAGAATTACTTACTATGGAAAAGAAGAGTTTTGATACTAAGCGACTCGCCTTCATCCAATTTTGTTGATGTTATAAGAGTATTTCACCATGGTTATATAAAATAAATAGAAAAAATTCAATATATCATATAACATCCGTTCCATTGTTTGAAATGATTTGAACACTTTACACAATCGATAATCAAATATTTAGCATAAAATAGCATAAAGCATATTTAGCATATTTAGCATAAACATCCTTTTGACAGTCAACCACAACATGTTGTGGTCGCATGTTGCAAATACCACCACAGTTAGATGCTGTCAGGAGCCGTCGTCGCTCTTCCATCCATTGGCCATTGGCGCTTCGACTCTGCTCTACAGCTGCCGTCTCTCTTCCTCGGTTCTCTTAAGTCTTAAGTCCATCAAGAAACACTTGACACATTTCCCTAAAGAGTGCCTCTGGCATGTCTACCAGTGTAAAGACCGTGTAAGGTCTCGCCTCCAAGATCCTCTTAAACGCTATGCTGTCACCATCAACGATCATCGTCGCATAGCGGACTCCGTATATTTCCTCACTGAGAGTGAAGCCTTCAACAATGATACTATAGCCTCCATACTAGGTTCCATTAGATAGTAGTAAGTACGGTTTGAGCAAGTTGGCTCATTGTACAACCCTCTAAACTTGCACTGTGGATGACTGGGCTAGATCTTATTGGCAACCTTCTTGTTTTAGCACGTTTCAAAATTTCGCTCAGACACAAATTTTAAGAAGGTACTCTACTAATATTACCCTTGGAACAGTGACATATGAATACATACGAGTCTACTTTCCTGTCATTGAATCCATCGGCTATTGTCATTACTTATCTACTAATACCAAGAAATGTATAATACCGTGTGGCGCAGAAAAAACGCACAATGGGCAAGACATCGTTGTGACGAAACTACTGCATACATCAGGCTGAAAAATTCACATAATATAAATAACATAACTAAGGTTTAATGTGTGAATGTCGAAAAATCGATTATACGGAGCTCAAATAGGGCGCGTCCAGAAAACGTGCATTGTTTGGGACGCTGTTTATTTAAAACTACACATGATAACTAGCTGAACATTTCAAAGTTTATGCACAATATATTGCCATCATTGTTGTAAAAATTGCATTAAATTTGAATAAATAGAACACAAGTTATGGTACTTTGAAGCTGAGCTAAAAAGCAGAATTAGTGTGTGATAATTTCACTTTTTGAAAATATTGTGTGTAATAAAACTTAGAAGTGATATTATGCTTTTAGGCTCAACTTCAAGACACCATAACTTTCGTTCCATTGATCCTAATGTATTGAAATACTTAATAATGTATAGCAATCTGCAATATATTTTCTTTAAAATTTAAAATGTTCAGATTGTTATCATGCGTAGTTTTGAATAAACAGCATCCTAACCAATTCACGTTTTCTGGAGGCGCTCTATTTGAGCTCCGTATAATCGATTTTTCGACAACCAAATTCGAACAACTCTTACTTTTTTTCTACACGAGTAATGTTTCTGAAACTCTCACACATTAAACATGAGTATGTTGTTTATATTATGTGAAATTTGCAGCCAGATGTATGAAGCAGTTACATTACAGTTACAGTTACGTGACGACAATGTCCGTCCGTCGAGAGATGTCAAAGTGAAGCAGCGAGTAAATGCCATGCTGTCTACTGCCTACTCTGTGTGGCACGAAGACGTCGTTACTCGTTACCAATGACCTTCGTAAGAAGTGGCAGAGTAGCTGGCGTTAGCATGAGCGCCAGGAGGGGCTTTTCACCCTGGATGTTTGCAGCATCTCAAAACGTTTCAAAATTGATTTCTTAGTGTAAATGAACAAAATCACCCTTCGATGGGTCCCACACTCTAAAGTGTGAGCAATTAAAAAAAAGTTCAATTTGTAAACAACAAAAACTCAAAACTTCTCGGAATTGATTTCAAAACCAAGGAACTTCAACAAGGACGTATTTTTTCAGCAGTGAATTATGGCCATAATGGCATGGGGGGGGGGGGGGGGGGGGTTGTTGATAGAATTGAGCGCAGTATACAATATTTTTCTACATCCAAATTCGAACAGCTGTACCTTTTGTCCGAAGAAGGTAATGTTTTTGATTGATACTTTCACGCATCAAGCCTTATAATGTTATTCATAATTTGTGAAAGTTGCAACCCGATGAGTGCATTAGTTTATTCACAGTAGTGTCTCGCCCTTTAGACGGGTTTTTCGGTATGCTCCTTTCATAATTAAATAAAGTTGAAATGTTGGAATAAGTAACACATTTTGGTATTTTCAATAACAAATGTTTTGAGGTCTTTGACCAGTTTAGCAACCTTACTAAGTTACTCAAATTTTACAAATTAGCAAAATAAATATTATTAATATAGGTGTAAATACTTCCGTCTTCAAATACCTATGCAGTAGGAACCGTCAATCACCAAATTTTAATCCCAGCACATCTTTAATCTTAGTTTTGTAATCTGGCAAGTGACAGATACCTGTTGAATATCAAGAACTAGATAATTATTGTTCTGAAAATAATGAAATAAATATAATTATTTATAAAACGATGCAAGAAGAATTATAGGTAGCCGTGGTAACGAAAGCAAACATCTCTAAAAATCAAGGTACTTATATATTATCTATCACTGCCATATGGAGAATATCGTGTCAGCCGTGTCTTCGATCGTAAAACAAGTTGATGCAATTTAGAGGGTAAAGCAGTTTCAGTGATTTACACTAGCATATTCTGTCAGCAAAAGGCTGAACTAGATGTGGAAACTTTGTCAAAATATAAACATTTCATGCGAATATTGAGTGACAGATGCTGTGAAAAATGACCATCCTATATCAGCGATTACCCAGCCCATTTTAAAGTTAGGACTTCAAAATTTCGTGTGCTCCTTGTCAAATCTTCAAGCTAACTGTGGATATTAACCGTGTTTTTCTTGATAAAAGGTGGACACAAAATTGTGTCAAAAAGTGTGTGACAGCAGCTACCCGTTATTTTAGCAAAATGTAGGACCTAATTCAAAATTCCTTTGGATACTTCTCTAGATTCACATCTTAACTAATGCTACAAAATATTTCAGACCAATCCATAATGATTTGTGGCAACTAGAACTCTAGTACGACTTCATGTTTACAGACGAGAAGCAACTAGAAGGTGATTAGCTGGCTAGAGTTCCCACACTCGTATTTTAGCAGCTACAACATAGAAACTTCTCTTATAGATAGACACTGAAATTGTCTAGAAAAGTACCCAGAACCATTTTCCATGTTTGTCGCAAATTTTTCTCTCGGAGCTTCCAAACTATGCAAAAATTGGTCACCTCGACACTTCCAAAGTGCCATTTTCACAAATTATTTACACAGAAACTAGCAGGTTTATAAAACTTCCTTTCATACCGGTTTTGTGTACATGTCTCATCTACTAGAACAATTTTTTTCATAATTATTCAATAAGAATTGTAGAAACTAGAATGAAAATAGTATACCCTGTTTTTTAGAGAAAATTTCCCGTCATTTTCAAAATGGTGGCCACTAAATCTTCCAGGCAGAATCCTCTTAAAATGCACAATGGCTGAGTTAGTTGACAAGGATGAGTTATTGTGAGTAAGCTACAGTTTTTTATAATTTGTCCTTACTAGTTAAAAAGTTCATCAGTTCAGTTTCAGTTTATTTTTCCATTAGACAGGTAGGTATGTACCTACATTGTAACATGTCTACCTACCTACCTGTCTAATGGAAAAATAAACTACATTTAGGTAGAGGTAGGTACACTTGGCCAAACAAAACTTGAACGTTCAATAAATCTGATAGGCTGATAAATGTAAGATCGCATCATCAGAAGTCAGTCTCAGCGATCTCATTGTCTCACTCTAGTAGGTGACCTCACATTTCAATGATAATAACAAGCTTTGATTGGTTATGGGACATGACCAGCAGTCATTCAAATTTGGTCAACGTTCAAGTTTTGTTTGGCCGAGTGTACCTACATTGTAACATGTCTACCTACCTACTTGTCTAATGGAAAAATAAACTACATTTAGGTAGAGGTAGGTACCTACATTGTAACATGTCTACTAATGGAAAAATAAACTACATTTAGGTAGGTAGGTAGGTAGTACTACATTGTAACATGTCTACCTACCTACCTAAATGTAATTTATTTTTCCATTAGACAGGTAGGTAGTAGGACATAGTACTACCTACATTATTGTAGGTAAATGTAAACACTACCTCTGTGATAGGGCTCTATGTTGTGATAAAAGCCAATGACAAAACCAGTCTTGATAATCACTGCTAACAAATATCTATACTATTTTAGGCAACTTAATATACTACGTCTGTGTACAACTGTGGTCACGATAGGGGGTGAGTTTTATCACAACATAATATAGAGCTGACACACTAGGAGAAGTGATAAACTAGATGATAAGTACTTACTTCTGTGTTCTCGTAGTTATCTGTGGTTCAATAAGGTGCAGGAGATATAAAACTGTTGGCTTCGTCAGGCGAAAGCGGGTGAAAAATTCACCGTCGTTCCACTTATTAAAATGTTCGGTTCGAAGCCTCACAGATCTGGGCTTTCTCACTTGGCCAACACCAAGAAATTGTGCCATACGCACAGTAGCATCATCATCGGAATCTTCACTTAACACAATATGATCCATAATGAATGAAAAGTGACAACCATAAATAGTACCTGCTGTCAAAGTCTACACACAAGCGTCCCAAGTTAGGTTATGTTTATTCAAAGTTAAGTTTTATTCCCCCTCCTGAGGTGGGATCAAATTAGGCAGGATTAACTAAAGTTAATCCAACTTTGGTTGGTAATACGCAAAAAAGGAACTTAGTCCGGATTAACTAAATATTTAGTTAATCCGGCTCAAATAAACTTTGGTAATACCGGGCCTTAATACGTAAATAGCTTCGATGTCACAAGTTGTTAATTATTCATACATAAATCAGTCCCAGCTCTACGTGCATACCAATTAACCCTAAGTGCATTAAGTGCAGAGTTAATTAAAAGATTAGGTTATTAGCTAATTTTGCAGAATTTCTTATATAAATCATTAAAAGCGACAAGAAAATAACCTTTATAATTTGTAACCTGAGCAAACTCGTATAATTAAATAATTAAATTACAAATTGCATTCCAGGAAGTTTACCACTACCGTAAATAGCGTACTTCCATCAAAAGTCCTTGTTTAATAGAAATGCTTCAAATTTTCCTCAAATATGCCTCAAGCAATGCCATTTGCAAATACGAAAAGAAAAACATGTGTCACGGGATTAATTTAAGAGATATCTTAAAAGGAAATCTTGAAATTTCCCATAAGATAACATGGTGCGAAGCTTCAAAATTACACTTACATCTTCTGTAGAAATCGTAATATAAACTACAAAGTAAAAATATTGATTTCATTTTAAAGGCCGATTTTTTTCTATATTTTAGCCGTTTAAAATGTGGGGGTACGGGATTAAATAAAGAGATATTCAAGAATAGTACCCTAATTTAGCCAGTTTCTACTAGAAACTGCTTAAAATCAAATCAAGTAAATTAATTCGTACTGCATGAAATTAACTAGGAAAACGCTCTGAGTAACGCGTTGATGAGCGAGCACGGATACGCGCAACAACACCTCGAACCGAAATTATGTTTATCGAAAATGGCCTTAAAAGCCAATAATTCTTGAATTTCGTCACAGACTTGTATGAAAATCTCCAACAATTGCTAAAATATTGGTCCCAATAACCACGCAAAGTTATAAGTTGATCGATTGAACCTTTATGATTGAACGATTCCTTGTTAATTTCCAAAAATCACAGGATATCGTTCAAAAAAATTTTAAACGGTCATATCAGTTTCATAATACGTTTGAAAGTTTCTGCTCTAACAACCTTGAAGTGAAGATTCGAAGATTCCGTGAAATATGAAATTCGAGAAATATGATAGCCAACACGCAAAATATCCGTAAACTGTCAATAACTTTTGAATTTAAACACAGTTTAGTCTGAAAATTGTCAAAAATACAGATAATGTTGGACCCGATGACCATGCAAATTTTCAAGTTGATCGGTCAAAAGGTTCTGGTTTAAATTTCAAAAAGCACATGAAATATATTTTTAAATTTTAACCAATGGGAGGATTTGGCTGAAAATTTGTAAAATAAGAGACAATGTTGGTCCTAATGACCATGCAAAATATAAGGTCGATCACATTTGTCGAAGTCCATTTTCATTTTTCAGCCTATCAGGAGATGTTTATTTAAATTTCAACCAATGAATGGATTTCAAAAAAATTAGGGTCTGCAAACAGAGAAGGTTGGTTTTACATGTGTGCAAAATTTCAGATCGATCGGTGAAACGGTGCGACCTGTGTATCGGCTATTAGCAGCCAAAAAAAAACAAAAAAAAAAACAGAGGTCCGTGCCAAAAGAGCCAAAAAGAAAAAGGAGACGTTCGCTTCGCTCGCTCAATAAAAATAATTGTAAATTCTTTATTAAATATCGTATTTCTATAAAGTAATCTTTTGATATTCATCAACAATGCAAAATATAGTTATATAATATTTATTTCATTGATTTGTAATTGAGCGAGCGTAGCGAGAGTCACCACGGTACTCTTATGGCACTTTCTCTGTGTGTTTTTTTTGTTTGTTTGTTTGTTTGTATGTTTTTTTGCCTGCACTGCCCAGGTCAAACCGCACAACCAATCAATCTGAAATTTTGCAAACATACTAACGTAATCTATGCGGTCCCTGGGATCTTTTCTGAACGGGATCATGTGATTGGTTCAAATTTTATAAAAATTATCTTTCGATTGGTTGGTTCGATCATAGAGATATATTACAGAGAGGGGTAACTACTGGTTAATGCTTGACTAATTTTGAAAGATCCTTTTTCTCCATATTGGAGATATTTAATAATTCACTGCCACTGAAATGGAAAATTAATTCGGAAGGCAGTGAAAAAATTACTTTGAGCTGTCAAATTTTAAACTTACTAGAAACACGTTTTTAACTTGAATCAGAAGACTATTACAATATTATATCTTGTTTTTACTGTACATTTATTTGTTCTGTGTTGTTTGTTACTGTGAAGTATGCACTGAAGGTTAGTACAAAGTAACATTCAAGTCTCTTGCCAACAACATTACAATCGAGGGGGGTGCCATTTTTAAAGTAATTTTTGAAATAATCTCCAAGATGGTGGCTGAGCATGCTCAGATCTACCCTGACAATGTACATCGCATCATACCAAGGCTGGCAATCTACTTGCCCCTCTCTGTAAGTATATGAATCTCTATGGTTCGATCAATTTGAAATTTAGCAAAGTCGTTGCAACCAACATTGTATCCAATCATAAAAATTTTCAGCCAAATCCTCCCATTGGTTCAAATTTGAAACCATTTTTCCTGTGATTTTTGAAATTTAAACTAGAACCGATTGACCGACAAACTAAAAACTTCGCATGGTCATTGGTACCAACATTTAAGGTATTTTTGCCAATTTTCAGTTTAATCTGTCGTTATTTTCAAAAGTTTTTGTCATTTTAGGGACATTTTGCATGTTGGCTGTCAAATTCACGGCGACTTCGAATCTTCAGTTCAAGGCATGGTTGTTAGAGCAGAAAGTTTAAACGATATGAAACTAATATTGACCGTTTAACAGATTGGTCTGATATTGTGTACACACTAATATCATATCATATGAGTGGTCACAGGTATATATTTTGAACGAGATCCTGTGATTTTTGAAAATTAACAAGGAACCGTTCAATCATAAAGGTTTAATCGATCAACTTAAAACTTAGCAAGGATATTGGGACCAATATTTTTGGTGGTTTTGGAGATTTTTATACAAGTCTGTGACGAAATTCAAGAATTGGCTTTTAATGATATTTTCGATAGACATAATTTCGGTTCGAGGTGTTGCGTGTATCCGTGCTCGCTCATCAACGCGTTACACAGAGCGTTTTCCTAGTTTAATTTGTGAGTCACTGACTTGAATTACGTCTTGATGGTACTACTTTAAGGAGGGATGAGTGATTATAACCACGGTGTTCTGGAAATTTCTACAAATTTGCCAAGAATTTCGAATTTCTAGAAGGCCGTTTTACCATGGCAACACAATTTTACATGTAAAATTGCATTTTTCGGATGGAAAAACGTAAAAATAAGGCAGTAAAACCTTCATAGCTCGGTAAAACGTCCACGAAGGTATACATTTAAAAATGTTATAATAAAATATTGCATCTAATACACGCTGTAGTAGTTTTTCAAAAAATTCTACACGTCGGAAAGCAGCCACATACGCTTTTAAAAATATCAGCATGACTTTTTCCGTATTGTCGCAATGTTAAAATGAGAAAGAAACTGTAACTTTGAAGCGATATATCTCGAAAATCAGTTCACGTTGACCACTTATTCTCGCCATATTATTGTGATGCAGAACATAAAAATCTATTTTTTTGCGAAATTTGAACGATTTCTATACACAAGTGAAATTCGGACATCCCTCCTTAAAGATGCGTTAAAGAGCGTTAAAGAGCGTTAAAGCTCCTTAAAGAGCGTTAATTATTAATATATAAATCAGTTCCAGCGCTCCATGCATACATGCAATTAACTTAAAGTGCATTCAGTGCACAGTTAATTGTAAGATTAGGTAATTAGCTAATTATGCAGTGTTTCTTGTATAAATCGTCAAAAGCGACAAGAAAATAACTCTTATATCTCTAAACCTGAGCAAACGCGTATAATTAAATAATTAAATTACAAATTGCATTCGATGGTTGTTTTCCACTGCCCCATGTGACTCTGCGGTCCCTGCTATAAATTGAGCCGAGTCGAGGGCATGTCGTTAAGAATCAGCAAGCAAGTGGTCATGGCTGCAGCTGGGAAGCTTGTGCTTTGCGTCGTCGTCGTCGTGGCAGGTAGAGTATTTATTCACTCACACGAAACTGTTCAGGAAGCGAATTGTATTGCGTTTGTCATGACATTCTAAAATAGATTAGTCCTTTGATGGAAATTGTCCACTTTCAAAGTTGTTGTAAATATGAGCTTTACGGCAGAATTAAAAAATAATCACGCAAATTTCAAGTTAACTAAATCTAAAACATTCCATACATTGGAGTACAATTCGACGTACAATAATGGCGTATTTAACACTTTGAGGTCGTACCTGATGTTGTAATTATTCCAGATCGTAGCATTATTTATTTGAGTGTGCTTGAATTATATTATATTACTTCTTGATTTTTATAATTCTGTCAGTGTAAAGACACATTTAAAATAAGGCTATTTTAAGAACCGCTCTCGTCATATTATACTTTACCTTGGTATTTTAAGATGTGGCGAGTTTATATTGTTGTCATGAGTGAAGTACTGATGCTATTTAATATGTTGATTACACAACATGTTTGACGATGTAATCCACAACTACTACATGTTGCGTCAAAAATAGTATTGTAAGATTGTTCACGCTCACATGTACTGATGAGGATCTTTGCACATTGCGTGAATAATTTATAATAGTTACCCATGTGTGTCTGTGTGTCTTGAACGCCGGCGCGCGCACACCGTTTTGTCTTTTGCTTTCACTGAGTAAAGAAATAGCCTAAACTAACCTTAAACGTAATCCTTATTCCTCTGAGTGTGTACACAATCTACTATAACACATGATAACAGTTCAATGAAGTACATTACATAGAAAAATTCCTCACGTCAAGAAAATTCAAAATGTAATTTTTATATTATCTATTTGCTCTGTATTATATAAGGCCGTGAAAACCAAAGCCGATAGATTTTTAACATTGGCCTCATTATACAAACTTCAAATGTACAAATGTATTATTTTCTTCCTACATTTAATCAGTCTGATTTTTCAAGTGGATTTAGGACAAATAAACCAGGGACCCGAACCTTTATGAATAAAGGTTCGGGTTCCGGTTCCGGTTCCGGTTCCACAATTTTATTTTATAAAGGTTCGGGTTCCGGTTCCGGTTCTGAAAAAAATATTATTAAAGGTTCGGTTCCGGTTCCGGTTCCTGCATTAAGGTTCCGGGTTCCGGTTCCGGTTCTAAAATTTTAAATCAAACTATATTATAAAACTTCAGTATTACCAATGTCAAATTTAATGGAATTATTGGATTTGGATTTATTTTCCTATGAATGCAAGCACATGTGTAGGCAGTGTCTGTATAAAATTCACAGGATGGTGCGCAGAGTAAATATCAGAGAAGACAGTATAGTGGCTGCAATTTTCTCCATAAGACAACGTAAACATTCATTTTT
This sequence comes from Leuctra nigra, assembly GCA_934045905.1. Classification (NCBI taxonomy): domain Eukaryota; kingdom Metazoa; phylum Arthropoda; class Insecta; order Plecoptera; family Leuctridae; genus Leuctra; species Leuctra nigra. The sequence goes on along the minus strand of OW203768.1, from coordinate 24,051,586 downwards.
CCTTGAGCTATCTAATTCAAATTGTCGACAATGCAGTTCTCATCGCAGTAGTCAGATTCAAAAATTGAAAACTCAAGCAGCGTTTGCATAATGAAGAATTATTATTTCTTATCAAGAATAAACTTTTTGGAAATTTTATCAAAAAATAAGCTTTATACAACTTTGAGAATAATATTATATCCAAGTGATATGCATGATTTTTTATTAAAAGAAGGAACCTTAAAGAACCTTTAAGAACCTAAGTAAGAACCTAATTGATTATAAAGGTTCGGGTTCCGGTTCCGGTTCTCTGGGAAAAGTATAACGGTTCCGGTTCCGGTTCCGAAATTATAAAGGTTCGTACCGGTTCTAGGTTCCGGTTCCGGTTCGGGTCCCTGAAATAAACACTAAGGATCTAGTGGAGCGGTCGCTCCACGCCAGCCAAGTCGTACGGCGCGCGCACACTCATTTAAAAAGGCTGGAGCAAACCCACTTTTACTGTAGGCATTAAAGTGGCATTTTCGGCCTACTGGATCTTAAAATTGGGGAATCTCACATTGTTGCGAAATATCTTAATTTCGAGCTATGGCCCACCCTACAACATATACCAAATTTGGGAACAATAGGTTACGCCCTTTGCGAGCTAGAAGGCCGTGAAAACAGTTTTTAGGGCGGTTTTAATCTTAGATGTATCCTGGAATTCAAATCCGGTAAACAGGCCACAGCCCAAACGGCTGAACCGATTGATCTCTCATTTTTACCACGTGTGCACTTTTGGCGTCTGATTTGCCCTCCCCCCCCTTGACTTTTTTCGTTCCGCCATTTGAAACCGGAAGTGACATCATATCTCGACAACGGCTAAACTGATTGGAACAAAAATAGCGCTAAACGATTCGGACGGTCAACTATATGGATTATCAAGAGCAACAGACTAAAATGTATGTAAACGAAACCGGAAATGACGTCATGAAATTTGAAATACATCGATTGGCATTTCGGCAACAAATTTGATCCGATTATTTTGATATTAATGTAACGTATGTACTTTTGATATTTCATTTAGTGAGGTGGATTAGATCAATATAATGGCAAAACATTTCAAATAGTGAAACTCTATTTCCCTTTTGCACACTTGTAGCAAACATATAAACAATTAAAAAACCGCTCAGACCCAAGCTGGCAAATCACCCCCCTCCCTTTAATCTCGTTTTCAAAATGGCGGCTAAATTAAATCCCAGCTCCAGAACGAAGCCTCGTAGAGTGATGCGGTTGACGGCAAACGATTCAGGACCATTAATTAAGTTTATAAAAAAATTATCTTTCTATGCAATTGTAATAACAAAATGGCGGCGTTAAAAATACTGATTTTTTCAATTATTGGAGATTTAAACTTACATACCAAACCAAACCTCAATAATTATTGAGTAATTATTTATTGATATTATTGATTATTGATTATTGAATAATTATAGCAATTAGTTGATCTGATCCACAGAGTGGATTTGTTTTGCTGTCTTTATTTTCAAAATGGTGGGTGGTCAAAAAAAAATCGTGTACATTATTTTTTTTCTCGGGAACTAGAAGATGTAGAGCATTCCCGTTTTCGGAAATTAATAGAAAATAGCTTTCTTATTATCAAAGTAATTTTTTCGAACACATATTTTAAAAATGGCGTCGAACGAAAATATCATTTTTTCGGGTTTTCGATTTTTTTAACTAGGACAACGTGCAAAATGAGTAAAACGAACTATCGGAAATTGTTAATCATAGTGTACTGGATGATACCAAAAAGTTTAGGTGGTCTAAACTTCCTAGTTTAAAAATGGCGGCCAATAGTGTTCGAGGACACGTTTTAGATCATACCTTAAAAAGTAGTACACATAGAAACGTGCGGTTAACGGCATTCGATTTATCATCACAAAGTTAGTTTAGAAAAAAATAGGATTATTTATCTATTTTCTTTGCTATTTGGTAGCCGATTGCATGTTAATTATGGCGTATGTCGTGAAGTCAAGGTTTATAGATAGTGTTGTGAAATTAAGTGAAAGTACGATTATTAATTAGAAGGACATCAAGAAATGTGTATGTTATATTATGCTAACATATTATGCTGTTATAAATGTCTGTTTTAATGCTTTAGTAATCAATCTAGAAATATCATTGTCTGCTGCCATTGCAATTATCTTAGACAACTTTTATAATTTAAGGTGATACTAGCGCTCGGCCGTTTTAGAAAATTGGGAGAGAAAAATTGTTTCATAAGTGAGTGTAACTTTTACAGGATGTTCCCATGATCAGTCTGATTGTATTAGTAGCACTTTTAATTTTTGCTTATTGCATCGTTAATTAGGCGCCGGTTATTCAAAAAAACAGCGCAAAACAATGAAATTTGCGATACGATTGTAGACCAAACCCGTAAACCAATTGCTCTCAAATTTTAATCATGATTAGATGAAAGACAAACTTAGGGTTATCCCTTGGCACATTTTTTAAATTTAATTTTATACGGCGCCCAGGGAGACCAGAAAATAGCTAATTTTTCACCAAAAATCCACTAATTATTACTAATTAACGAAACAAAAAATTAAAAATGTACCAAGGGATAACCCTAAGTTTGTCTTTTATCTAATCACGATTAAAATTTCAAATAATTTGGTCTACCTATTTCGTCTCTAATCGTATCGCAAAAAGTGTCTACAAAAAGCAGCAAAATCGCTCGCGCTTGCAGCACCTTAACAGAGCATTGAAACATATATTAGAGCACTGTGTGTATGGATAATGATTTTTCGAATCTATGCTGTTGAAATAATAATTTCTTGAAGTGACATATTATATCACTATTGAAAAATGGAGGACCCTGTGTAAAAATTGATGTCAAATTTAAATTCAATTAAATTGTTTTTAATGCTGTCACATTTTTAAGTTTTTGAGGTTTATTCTCCTCTATTTAATGGTGTACTTAGTTTTTAATTACCTGAAAAATAATATATGAGTCACTTATTTCGAAACATGTTGAAATCATTTAACATGATTATCTCAGAACTTTGATTTAGCGCATAGTAGTCTTTTACATTAAGCCCTCCATGAGCATAATATGAAATATTAAAGAGCGAATATAAAATAAACTAGGTAATTTAAATATAATACGATCTCATTATAGTATAATACGTATTGCTTTTATTTTTGTTTGTATATGTCTTGCATTTACATTGTAATTATTTTATAATATGGAAAGAAAATTAGGTAACAGTATAGGTAATTGAATATTGAGTCACAGAAATTATAATGTAAAATATGTTATTTCTAAATTGAATAACATACGAAATGAAAATATTCTTCTTCAAACAGTGACAGCACAATTGCCATCGCATGCACAGAGTTGTGTACATGCCAAGTTTCTTCTCTTACACGAACAATTTCCTTGACAACGAGATCTACATTTACACAAAACAAGCTCCTGGCAGTGCTTGGACATGTCGGGCTGTGTCGTCCACACAGGATTATAGCCAACCCCGGACACATCTCTTATCCAACCCCAATGTTCAGGGTCTGGTAAACTTGGAGATGCTACTGTGCAGTTAAACCATATGTGTGCCTGATATGCAGCTCTCTTCGTGTGCATTAGCAGTGCATCTTCGGTGGGTGGAATGTGTTCAATAGCTCTACTCTTCTTCGTGAACATGATCCGTCTGCATTCATTGACGTCCTCCGTATTTGATGTCCGATCATACATAAGTACGACAAATCTGTTTACCGTCTTCATAAGTTCAGCCGTCCATAGACTTGCTTCGACCGTCAGCAATTGCAGCACAGCAGTAACAGCATCAAATTTCTTCCACGTGTTCCATGCAGATTTTTTCCCAATGCTTGAGAAACCTGACACCGTATCGCAGCCAGTTATTGCATGGAACAGTGGAAGGGAATTGACCACTGGCGCCGACAGAGCTTCACACCATACTTGTATTGGAATAAATCGATGTGATTTTCCTATACCAAACTCTATCCATAATTCTTCAATCATTTCAATGCGGGAAAACGCAAATATGGCAATGATTACCACATCTGAATCTACGGTTTTTATTAGGACCTTGGAGAGGCCGTTTTCCACCGCATGTTTTGCGTGCAGGAGTAGACGGGCATCTGCTTCCTCGTGTGTGGATGGGGAAATTCCTGTCAGGTCGAGATTTGATGGGGATGAGAGCACATTTTCCTCACGGGTTGATACAATTATTTTTCCTGGACGTTGTTGTTGGGTCGCAAAGTCTGCCAAGAGGTGGAATAATTGTTCCTTATTCCTGTCAACAGTTAGGAATTTTGAAAATAGCCTCGGAACAGAAGTAGCGGGAGTGACAAGTATACTTTGCCCCGTTCCTCTTGACAACCTTGTATTAGATTTTAAACTCCCTTCCACATATCTGTCAAAAACAATGTCAATGCGTGTCACATTTTTCAGGCGGTTGTCAATGTATGGCATGAATACTTTTGAACAGTATTCTTGGAAAGTCCTCGAAGCATCCGTCGGGAGCATGTGGATGAGTGCGGCGCCGTCTACAATTACCGCTGACACAGATGGGATGATATTGCTTGATGAATTGAGCAAACCAATGCTGTCTTCAATACATTTAAGAATGTGTGACTTGTTTTTCGGTGTCCTCATTCTTCCAAACTCGGTGAGCGACGGAGGACAACTGTGGTTCTCGTAAGAAAAGAAATCTGATATGTCACTTCCTCGAGTTTGAGATGCAACAAAAAGCTTGCAAAACATATTTGAATCTCTGCGCAGAGCATTGATCTTTTCTTTATCTTTCGACAAAACTCTTGGTCGTTGAACGTTAAACAGATTCAATGAGTTACGTGATATTGTGTCATGTATCGACTGACTACCATCCACGAGACGGTGCAACACAAAATCATTGTACTGTGTTTCCCCCAAAAGCTTAGCTTTTCTAACAGATGCGATGGACTCATCATTCATGAGAATCTTCTGGGAATCAACCGTGACAAACCGATCGCTGTTAAAAGGGTTCTCTTCGCTTTTGAAAACATCCACTACATCTCTCACATGCTTCATGAATCGCTTTTCGAAAGTGTCCGAATCTTCATGATGTGCGTCACTGCAATCGAAATTACCGACCTTAGTGATTTCATGGAACTCATCACTCATTCTGGCAAGCTCAGGACCAGCAACCATCCACTTCAGTAACGCATCTTCAGAATCAAAAATTCCAATAGCACCACCATCGCTCTTGATCAGTTTATTATTTTGTTCATGCAGTTGATCATCAGATATGTTTGAGAACTTCTTCGTAGATTTAGAACTTGTAAAGTTCCCTTTCATGAACTCGGCGTATATGGACGGGTGTCGGTCGGGAAGCTCCTGCATTGACTTCACAAACACCGGGAGATATCTCGCATAGTTGGTAAGATCCAGTGCAAACAACCAAGGACAAATTCTCGCCAACACGTTAACATACAGTGTGAAGTCTGGTTTTCGCAAGCTGTAAACTAATGTTAACAGAAGTGTCTGTAGTTCAATTACTGTGTTCCAGTATTTAAACTGAGCTGATTCTGTCATATTTCTATCAATCCAGCTAGGAAAATCTTCGGAGTTGTCTTCGTTGTCATTGTAAATCTCTTGCCGCAGGATATGCAATGCTGCAATTGTAACCTGGTGAGCGTAGCGGGTTCTTTTCACGTGAGCTACTTTGAGAAACGAGTCCGCTCTTCCAGGTGTTGCAACATTTGCCTGCACAAGAATGTCGGTCCATCCGCAACCATTCAGCCATTTTCCAATTGCCTTCATCATATCCATTTCGATATGCAAGCCCCCCATCATCCACACAAATTTGTCCTCACCGTACGTGTTTGGAAATGCCCATTGCAATTTCTTTCCTATAGCATACACCGGTTGATCTGCGGTGAGAACAGGTATTTGCCCGGGATTCGCTCTGGCAACTATGGTTGACACTGTGTCCATCATGTGCCGGACCATGGATGGAGTATGGATCTCATCCGGTAGAATTGGTAGAAGTCATGAGTTTGATTTAATAATCTTAGCAGTTACTTCCTTCGAAAAGAATGCGGAAAATGAAATTCGTTCTTTGTCTTGCCTTTCCCCATGTTGTACGTCGGATACCTGGTTTAACCAAGGCAGGATCACGTCCGGATGATCCGAAATGGAAATTGAATTGACGGTTGTTAATGGCATCTCACCCTTCCGAATCATTGTGGGGGGTAAGCTTGTGTAAGTAGTTGGCAAATATCCTGTTACTCTCTTTGTTAGATGATTTTTTTCCAAGTTAAGGTTTGGAGTACTTTTATTGTCTCTCTCAGGGTGTTGGATTATAGTTGCAGTTGATCCGTGGAAAGAATCAGTAGCGGTTGATGATGAAGGGTTGCAGTCGCAATTGTCGATAGCAGCAGTTGTGAAAACACCATCTTCCAGACTTCGTGGATAAACACCATCTTTTGCGTATAGTTCACACAGGTAGTTAGTTACGGTGGCCGATACTTGCTGTACTCTGTCATACGACACACTCAAACCCAGTCTGTGCAGCTTATCCACTAACTCCTTTCTCCTCGTTTGATTGTGGACCATTATGCCCAAATAAAGAGGAAGTGGTGTTTCCCGATCGGTAGAATGTCTTGGGGAACTGGGAAAAGATTTTCGTATGTGTTTGACGGAATTAAAACGCAACAATTGAGCAATTGTAAGTGAAGCTTGGTTTATTTCACATGGTGCATCCGAAGCAATTTTTGGGCCTTCCAGGACCATTTGAATGAATGACAAAATCGTTGGGGAAACGGTATTTACCGGTTGAAATGTTTGATCGAATGACCCTCTAAATTCAGGATAAACATCAAACATGTCACGCCGTAAGATGTCAACGGCTCTGGCAAGACACATACCGTCGCTCATGTCGCTGTATTCACAGGCCTCCCGTATGATGTCTGGAAGGTCTTCCTCAAAAACTAAAAGTATTTCTCGACCTACTTTAGTAGCGCGAAGACCAGGAATCATTGCAATTAAGCAATCTTTAAGCCGTGTCCTGTTGACTTGACTAATTTCAGTGACAACACCAAGGTCAGTCATTCTCTGTGATACCATTCGGGTTAAGTCCACCAATTTAAAAATTGGTGAAGTTTTTCCCAGAAATAAGTGATCTTCCATATGATGGACCAGTTCGGTGACAACTGAGCCGAATATGATGTTTCGATAAGATGCAGGTCCATGTTGAGGTTGAATAGGCGTCCGAGTAGTACTTCTATCTTTGTTGAGAAAAGTTTGGTAGCATTGTTTGTGATATTTTCCTTCAACTGCCGCCAAATCAGTGTACAGAAGCTTTGCTATTAGCCGCTCATCATTGAGCCGCCTTGCAACTGAGAGGATTCTTTGTCCGATCCCCAATACAGATGCAGAAACTCCAGTTTCATTAGATAAATCTTTATCGCAAAACAAACACACCGTTTTGTAGCTTCCAGCATTAAACGACGATCTTGTAGAATAAGAAGATGTTTGTACATAGGCGATGGGTATGATATTTTCCTTTTCTTCTTTAGATTTAGATTGTGACTTGATTCTTGAAATTTTATGATCATCGTATTTGCACCGACAGAGTTTGTGAAATTTTACTTCGTTACTAATAAGAGTTTGCAACATTCCTTGGCTAGCAGTGTCGAGTTTTGTGTGTCTCAGACATGCTGGGAGTAAGTCTAGTTCGGATAAAGAAAGTAAGTTTTTAGCCAGAGCCACGCAGCCATCGATTCTGGGTGTAACTAAAGATGTCGATTCATTTGACTGGCATAAAATACACTTATTCCAATAAATTATCTTTATCTGTGTGTTAGATTCCAAACGTACAACTTCCAGTTTACGTTTCTTACAAGCACTCATACTTAACGACACTTGCTACATCTTGAGTACAAAATAGATAGAATAAGACACATACATACTCTTTAAATTAAACCATAGACATGATTAAACACATGATTACATGAAACACATGGCATGATTTTTTTCAACCACATTTTAAAACAATGAAAGACAATATAAATGTATAGATAAATCACTGCATCAAGATACCCTATTTATAATACAACACTATCTATAAACCTTGACTTCACGACATACGCCATAATTAACATGCAATCGGCTACCAAATAGCAAAGAAAATAGATAAATAATCTTATTTTTTTCTAAACTAACTTTGTGATGATAAATCGAATGCCGTTAACCGCACGTTTCTATGTGTACTACTTTTTAAGGTATGATCTAAAACGTGTCCTCGAACACTATTGGCCGCCATTTTTAAACTAGGAAGTTTAGACCAACCAAACTTTTTGGTATCATCCAGTACACTATGATTAACAATTTCCGATAGTTCGTTTTGCTCATTTTGCACGTTGTCCTAGTTAAAAAAATCGAAAACCCAAAAAAATGATATTTTCGTTCGACGCCATTTTTAAAATATGTGTTCGAAAAAATTACTTTGATAATAAGAAAGCGATTTTCTATTAATTTCCGAAAACGGGAATGCTCTACATCTTCTAGTTCCCGAGAAAAAAAATAATGTACACGATTTTTTTTTGACCACCCACCATTTTGAAAATAAAGACAGCAAAACAAATCCACTCTGTGGATCAGATCAACTAATCGCTATATTAAATTAAAAAATAATTATTGAGGTTTGGTTTGGTATGTAAGTTTAAATCTCCAATAATTGAAAAATCAGTATTTTTAACGCCGCCATTTTGTTATTACAATCGCATAAAAAGACAATTTTTTTATAAACTAAATTAATGGTCCTGAATCGTTTGCCGTCAACCGCATCACTCTACGAGGCTTCGTTCTGGAGCTGGGATTTAATTTAGCCGCCATTTTGAAAACAAGATTAAAGGGAGGGGGGTGATTTGCCAGCTTGGGTCTGAGCGGTTTTTTAATTGTTTATATGTTTGCTACAAGTGTGCAAAAGGGAAATAGAGTTTCAATATTTGAAATGTTTTTATGCTTATCCTTCGCACTAATTTGACTTGTTATAAAACCAACCAGAAGCCGCCATCTTAAAACCGGAAGTGACATCATATCTCAATAACGGCTAAATAGATTTGAACGAAACCAGCGCTAAACAATTTAGACGGTCAACTTTATGTATTATCATCAATAATATTTGCAGTTACCCATACCAAAACCGGAAATGACGTCACACTTTTAAAAAATCTCACAAATTTACATTTTGATGCAATAAATATACTATTTCAGACAGCTTATAATAAAATGTTATCATGTTTAAATTATAATTCAAGGAGTCAGTGATTTCAGCAGCCATTTTGAAACCGGAAGAAACGCCATGTCTCGAAAACTAGTTGACAGATCGGTATGAAACTAGCGCGAAACGATCTATGGAAAGGGAACAGTCAAACTGTTCCTATTTATGAGACCGGAAATGACGTCATTCAAATTTATTAATTATTATAATCCCCTCATATACAATAAATACATATTCAGAAAGCTAAAAATGATACACATCATTTATAGTTATAAATTTTATGTAGCAGCGCAGAAAGTTCAGCAGCCATTTTGACAACGGATGTTTCCATATCTCGGAACTTGGTTGACCGATTGGAATGAAACCTTTGCTATTCCTGATGAAAATAACCAAATTGTAAAGGGTGATTTTTTTTAAGGATTTAGTAATTGTTAATTTGATTGTCACAAGTTGTAAGAATAAACTAAAAAAAGGAGTGATATCCCCATAAAAACACTTCGTGTAAAAATAACAGCCAAGTCTCTTCTACTAAAAAAAAATATGAAATCTAAAAATTCTGCACTGAAAAGTAGTGATATCAAAAAATTAGCCAAGTCAAAACTTTATTTGAAATCAAAAAATACTTGGCGCATCGTTTTTTAGGGCATTAAAGGTGTACTATGTATATGGATATTTTTTGTATATTTTATAATTGGCCTATACTTCCAAGCTAATAGCTATATATATACACGATGCGCCAAGTATTTTTTGATTTTCAAATAAAGTTTTGACTTGGCTAATTTGTTGATATCACTACTTTTCAGTGCAGAATTTTTAGATTTCATTTTTTTTTTAGTTGAAGAGACTTGGCTGTTATTTTTACACGAAGTGTTTTTTATGGGGATTAAATATACTCTCTGCTGTGTGTAAGAAGAGGCGACGCGTGGAAAGGCGCTGTGAAAAAAGCACCTTGGTGACGAGGTAACAAATTGGATATACGCCTCCCGGTCTGAAAGTGATTGTTTAGGCATCTAGTATAATATGTGGTAAAAATATCGTGTTTTTCTCCAAAATCCAAAATTGTTTTATTTCGCTTAGTCTTGTAAATACGGGCCAAATGTAAAATATTCCCCAAAATTATTCATTTTCAGCCAAAGTAATGCTCTGACAACATTTTTTGTTTGAAACTTTGTGCTTATTGTTAACGCGAATCAACCGGCTCTAGAGTCTACTAAACGCCGATAGATGGAACTTGCGACTGCTCGTTGCGCCTCCAATGCTAGTATTAATGTACGCCCAAGATGTTAATTATTGACTGAAACCAGTTGTGTTTACCTAAATATATCAACCAATCACAAATCAGTCAGCGATCAGGTCATCAACATTACCGAAGCAAATGGCCGAGGAGTTCCTTGCCAAGTATAATAACAACATCACCCATCCATCCCCCATCCCTCATGCAGTCAATAACATAAGGCAATGACATTCTGAATCGGCTGGAACACACATTCGGGTTGGGATCAAATTCGTTTTATGAGAAATTTCAAGTTGGCTATTCAATAGATTCAGGAAATAGGTAGTATTCAAAACTCATACTCCTCATCGTTTTTTTATTTTAATTAGCTAGAGATAGCTGATATAGCTAATGAATGTGTAGGTACATGCATTAATAATTGTTTCCCTCCAATATCAATTTATTCCATCCTAAAGATTTTTTGAGCCTTATGTAAGCAAACTGAATGAAAACCACCCAAGAGCATTTGTCCATCATGAAATATCAGTTATAATGCAAGTCATAGCTGCTATGATGTATTCATAAAAAAAGAGTTTATAAATACTGGTTATTGTTCTCAATCTTCATTAGCAACTTATGAGTAAAAAAAGACGAAAAACTCCTCAACTTTGTGTTTTAAAGTCATCTAAAAAGCAACTGTTTCACATAAAAACTTGGCAGAAGACACTCTTTTGACCGCAAATCTCACCTTATCATGCAAAATATTCGAGGTTATTTTCAAAACTTGCTTTATCCATGATATTTTGTACGTAATTTTTATGAATGTTTATCGTAATTTTCACGTTAGAACGAATTATTTTAAAACTTAGCTGAATCGAGAACCGTTTTCTGTATAAAAGTAGCGTTACCCAATTCGATAATATTAAAAACTCAACTTATCCATAATACATTTTGCCATAAAACGTTTACGCATCATTTTTACGTTAAAATTTATATTGTTCCAGAAGCTGATTGATTTTAATATGTATAACTATACTTTTCTCCAAATCGAGCGTTTTTAACCCTTTCTGGAAATTAAAAAATATGTATACATAAGGCGAGTTTTGTTCGACTCAAAATTGTGTCAAATCAAATTTAAATAATAATTGAGATCGAATTTAAAATATGATATGAGATCAGGATTACGACAAATGAAGGCATAGTAAATATACTGATCAAAATTGCATCTACATTCCACATTACATCCCGAAAATAATACTATAATTACATCATCTATAGGAATTTACGGCCTTTCTCAAAAAAAAATTTAGAAATATAAATATTTTTTGGAAGGAAGACCTCAAACATGGGCAGTGCAATAATAATGAGTGCATCTTTGGTGCAATGATGAGTTCATGCGACCTATTAAATAATTAAAACAGAAATTTCGTTAGTGGCATTGTCAGTTCAGTAAGACCTTCAAAATGACTTGTTGACAACTTCTTTCCTCGACGCAAGGAGTTTTCTATAGTCACACATCAAACTAGATTCACATTGCTGAATTATGTTCATTATCAATTTATATAAGGTACCTATATTTACAAATTCACACTACCTAAATGTTCTGCCAACGTGCATTGTATCACAAAGCGGATCAAAATAAACACAACAGAACATTATAGCAAGTTTCGTTTGTGTGGGGAATTTTTTCGTTACGATTTTATTCCGATGTGATGATTCATTGACTTTTTGGGAGAGCTGGTTTTCGATAGTCAACTTCAACACTCATTCCACTTCTCATTCCACTAATAACAGATATCCAATCAGATTCGAATAAATTAGGACCTCCCTATTTCAGTCATATTCGCATCGATCGATAATCTTCAAGAACCAATCACAGGAGATCCAGATTGGATGTCATTTAGCAATAGATTTGCGACATGAGTGAAAATTTGTGCTTGGGTTACGTCGTCCCCCAAACGACTGCAACATAGCACAAACGCTTAAAAAATACTTTAATATTTTCTCTATGTAACAACCGTTCTCTTTATTCCAATAACTTTAAAGGGAATTGAAATACACGTAAAAATCGCCTTCAATAATATTAAAATAAATATTTTAACAAAATTGGTTACAGGCAAAAATATAAAAAAAAAATCTTATGACGAAGAAGGTACTATTTTCCACACACCATAAAAGTTTCAAGCCTCTAAGTCAAAAGAGTCGATTAAAACCTAGGAAATAAACCAGGGAAGTAAATTTATTAAAAAAAACATCTAAAATATTTTTGAAAAATAATTGAACAGTGTCAATGGAATTGAAATGGTCGTTTTATTATCTATTATCAAAATTTTCAAGTTCGGATTTTGGGGATGAATGGCCTTAAGTTCGACAAAATTCGACAAAAAATATAAAAATATGCCGTCTTGGAAAATGGCCGCCACAGAGTCTTTGCACGCTTATGCAGATTGCATCCCCTTCTTAAATGGCTTCTAATGGACCAATGAACATGTGTGCCAAGTTGCATCTTCTTATCACAATTTGCAGGATTCCTTACAAAACCAGGTTGTACAGCTCCTCCCATATAGAAATTTACCTTGACATTTTAGTGACCAACTAGTAACATTTATTAGGTTACCAATAGCTTACAAACAGTGACCACTTGCTCTGACCAACTAGTGACATATGTGTCATAGGGTCACTAGTTGGTCGACGAGCTGGGAGAAATGGTCACGTCGATTAAGTGCAGCTTGATTGCCAACTATGACCACAAGGTAACACTTGTTGACCAAAAGTAAGTTCCTTTCATGACATTCAGCTTACCAATGGTGACTAGTATGTAACCTTTCTCGACCAACTATAACCACAAGGTAACACCTGTTGACCAAAAGTAAGTTCCTTTCATGACAATCATCTTACCAATTGTGACTAGTACATAACCTTTCTGGACCAACTATGACCACAAGGTAACACCTGCTGACCAATACTAATCTTCTTTCATGACATTCATCTGACCAATGGTGACTAGTACGTAACCTTTCTCGACCAGGTACGACCACTAGGTTACCTTTGTTGACCAACATTTAGTTCCTATCCTGACCACCAACTAACCAATGGTGACTAGTACGTAACCATTCTCGACCAGGTACGACCGTTAGGTTACCTTTGTTGACCAATATTTAGTTCCTATCCTGACCACTTAATAACCAATTATGACAATCACGTGACCAATAAATAACATAAAATGACCACATAGTGACCATTGCTTGGTACTGGAATGGGTAATGATGACGTCAGAAGAGTGGATGTGGGGGGAAAAAATGTACACTTTATATGTTTTGTGAACTCAAAAGTTAAGTGAGCACTTTATGATGTCTGCATTTCCATTGATTATTTCTAAAGCCTTCTGCTATGACGTTTTAAGATGCACACAACTGATGAGTTCATAAAACGCTGATTATTCACATTGCATTTCTGCATTTAATTGAAATTAAATAAACTGAAGTAAAACATAAATGCACTATCAAGCCTCCAAATATTAATGTCATATTAAAACTAAGTCAAACATATAACAAAATTAGCAGAAAAATTTACAAAATTACAACAAAGTTCACAACACAACCATTGAGAATTGATTAAATATATATGATAATCACAGATTTTACGAATTTTTTCCGTTTTAATTATACAGCCAGATTCATCTTAATGTATAAAGTGTAAGTGAAGAAAATCTTTTGAATAAAATGTTGTCCCCACTAATAAAATAGCATTGTTTAAAAATGCTATAATAGGTATTTGATTTAAAAATGGTATTTTCACTGACACATAAAATAGTGGTAAATATAGTCAATAATGTCCCCTTTTACGGTGAATTACACTCACTATAAACCACACTAGCTCAGTCACTGAACACTCGATCCTGCAGCTGATTTGTCAAGCGATCAATCCGCTAATGATCCGGTAGAAGGTCCGAGAGATAATCCAGAGTCATTGCGTTTCCCACAGGATAGGCTGAAAAAAGGTAAAAATTATCTTTCTTAGAATTTAGCATTAAGCTACACAACCTAATGGATTTTAACAACCATGAGTAAACATTTTTTTATATATTTGTTTTCTGAAAATCATGACAAAAAATTATTTTATATAATAATTAGGTTAACTTCAACAATTCTTAAACTCTATTACACTTTCTTTTTTTCTGCTGTCTGTATGGGTCTGTATGTGCATGGGCCAGTGTCCAGATCAAACCGTTTCAAGCAATCGATCTAAAATATTGCACGTCTACTAATGTCGTACGAGCGGTCTCATGTACAGAGTTTTTGAACAGGATCACGTGATTAAAAAAATAAAACTAGAACCATTTGTCCGATTAACTTCCAATTTTGCATAGTAATCGGGACCAACATTATTTTTGCCAATTTTCAGACTAATCTGGTCTTGACTTGTTATAAACATTTTATGGACACAATAGTTCTACAATTTCTTGGAGGAAATTTCAGATATTTTATCACTACTTCTTTGAATCATTTCAATTCGGTTCTTCCAAGGTAGAGCAGAAACTTGCAAACGAATATCAAATAGCATGTAATACGGAGGCTATCGCTTATCAACGCGTTACACAGAGCGTTTTCCTATAGTCTACAAGGTAATCTCAATAAATGAAAGATTTAAAGATTTCAATTTGATCAACATCACGATGTGACTACAGCCTACAGACCACATTATTTTTTCAGCCAATTAGGAATTAGCAGTGAGAAATTCATGCAGAAATCGGAACAAAATGTATTTCTATAAGAAGTCAACTTGGATTAGAATAACTGCCTATGACTAAAAATAAACAAAAATACAATCAAATTTGCCAAAAGTGTTAAAAAAGTCAACTTCTCCACTGTACTAAAGAGGTCTGAATATGATAAATTAACACATTTAGATTTTCAACATGGGTTGATGAAATTAATTGAAATTTTAATCAGCATGAGATAAAAACAAGCGGGGGGTTGATGGTACATAAATAGGTACTAGGAAAACACTCTCTGTAACGCGTTGATGAGCGAACCTTCGTATTGCATATGAATTGATACGCGTTAGCCAGTTTCTGCTCTACAGACCTTGGGAAGAGCCGAAACGAATTGCGTCGATAGCAGTGATAACATATCTAAAATTTCTTTATTCGACTCCAAATGGTTTTCGAGAAAAAATAAAGAAAAAAGCGCTTTAAGAACAGTTGGTAGAGCACTGAACTGGACATTCAGAGGAGCTGGGTTCGAATCCCAGAGGGGGAAAATCTTTTCATCATGCAGTTGGTATTTATTCATATCAACCTACCCGAGGTCATAAGGAAAAGCCATATTTCATAGATTCAAAAGTGTTTTAAAATCCTGATAAAATAACATTTAATAATAATGTTGTAGTTCTGATCCTCGGAAAACGCTCTGTGAAAATTTCGATAAGCGAGATTTCAATATCAATGGAAAAAAATACCTTACTGCTTCATAGAATATGTAGTAGGTAGTATAGTCTTGTCACATCAGAACAAAATCTAAACTCTAAACATTGATACCAGATTATCTATCAGTAAAGAACTGATGCACTAACAGTAAATCAATTTTCCCTTGAAACCAAGAATACAATCTGCTAGAAATTAATGGCTAAGAGAACAGGATAGTAGGTACGTAATGGGTCTCTTGTGAAAATATTGAACTGATCTTCATTTGACATGTAGCCTGTTGTGGTAATGCAAAAAGAACACACACAAAAAAGAGACTCGAACCCCGAGTTTCAAATACAGACGCTCGCTCCACTCGCTTAATTAGTTAAAGACTATAGGTACTTCTTTCTAAAATAGAAAGCTGTACATTAATTTTAAAACTTAGGGCACTTTTGACAACTTTCAGTGCTTTATGTCCTGACATCAGTTCCTATCCACCGGTTCTCTGATCAAGTTGAAACTTCGTTGAAACGAATGCGGTTCTTTTAAAGTTTTGTATGGACTAACACAAATACAATTTCTATTTGTGAATCTATAGAATTGGCATAGATTGTGTAATGCAAATAAATATTTGTGTAGTAATCAAGTAGCAGCTACATCGGAGATGTTTGAATCAAATTAACCATTAGGTACCTATAGTGAAGTTTCTAGATGGCATATTTGCATATTACATTCCATGATTGTAGATTCTTGTTGGTTCTCCTAACATTCCCAACATTTTAGTCCTTCTTACACAACTGGATGTGAAGCACTTGATGACTTTGGAAAAATGTGTAACCAGATTTCGAATTCAGATGACTCAACTTGGGTTTTTAATAAATTTTGTCTTCAAAGAAAAATTTAACGTTAAAAAAACAAATAGATACGTACCCATAATCTCTTTCAGCACTGTAGGATCCTGGCTATCTGGGTCAGCATTCATAGCGCATTTGTTAAGAGGGGACGACATAATATTTGAAGAGACCATGAAGAAAGTAGTTTGTAATTTTCTTGCAGATTTTCTTGACAGCGGTTTTAGTTTTTGGAGGCGATATGAATCAAATACTGCAATAAAATAAAAAGCACCGTTAAGAACAGTAGGTGCATAATACATAAGGACTGTTAATACACTGTTATACTGTGACTGTTACTGTTATACTGACTGTGTACTGTTATAATAGTAAAACATAATTCTACTGCCAACATGAGGGTGGGACGGACTATAGGTAAAATTACTGTTGTTTGGTCGCTAAGTAACTGATGGTCGTACCAACCTTAGATTGCTTGCTCGAGTAGTGACAGCTCGTTGAGACATCAGCGATGGTGATATCGGAGAATATTGCCACATCGGTTAGGTACTTTCTGAGCATCCTCTCTCATGATTTTATTTCGAAGAGAAAATAATCACATGTTGCCTTGACTCGGCTTCAGGTTCTGAAAGGTATGAAAAAGTTAGACAATTATTAAACAGAATGTAAATAATGCATCATGAATCAAACAATTGAATTTGGGGGGGGGGGGGGGAGGGCACAAACCACAGCTTGCCTCGCAATACAGTTTTAAATTTTTGACAGCTGGAAAACCATAAGATTTTTTTATGTAGATATAGGTACACCTTCATTTAAAAAATGCAATTATAAGTTTACACCACAAGAAATATTTGAACTCTACCTAGCATCCAGAGTGGTTATGGTTGGGGGAGGGGGGGGGGGCAAGGGGGGGCACATTTCTAGCCTCAATGGATCAAACCAGGATCTCTCATTATGGCCGGTGATTTAATGAACTAGAAACATTAGTAAACACCCAAATAGCAAGCAAGAGGTCCTGGTTCGAGCCCTAGTTCAGTTCTCTTGCACATCTATTCCTGCAATAGTTTGCATATTAGTACCTACACACTGATGTGTAGGTACCTTTATGGTTACCTTAACTTTATTTTTCAATTTTTTTTATTTTTATTTTTTATTTTTTTATTTATTTAGAAAAGTACAAATTACATATTATTGTAGCCCCGCTAAACCAATAGGATGGCTTGTCTGTAAATACAATTAAAAACACTAAATACACTAAAAACTAAAAAATACATTTATAATACACTCAAGAGAAGAATGCACACACAGTGACAGATATTCAGTTATGCTTACTGTGTTTAATATGTTGATTTTATTATTTAATCATTTAATAATTAGACAATGTTTGTCCTCACTTTTAAGTAAACTTATACTTTTTACTTGTAATGTTGAATTTTAACTTGACTTGTTTCATGTTATTATGTTCATTTAGTAATGTTTAACAATGTTTGTATACAATTTTTTTGTTCTCGCAAATAAACCAAAAACAAATACAAATACACAAATTGACAAACCTGAAGCTATAGGTAGTTTAGTTTTTGCATAATATTTGAGACTTCGTCAGTGAGTGGATGATATTTCTGTGCATCATCACTAATTTCACTACGCTTTCATATTTCGACAAGGTAGTACCTTAGACTAATATGGTAGTATCTACTAATCAGTGTTGAGTAGTGTGTAATGGGACCTTAACTTACTACTTTTATGGCACCCCCTATTGCAAAAGCCTTAGCCAGCCAATTACTTGAAGTGAACTAGATAATAAAATAAAAATATGTTTGTAGATAAGTAGATACTTAATAGAGAAGTAGATAAGTAGATACTAGATAGAGAAGCAGAGAAATAGATACTTACTTCCAAGACTTTTCGTTGAATCCGTGTTGCGTTTTGTTGTCAGGTTGTAAACATTTTTTAAACTGGGAATTCTTCCGTTATAGTATAACGTTCAGCTGCATTTTCAACTAAAAACCGATAAATCGCACACGAGGATGTTCTCTACTTAAATCGCTAATAAAAACTTAATATAGTATACGGATAATTGAAATAAACGCAAATATGAAACGAAATAATCCTCTTGTCCAGCGTCTCACGTCTTGTTGTGTTGAGTGGAGTCGATTTGTACGAACACTAAAACGAACGCTGGCGCCGCGAAGTCGATGTAAAATCTAACGGTTTTTCGGATGTCACGTCTTGGTAACGTCCGGCAACCAAATTGGTCACCAAACGGTCACTTGTCGGTCATGTGTGGTTACGACTTGGTAACTAACAAGGTTTAGTGACAGACAGATTACCACTTGCATCAAAATTTGTCTGCATTTGGTCACGTGTTGGTCGAGCATGGTAGCGAGTTGGTAAGCGCGTAGGGCGGGAAAAATTTAAAGCGTTACGAAGGCAGGAGTATGACTATGGTTGATAATTCTACTCCATCTAATAAAATACATATTACAGATTTTAGAAAGAAATACATTTTCAAGTTTATCAACGGAACAAATAAAATATCAATAATGTTGCTGTATTTACTTAAATTAATATTGCGTGTACCTTTTTGAATTTTTTCAGATTAAATATATTTCGTCCCGTAATTAAATTTTCATTTGTATAATGAGGTATTGACTGGTAACTGCCTACGTGTTTTCTGGTACCTATGTGTGTCAACTGGGCATAGATTATTGTTAATTAATAATTAGTTTTTGTAATTGGCTCGGTTTTCAGAAAACCGGGACGCGTTTTGAATTATCTGCACTAATAGATCAATATCATATTAAATATTCAGTTCATTATAATTACTTGTGTACATTATTACATTTACTATGTAATGTCAAACCCGATTCCACACAGTGGTTGACTGAAAGTCTTAAGGTTCCTTATCCCCTAAACATCTATATGAATATGGCCCTTATCGACCTAGAGGCTCTCACACTGCAGTTTATTGCAATTATTTCTTGTCTGTTTTCATATATTTAAAATTTTATTTCAGATTCGGATTCTCTATTCAATTCCGCATCCAAAATGTACTATTGCAGCGCTTGGTGTGCAAAATTAACAGAAAAAACACAATAATATCACAAGAAAATATTCTTATTTGAAGTCCTTCTAACAATATAAAAGTTCCCCCGACATTGAAGCTGAAACGAAAATAGTGAAAATGTTCGTTTTTCAACATGTTGGTCACTAGATTGTCACGTCTTAGTAACGTCGTGGTCACCGGAAACCAAAATTTGTCTTCAGTTGGTCATGTGTTATCTTTAGATAGTCACGTCTTGGTAACTAGCAAGTGCTCATGACTGAGAGATTACCACCGGCAACCAAATGTGTATCTAGCTGGTCACTTGTCGGTCGTCCAATGTCACCTCTTGGTAACTAACAAGTGCTAGTGACTAAGAGATTACCACCGGCAACCAAATGTGTATCCAGTTGGTCACTTGTCGGTCGCGCATGGTTACGACTTGGTAACTAACAAGTGCTCGTGACTAAGAGATTACCACCGGCAACCAAATGTGTATCCAGTTGGTCACTTGTCGGTCGTCGAATGTCACCTCTTGGTAACTAACAAGTGCTCGTGACAAAGAGATTACCACCGGCAACCAAATGTGTATCCAGTTGGTCACTTGTCGGTCGTCCAATGTCACCTCTTGGTAACTAACAAGTGCTCGTGACTAAGAGATTACCACCGGCAACCAAATGTGTATCCAGTTGGTCACTTGTCGGTCGCGCATGGTTACGACTTGGTAACTAACAAGTGCTCGTGACTAAGAGATTACCACCGGCAACCAAATGTGTATCCAGTTGGTCACTTGTCGGTCGCGCATGGTTACGACTTGGTAACTTACATGACTCGTAACAAACAGTTAACCACCGCGAACCAAAATTGTCTCTAATTTGTCATTAGATGGTACCCAGAGGGTAACCTATTGGTTACCTTAAAATGGTCAGCTAAAACAGTTGGTTATCACCGGTCATCTGTTGGACACTACTTGGTCACGTAATTTTCTGAATGTCATCTATTGGTTAAGTAAATGTCATCAGTTGGTAACGTAACTTTTCTATATGGGCTACTATACCGGGGGCGCAAAAAAACCTGATTGAAAATAGTGATTAAACTGATTAAACTATTATAGTTAAGATTCTGAAATTTGTACACATTTTAGAAAACATACCAAAATTCAATATGTGCAAGTTTCAAAAACATTACTACTGTAGGAAAAACGTTACAGCTGTTCAAATTGTATTGTCAAAAAATTGATTATACGGAGCTCAAATAGCGCTCATCCAGAAAACTTCCAATGGCCGGGACGCTGTTTCTTCAAAACTACGTACGATATCAAGTTGAAAATTTTAAATTAAATTGAAAATATATTATGATCGATTATGTAAAAATATCAATCAATTTGAATGAATGGAACGAAAATTATGGAATCTTGAAGTTGAGCGTAAAATCTGAATATGTAGATTATGTCTAAACTTTTATTACACACGTAATAAACGTGTGTTCAATAACTTAATTCAATAACTTTCAATAACTTGAATATCAAGTTCAATAACTTTCGTTCCATATATTGATATTGATTGAAATTTTTTCACAATTGATTCCAATCTATTATCAATATAATTTGACATTTTCAGCTTGATATCGTACGTAGTTGTGAAGAAACAGCGTCCCGGCCATTGGAAGTTTTCGGACGCGCGCTATTTGAGCTCCGTATAATCATTTTTTGACAACCAAATTTGAACAGCTGTAACTTTTTTCCTACAATAGTTATGTTTTTGAAACTTGCAAATATTAAATTTTGGTTTGTTTTCTAATATGTGTACAAATTTCAGAATCATATCTATAATAGTTTCGATATAGTATGACCTCTTAATCAGGGGGATTTTTTGCGTCATCCGGTATTATTTATTCACAAGTGGAGATTTTCCTCGGGACAGACTTGTTATTTAAAAACGTTTCCGCTTTCCGCGCTTATGTTTACGCTGCTTAAGAACTCAAATACTCAGATGATATCTCTTTTCTAGCTATCGGGTTGACTCTAGTTCAAGGCGCCATAAAAAGAAGGCCAGAGGTAAGAACCAATCTAATGTCCACTATACATATATATAAAATAAGAAAAAAAACTTATGCCCAAAAGGAATACTAGAAAAACGCTAGTGTAAGGCGTTGATGAGCGAGCATGGGTACGTGCAAATTCTCGAACCCGAATTCCGTACCTACCAAACAAAAAAAATATACATCCATAATTAATTGAAATATGATCCACGCAATAACCATAATAATATGTGCTTTTCTTCGAATCTTGAAAATAGCATCATATGTACCTCTGGTACATAAAGTAAATCAGATTCAGTTGCAGTGGAAACCATTCATTTTGATACTTCATTTCTGAAAGCTATTACAAATTTCAGTTAGTGCATACGCTATTAACTGATTGAGATGAAAATTTGTAAAATAAGATACAATATTGGTCTTAATGACCATGCAAAATATGAGTTTGATCAGATTTACCGAATACCATTTTCATTTTTCAATCTATTAGGAAATATTTATTTAAATTTTAACCAATGTACGGATTTCAAAAAAAATTAGGGTCTGCAAACAGAAAAGGTGGTCCGAAACTGTGTGTAAAATTTCAGATCGATCGGTGAAACGGTGCGAATTCTATTGCTCTAAGTAGCAGGTCCGTGCCAAATGAGACAAAATGAGTCGCTCACTCTAAAATGTAGGTAGTTTTCTCATTCTATAAGGACTGGACCTTTCCAACTCGAATATTTCCATCCCGCTTTTTGACGTAATATCGCTGTTGCATTGTAACCTCTCCAGCAACCGCAATTATCGCTCTAGAGACCTGCATTTTTTCAATGTCCTTATTTCTACACTGTACACAGGCACGACATAAAAAATATGGATTCTTAGATAAAAAAATCCGGTACGTGTCGATTTTTGAGCGAGCCGCGCCTTTTTTTGGCACATACCACTCTTTTTTACGGACTTTTCCGTCCACATTCTGGCCTGGCCTTCCTACAGTGCTAGACTCCGCCGGGCCGGGCCCCTTAGGTCGACCCCTCCCGAAGACCCGAAGATCAATAAAATAATATGTACATTTTATGTGCGCAAAATTACCTAGTTGTCGACGCGTCATACAACACTAGTCTAATCTAAACCCAACGGCTGGTGTGTTGGATACCTCGGTTCTCGTTAGATAACCGAGGTTAAGCAACATTGAGCGCGGTCAGTAGTTGGATGGGTGACCATTCAACTCTGGCATGCCAGTTGCTGCCGTTGGGCCAGAGAGACTGGGGTGGTAGGGGGTTAGTGTGACGACCTTCCTTCACCTGTTATCAGTCTCTCGACGGGCGTTACACCGTCCTTGGGATGGGACATTAAAAACCAGCAGAGCGCAGGGAGCTAACGACTCACTCGCTTGAAATCCCTAGTTACGAATCCTCTATCAACTTTACCTCCTATAAAGGCGCATCGTCAAAGGAGTAGAGTTGTTGAGGCGGCTGTAGGACTGCAAGTTCTGTAACGCCATAACAAAAAATCTAATCTAATCTATTCTAATCTAGATTTTTCCGCATGATGTCCGTAAGTGTCCGGGACCGGGACACATGCCTAACGTCTTCTTGGCATGGAGCGATCTCGAATCTGGCGACACCGTCAACAGAGTCATAATAGGAGGTACGCTGAATCTGACAGAACCCTGGCAAGACGTGAATGTGAGTATTTGAGCAACCAGGAAAAAGCTCATCAGAGATCGGGCGAAAATATTTGTGTTTAATAGTCGATAATACTCGTAGAAATGTTCGATTCGGATGTGCAAAAATCTAGAAATGCATGAAAATGCATTAGCTCTGAGTTTTACGTGACATTTGTGACATTTAATCGTGTGTTGCATGTTGCATATATACTGCTGTGATGAAATTTAACAGCATAGAGATAGAGAGTAAATCTGTGTCACTAGTTATTCAAATAATATTTTTTTTTTCTCGTTTTGAGGAGGTGCTAACATGGGCAATAAATGAGTCTTTTTGGCACCTCTGCCCTGAAATAACTAAACAAAAAATAAAACTTGAGGCACAACGAGGTTTTTTACAGGATTTTGCTTGGTTAAGAGTCGACAGTACTCGCAGAAAATTTCGATTCCGCTATAAAAAAAAATCTTGCAAATTTATGAAAATGCATTATCTCTGGGTTGTACGTAACATTATTTTGTGACATTTAATTGTGTGTTGCATGTTTTCTTATACTGCTGGGAAGTAAGTTATTTTAATTCAAATATTGAAAACCACAAAAAAAACATAAAAAGGCAGCCCTTCTTTTTTCTTAACGGCTTGACCGATTGTTTTCAAAATATAACAGCATAGTGATAAAGAGTAAATCTGTGTCTCTAATGATAAAAAAAAGTAAAAAGGTTTTTTCTCGTTTTGAGGAAGTGCTAACATGGGCAATATATTAGTCTTTTTGGCGCCTCTGCCCTGAAATAACAAAACTAAAAATGAAACTTTGGGGCCACTAGAGACACAGATCTACTCTTTATCTATAACCTGTAAAAATTTGAAGCCAATCGGTAAAACCGTTTAGAAAAAATTAGGGGCCGCTTTTTGTGCTTCATAAAACAAGAATTTCAACAAGTATCGTAGACTCTTAAATGGGGCATCACTGTTCGGAATGGAAACGGACCGGGGAGGCGTGAGGGTTCGGGCCGGCGGGACCCGATTTCAGGGGGATCACCATCTCGAGGGGGAAGGCCGGCCCAAGGGGACCGCAAATTCAAGGGAGGACATAAGTAGGTCGACCCAGGCTGCTATTTGTCTGGGCTTCACCACTGACCTGTCTGTCATGGGTAGCCCTTACACATGAGGATAATGGTCGCCGGCTTAGCTGCAGTGGATCATTGGCCAACACCCCACCACCGCGCTCAAGTAGCAGCCGTCGGGGGGTAATATTTTTACAGATCAAGACCGTTTGTTATTAATTAAGCCATGACAATACAGCACTTATCGACCTTTTTAAATTTAGTAAAAGCTGGCTCTAAAACTATAAGACGGCCTCAAAACTGTGAAAAATTTCGGTTTGATAGGTCTAACGGTGTGAGCTACAGGACATTTTCATTTATGAACCAATCCGGTTCAAAAAGAACCCATAGAACACTAAGATTGTATTGGTATGTGTGCAGAATTTCAGATCGATTTGTTGAACGGTTTTGTCTAGGCATTGAACACACAAAAACCTACAGAGAAAGTGCCATAAGAGTACCGTGGTGACGTTCGCTGCGCTCGCTCAATAACACATGCATACTAACGAAAAATGATAAAATACTAACTCAATGTTGAAAATTCGAGTTAAAACACTTACACTGTCTCGCTGCGAATAGGGAAGTCTCATGAAATTTTATTCTAGTAAATTTCTATAAATAAACACAAATAATAATGACTAATACACTTATTACCTGGAAAATCTTAAATTTTCATTCATAAAAATCGAGTTCAAATATCATATGATTTTTGGCGGGAAAAACGGCCTTTAACAAGAATCAGAACTGTGATGTCATTTCCAAGTCTTGAACATTGTGTTGACATGGGGATTCCCTTGTTGCCATGGCAATATAGCAAACTGTGATGTCATTGCCAATTTTCCTGTTTTTAAATGAGAGGAGATCTATCAAACTTTGTAAATTAATTACAGGAGAACTATTCGTCCAACAACAAAAATAATACCACATCTGTGTTCAGCAACATCTCAACTTTCATAAAATACATATTATTCTGAATTCTAATCTTCACGAGACTTCCCTATTGTCTCTGTTTTAGTGTGGCGTGTTTGTTACAGGTCACTGTAAAGTTGGTGAAATGTAAGAAGGACGACGTCGGGGAAACCCATACGTGTGAAAATGAAGGAGTCGTTAAGGAATTCCCAGGCTTCTGTGAACATATGTACGATGCAGGGTATCCGTGGTCGAACATCTTTGTGGACATGGCTAACAAAACTTTAAAATGTCCGTTAAAGGTAAGATCACCTACTTTTAGAGTCAAATACCAAAAAAAATTGTATTCTACGCCCAAAACATAAACGTGTCAACTGCACTCGAAGACAAACATTGTTATAATATGTCCTAAATATCGTCATTACTTTTGAACTATTTGAAAAATGAGAAAAATAATTAACATAGCATTTTTTCTTGTCAACCTACTATCTAGTGGAGCGGTCGCTTAACCCAGCCAAGTCGTACTGTACACTTACAATCACTCAACATACCGTAAATGCCTAATAAACTGAGGAGAAGACCAAACACTTTTACTGTAAGCAATAACATGGCATTTTCGGCCTACTGGATCTCAAAATTTGGAATTCTTACATTGTTGCGAAATATCTTAACTTCGAGCTATGGCCCAACTAACAACATATCCCAAATTTGGGAACAATAGGTTATTCCATTTGTGTGCTAGAGGACCGTGAAAACAGTGAAATTACACCCCTTTTAAAAGGTATCTGCTGATGATGATGATGATATCACGAAACGTCGCTATCACCGCCACAGCCTAAACGTCTTAACCAATCGATCTGAAATTTTTACCACATGTGCACTTTTAGCGTCTGAGGTGCCTTTTTATAAAACCAACCGGAAGCCGCCATTTTGAAACCGGAACTGACGTAATATCTCAAAAAATGGATGGACCGATAGGGACGAAACTGGCGCCAAACGATTCGGACGGTCTTCTATATAAAACATTAATAGTCGAAATAGAAATGTACTATTACCGAAACCGGAAATGACGTCATAAAAATTCCAAATCTGACTAAAATCATCTCTTATGAAAATAATAACTAAATATTCAAAAGGCTTATAATGTGACATAACATTTATATATACAAATTTTAGGTGGCAGTGATGTCGGCCGCCAACGAAACTTTCGCTATTCTTCATAGCATATTATTTATAGCATACATAGTAACAAGCACAAGTTTTCTTAGTAACCAAATCAAAAGGCGTATTTTTTAAAGGAATTATATAGTCTTTGGTGCCAAAATATATATTACAAGTTGTAAAAAGGAGTGATATCCCCATAAAAAACACTCCGTGTAAAAATACCAGTTAAGTCTCTTCAACTAAAAACAAAATAGAAGAAATCTTAAACTTCAGCACTGAAAAGTAGTGATATCAAAAAATTGGCAAAGTCAAACTTTTCAAAAAATACTTGGCGCATCGTTTTTTAGGGCATATATATTATAGAAAAATATGGAAAATTTTCCGTATGGAAAAATCCATACGGGAAGTTGAATGTCAGTTGTCAAGCGTGGAAAGGATTCCACGGTCTTCTGACCTCTTCATCACGCGTCTCGGACTGTAGAAATACAGTTTATATGGAAACAAACCACTGCAGATTGGATCGCCTGCTTAGCTTAGTGGTTAGAGCACTGGACCGGCAATTCAGGGACGTGGGTTCGTACCCCACAGTAGGCAAATATTTTCAATTTGCAGTTGGTATTAATTATATATATATATTTTAACAGAGCATATTACATAACTATGCTATGCATAACTAACAAAGATCTCAATTATGTGTGCATTTCATCTTGGATGGTGTGATGTGTGATGTACACCCACTTCCAATAGTTGCGATGCCGGTTTCCCATATACCAACATGAGGATTTGGCCGGCTTTTTTTGACGCTGACCCTATGTGTGTGTTTGACTACTAAACTGAAGAAATTTATTATATATTTTATGACTTTCTATAGAATTATGTTGTGTTTATTTGTATGAATTTTTAATAATTAAATACAATGTGTATTATAATATTGATTTATGGTTAGGTGGAAGAGCCACCGAGGTGGAACCTCACCGTATTGTTTGTACTCTGTCTGTATCATTGTGCATTCAATAAAAGACAAAATAAATAAATACAAATAAAATAACTGCACCCTTCCAAACTAAAATGGAGTGGGAAAAACGCTCACAAATAATATAGGCCACACAATATTTACATACATATAATGCCGGCTGGCCAAGCCTGTCACACTTTTTACCATAATACAGACTAAATCTACTCTAATCTAATTCATTCAATTTCTTCTCCCTCTTCTTCTTCTTCTTCTGCTTCTTCTAATATAGAAATACTATATTTTATTTAGTAATTGCTATTTTTTAACCATCTCGTGCAGTACAAAATAAGCACCTATTTGATTTTTAACAGTTTCTAATGGAAACAACTGGCGATTATTCTAATTATCCGTTTCTTTAAACCCCCCGACGGCTGCCACCTTAGCGCGGTGGTGGGTTTTGTGTTAACCAATGATCCACTGAGGCTAAGCCAATAATAATAATAATATCTATCGAATAATAATAATAATAATAATAATATCTATCGAATAATAATAATAATAATAATAATAATAATATCTATCGAATAATAATAATAATAATAATAATAATATCTATCGAATAATAATAATAATAATAATAATAATATCTATCGAATAATAATAATAATAATAATAATAATATCTATCGAATAATAATAATAATAATAATAATAATATCTATCGAATAATAATAATAATAATAATAATAATAATATCTATCGAATAATAATAATAATAATAATAATAATATCTATCGAATAATAATAATAATAATAATAATAATATCTATCGAATAATAATAATAATAATAATAATAATATCTATCGAATAATAATAATAATAATAATAATAATATCTATCGAATAATAATAATAATAATAATAATAATAATAATATCTATCGAATAATAATAATAATAATAATAATAATATCTATCGAATAATAATAATAATAATAATAATAATAATATCTATCGAATAATAATAATAATAATAATAATAATAATATCTATCGAATAATAATAATAATAATAATAATAATAATAATAATATCTATCGAATAATAATAATAATAATAATAATAATAATATCTATCGAATAATAATAATAATAATAATAATAATAATATCTATCGAATAATAATAATAATAATAATAATAATAATATCTATCGAATAATAATAATAATAATAATAATAATATCTATCGAATAATAATAATAATAATAATAATAATATCTATCGAATAATAATAATAATAATAATAATAATAATAATATCTATCGAATAATAATAATAATAATAATAATAATATCTATCGAATAATAATAATAATAATAATAATAATAATATCTATCGAATAAAAATAATAATAATATCTATCGAATAATAATAATAATAATAATAATAATATCTATCGAATAATAATAATAATAATAATAATAATATCTATCGAATAATAATAATAATAATAATAATAATAATATCTATCGAATAATAATAATAATAATAATAATAATATCTATCGAATAATAATAATAATAATAATAATAATATCTATCGAATAATAATAATAATAATAATAATAATATCTATCGAATAATAATAATAATAATAATAATAATATCTATCGAATAATAATAATAATAATAATAATATCTATCGAATAATAATAATAATAATAATAATATCTATCGAATAATAATAATAATAATAATAATATCTATCGAATAATAATAATAATAATAATATCTATCGAATAATAATAATAATAATAATATCTATCGAATAATAATAATAATAATAATAATAATATCGCTTCCCTCCATTAATAATTAATAGCAGTAGATGAGGTTTTATTGACATTTTATAGTTTTCAGGTTGGGTAAACATATAGTTTGCAGTTATGCTTTACAACCTCTTACTGAAAACGTGAACTCGATACACATGATTTGAAACTATGATCCTCAAGTGTTCTTTTATTTCAGGGTGTCATCAAATTCTTTACACGCCCGGCCCGATTGAATTTCCTTTGGAAGTTGAAGGTGAAGCCGGGAGATCCTTGGAATGCGCAAGTCATGTATATAGTTGGTGGCAAAGAGGTCGGTTGTATACAGTACACCAGCTATCGAATTTTTAAACAACTTCACGAAGAAGATAACTGGTTAAACCCATACCCAAGGGAGTAGAAGGTGCGGGACTGTATGTGATTGAAGCACTAGCAAAGCTATGCGCACCGGGTTAAAAGTATGAATATGAATAAGGAAGTAAGTTATATTGGCTTGTTTCAAAGTAAAACTGTTCGCTGCTCTGTGGTATGTCAGATTTTGTTTTCGCAATTATGTTAATCCATTCGCAAATGGATCATTCGCAAATGAAGGTATGAACCCAGAGAAAAGGAAGTTCGTTTTTATCAGTGAAACGTATTCCATACCTATACCTGGTTACTGTCAAGTCCTTTGTCACCAACTTCAATAAAAATCCAAGTATCCACCCTTCAAATTAGCAGCATTACGAAACGAATTCGAACATACCTACCGCATAAATGTTAGACTTGGTGAAGTGGAATCTTCTGTTTTTTCGATGTAAATTTAGCTGAATCCAGTGTACAGTGGCGCAATTCCGCATGTTGGTGCACATTTAAAAACAAAATCAAGAATAGCAATCATGCAAGTGGTGCTACTAAAGCACAAACCAATATTTACTTGTTTCTTTAATCATATTTCTACTCTCAAGTGCTTCAGTCCATTTCAGTCACTGGCCCTTCATCCGCTAGACAAATTCTATTTTGGAGGACTATTGTTTCTTGGTTTAAAAGCACGCACTGCACATTTGTTCTAAAGCTATGTACCACTTGATAAAGTTACACATACTGCCCTACCCGTTGGATTTGATATTTCACCATAATTGAGTTTTAAGCACTGTGTTATTGCTAGTAGAGTATTTTCTCAGCTGTATATTATAATCAATCAATCAATCAATAAATAAATAACTTAAAAAGCAGAAATGCATTTATTTATAACTGACCTTAAAATCATCGAAGAAGACATTAAAAATTACTGCAGGTACTTGCTCATTTCCTTGTTTGGTCCGTGTAGTGGATGGTTGTGTCTAGCAGTAGCTCCGCATCGTTTCAGTGTATTGACAATTTACTGTGTTATTATCATTATTATGTCGTGCCTAAACTCCAAGTGCAAGTTAGACTTTTCAGCTGATGCTGACTACATTCAGTGCTCAGGTTGTTCTTTAAATTGTCACTTTGACTGTGCTAAATTGAAAACGCAGGAAAATAGGAAGTTGCGGCGTTGTCCGAAGTGCATAAAGGGTAAAGTTAAAACGCCCAAGGACGATACACCATTTGTTTTTCCTGACTTTACTGCGGCAATTGCTGATTTAAAGCGTGAACTTCTGGAGAGTTTCAGAGTAGTGTCTGAAGATTTGCGCTGTTTCAAAGACGACATAGCGAAGAAAGTTATTGCCATTGAGGCTGGGGTGGCTGACTTGCAACAACGTTGCGACGAGAAAGACGAGCGGATTGAGTTTCTGGTGCAGCAGGTCAACGATCTTGACCAATACGGTAGGCGCAATAACATTGAGATTGACAACGTATCTGAAGTCGTGGGTGAAAATATTGAAGCTATCGTTATTAAAGTGGCGGCAAAACTATCCGTGGATTTGTCTGCAAGTGATATTGAGGCAGCGCATCGCCTTCCGTCGAGGAATACAGTCAGACCTCCTAGAATCATTGTTCGATTCGTAAACAGAAAGAAGAGAGACGAAATTATAAACAAAAAGAAGGTAGCAGCTACAATTAAGAGTCAAGATATTGTACAAGTGGGTCAGTCCCGCATATACATCAACGAGAATTTGGCTCCTTTCTTCCGCGAACTCCTCTGGTCGGTCAAGACTAGGGCAAAGGAAACCGGCTACAAGTTCGTTTGGTGGAGCCACGGAAAGGTCTTGGTGCGCAAGGACGAAAATTCCCGTAAAGTATTTAGAATTACTTCTTACCAGGATATTGACCTTTTGGTTTCTGATAGGCAGGCTGAGTCAGATTTAGCGGGTTAATACTTGCTTCCAGTTTATGCAAAACATAGAATTTGTGTTTACAGAAGAAGTCGAGAGGGAAGTAACATCAGATATTGACAGTTGGTTTTCTAAAGTAGAGGAATTTTTCACTTGTTTACATGTGAACATCAGATCAATAAATAAAAATTGGGACCAATTAAATGGTATATTATGTAAGCAAATAGGGGTTGTGGATGTCATTGCGATAACCGAAATCGCAATAACTGCAACCACACCTATTTCTCTCTTTAGCATTGAAGGTTATGATAGATTTCATTATACTCGTGTAAATAGGGGTGGAGGAGGAATATTGTTATTTGTAAAATCTGTATGGCATTTTGTTGTAAATGATGATGAATTTCAGTATTTTGAAGGAGTAGGAGGAATCTTTTCTCTGGCAAATGGAAATGTTATTACCTTGTTGGCAATTTATAGGCCACCTAATTTAAATAGAGGTGGTTTCGTGGAGGAATTGGAAATGTACATTGGAAATTATTCCAAAGTAAATAATATTGTAATATTAGGAGATATGAATTTAAATCTGTTCGATTCAGATGATTGCAATGTTCGTTCATATTTATCGCTAATGGCTGCAAATGGTTATATTAATTGTATTAATGATGCAACACGCGAGGAATGTAGAGGTGATGTTTTTACGAGTACTTGCATTGATCACATTTTTATTAAGTCTAGTTGCCATGATATTAAGTCGGCTGTGTACACTACCAAGATATCTGATCATTATATAATTATTGCCGGAATCATGTTTCATGGCTCATCTCAGAAATTTCAACATCAAATTCCAGTAAAAAAATGCATTAATGAAGTTAAATTAACACGTTTGTTGAGAGAGTGTGATTGGCTTGAGCCTATGACATATGATACATGCACTGACGTTTTTGACAACCTAACTGCCAAGTTTGATTATTGTTATGATGAATCTTATTACCTAAATTACCAGCTGGGGAAACGTAAGAAAAAGTTTTGGTTGACGGCTGATATTATTAAATCCTGTAAAGAAAGAGACCGTCTATTTAAGAAATGGAAGAATTGTAACGGTGTATTGAAATTTTACTATGGCGTCGAGTACAAAAAATTCAGAAATAAAATAAATAATGCTATTCGTAATGCCAAAAAAATTTATTATACAGGTGTCTTTGAGAAGTCTAGAGGAAGTATTAAGGACACATGGCAATCTATTAATGATGTACTTGGTAAAAAGAAAAAGGATACTGTAGATCAGGTTTTAAGTAAATATTTAGGGAAACAATTCAATGATAAGCAGATTGCAGATAGATTTTTGCACTGTTTCATCAGTGAGGTAGAATCTTTGAAACATGTTTGCAACATTCATACTTTAAGTTACAATTATGATGTAGTTCAGCTTCAGTCTTTATACATGCCTCCAGTGTGTGCCACCCGCATAAATTATATTATAAATTCATTAAACTCTAACAAACAACCGGGTTTTGACAGGATACGAATAACTGATTTGAAAAATATAGCGGAAAAAGTAAGCCCAGTTATTGCTAAAATTATTAATACTTCAATTTCAGAAGGTGTTGTTATATCTAAATTAAAAATGTCAATAATTCGACCTGTTTACAAAAAAGGTGACCACCTCGAGTTCAATAATTACCGACCAATTGCTTTGCTCCCTACTATTGAGAAAATTATGGAGCGGTGTGTTGCAAAAATATTAACTGATTATTTATCAAAGTTTAAAATCATCAATTCACATCAGTTTGGTTTTCAAAAAGGTAGAAGCACCACTGATCTGCTTACTCTTTTCGCTGATTACATAAATTCTAAATTAAATGAGAATATGCACGTTCTGGCTCTTTTTATAGACTTTTCAAAGGCATTTGATACGTTAAACCATACAAAATTGTTAACATCTCTTGAAAATGCTGGTATTCGGGGTCCCCTCTTATGTTGGTTTCACAATTATTTAACGGATAGGCAAATTATAGTTAAAGTTGGTGAAACTGTGAGTATAGCTGGGGTATGTAATTCTGGTGTACCTCAAGGGTCAATATTGGGTCCAATTCTTTATCTCTTATATGTGAATAACATGCCTAGTTATATTCAAAATTGTAAAATTTATATGTACGCAGATGACACTGTTCTAGTATCTGCTCATAAAAATTTAGAACAGGCTCAGATAATTCTTCAGTCTGATTTCAATACATTGTTGATGTGGACTCATGATAATGATTTGTTAGTAAATAGTACAAAAACTAAGTTAATTCACATTTGTTCACCTTCAATTGCAAGTAGGTTAGACCCTGTAACATTATTGTGTCATAGTTTTAATTGTTTACATACATTAGATTTTGCTTTGTGTACTTGTACTGATCTGATTGAGGAGGTTGATACTTGTTTATATTTAGGTATAACAATTGATAAATACTTTTCCTGGAGACCTCATATAAATAGCTTAGCTTCCAAATTACGTTCTTGCTCGTTTCAATTGTTTCATGTAAAATCTTTTTTACCTGTTAAAATTTTAAAATTAATATATTCTGCTTTAGTGGAATCTGTAATTTCTTACGGTTTACTTGCTTGGGGCAGCACATCCAATGTTCACCTTCAAGTCATTCGATCTATACAGGATAGAATGATCAAGAATTTGACCCCTGATGCCGTTAAGCTCAAATGTAACTATAACACTCTCTTAATGTACGATCATCTTAATTTCCTTCCAATATCTGATTTGTATAAATATAAATTCATAATCAAATATTTTTATTCGAACGAACTTAAAATTATCTACAATCATTCCAGGGCCACTAGATCAATGGTGAATCCAGTTTCTTTAATACTCCCCCGATTTACTAATAAGTATGGAAAGCGATGTTTAAATTACGCTGTCCCTTTTATTTTCAATCAGTTGCCTCAAGAAATTAAGTCTTTAGATAATTATAGTAGTATTAAGAAAGAAGTGAAATCTTGGTTGTATGAATACTCTGATGATGTATAAAATATTTTGTTTTTTTTTCTTTGTTAATCAGTTTATTATGTATTTTTCTCTCTTTTCTTGTATATTGTTTAAACATTTTTGTATCCACTAATTTTCTTTAAATTAATCCACAGAAAAGCCGTTTGGCTTTGTGGAAAACGGAATGTATGTATTTTTGTGTGTTTACGATAATAAATAAAAAAAAAAAAAAAAAAAAAAATGATAAAAATACAAAGCGTTCTGGGAAGAGTACCTACTGCAACGTTATGAATGTATTTTTTTTTGCATAAAGCAACCGGTTTTGCCATTCCTGTGATATTTCTGTGCACAATCATCATGCCTGTGGATACAACAGATTTTTGTTTCAAAATTAAATATCACTGCCTATTACAATAACATTAACGTAGATTGATGATATACTGAAAACAGCAGTGTCTGTGCTCCATCAATGCATCCTGCATTTGCGTATAACTGTACCCCATAAAAAACACTTCGTGTAAAAATAACAGCCAAGTCTCTTCAACTAAAAAAAATATATGAAATCTAAAAATTCTGCACTGAAAAGTATTGATATCAAAAAATTTGCCAAGTCAAAACTTTATTTGAAAATCAAAAAATACTTGGCGCATCGTGTATATAAATAGCTTAGAAGTATAGGCCAGATATAAAATATAAATATACATATACATAAAGTATACCTATAATTCCCTAAAAATCGATGCGCCAAGTATTTTTTGATTTTCAAATAAAGTTTTGACTTGGCAAATTTTTTGATATCAATACTTATCAGTGCAGAATTTTTAGATTTCGTATATTTTTTTTTAGTTGAAGAGACTTGGCTGGTATTTTTACACGAAGTGTTTTTTATGGGGATATCACTCCTTTCTTCAGTTTATTCTTACAACTTGTGACACATATGAAATGAACAATTACTAAATTCTTTTTAAAAAATCGCCATTTACGATTTGGTTACTACCACGGTCTAACATAAGGAGGTCTTGTAACGCGCCGAAAACCTTGAAGCTCGAAGTGCTGCTGGTGTCACATTTCGCCGCTAGGTTGCACCATACGTCCATGGTCCGCCAACCATTATCTTCGCATTTCAATATGGTCGCTTGACGTATGTCAAAACAAATGTATTTTCGACTTCAATTTGTTCATATTTTCGAAGTAATATGGGAAGAAAGTGTTTTGCACCTAATTGTAAGACTGGATATGAATCCTGCACTGAAAAATATTCGATGTTCAGTGCCCCATCGTGTGATATTGCGAGGGAAAAGTGGGCAAAAGCAATACCCTGGGGGCCAATTCTTTAGTTTTCATGTTTTGATACCATGTGTGGTTTCATTGTATAAAACGTAAAAAAGTTGAAGACTAAGCAATAGTTGTCAACTTTTTTACGTTTTAAACAATGAAACCACACATGGTTTCAAAACAAGAAAACTCAAGAATTGGCCTCCAGAGCGGATCGCGTCCTCAAGAAGACAGACGCACTTTGTGAGAAGCATTTTCTACCTCATCAGATTGTACGAGACAAAGTCATTGCTGAATTGAATGGCTTTGTTATCCAAAAGGTAATTAGCTCTGCAATGTAATAATATACATGTTATTTTATTACACCTAATTAGCAGCCTAAGTGTAAAAGCGTGACGACAAAAAACATAATTAGTCACAGGCTAGGTAGGTATGCAGATTAAATTTGTTGAATGCTAGGTAGCACAAACATTTCATAGTGCACATACGTACGTAGGTAGCAACTATTACTAACAATAATAACATATTTCAGGTAACTTTAAAGGTGCCAAAGTTACTAGCAGATGCTGTGCCAACTATATTTGAAGGTTGCCCGAAGTACCTCTCAAAGATTACTAAAGAGAGAAAACGCCCTGCAGAAAGAAATATTCCTGCTGTCACCAAAAGAAGAAAAACCTCACCGTCATGCTCACCCTTACACAACATTGGCACCCTTATCAATGATAATGACAACATTAATGACAACTCAACATTAACATTAACATGTGATTTTATATTTCTGAATTCCTTTTTGATTTTGGACTTGATAATTTTATTTTAATTATATTTTCTTGATTTATGTTTTTATTTATTTTTATATTTTTTTCTAGTCTTTATGCCCCCCCCCCCCCCCCAATCATGAATTTTAATTTACCATCAATTGCTTCTCTGCCAAAGACAATGGTCACATCTTAGACAAAATAGGCTAAGGTTCCGTCACCATTAGATAATTTGTGTTTCAGGATTTGTTTGCCGACGACTTCGGAAGCTCTCCAAGTGTGAAACGTGTCGAGCTGCCTTTGTGGAAAATGTCAAATATGCCCGAGTCCCAGAAGCGCAACTTACAAACACACAGACAAGAGGAGCCCTAACTCACCCCAACATCTTTATGTTCTATATGCTTAAGTCAGCTGAGAGATACTTCCAAAAAACGTTCTTTCTGTTCATTGTTATGAAGATACACTCAACGACATTCTTTCCAACCACTCATTTTCATTTCCTTGCCAAGTGCATAAGGATGAAGTAGTTTCTTACACATTACATTATTATGTGTCATTGAGAATGCGGCAGTACTTCAGAACAAAGAATAACATGCAGTTAAAGGAAGCCCGCGAAAAGAAGAAGTCATCTCGATTGACATCGAAGTGAGCACAGAATTGTACAAGTTGACACCTTGTTTTATCTTTCTCTTATTTTTCTCTTTATTTCTCTTGATCTTATTTTAGCGTTTTCTAAGTCAGTAAATAATATTACCCACTATTTTTAAAATTTGTCAATTAATGCAATTACCTATATAATATGTTGGTCACAATAAATTGGACAAATTGAAATAGTTATCAATACTACATAATTGTAATTATTTTAATTTTTTATGTGCCAGATATGTACCAGTATCCTCTTGTGGGTGGGGAGATTTCTAAAAATTGCAGAAGGTTCTAAGGAGGTAATATTTCAAATTTGGTTTCAATCGGTCAAATGGTTATGATTTTGGAAATTTTGCCCCTTGGGGGTGGGGGTGAATGTGGGGTTGTCTTGGGGTGGGGAGGTTTCTAAAAATTGCAGAAGGCCATAAGGAGGTAATATTCCAAATTTGGTTTCAATCGGTCAAATGAAAAAAATGAATTAGAAAAATTGTTTAGACTTTTGAAATTTTTCTCCCTTGGGAGTGGGGGTGGATGTGGGGTTGTCAGGTCAGGACCGTGGGAGGGGGGGGGGGAGGAGGATTTTAAATATTGCTGAAGGTTATAAGGAGGTAATACACTTTTTTTAAAAAAGCAGTCAAATTGTTTAGAATTTTGAAATATTTGCCCCTTTGGGCGCCGTTGGAATTAGTGGTGGTTGAAAGGAGGGGTAAGTGACCTACAATTTGAGTACTGACCCAATGTCTGACAATTTTGGTTCAGATTGGTCAAAGGGGTACCTCGAAATATTATTTCGCTGTAATAGTTATCACCAGTTTCACATAGTTCTTCAATCAAAACTCCCACCACACTCCCACTAACATAGACCACTGACTACTAGCGCCACCTGTTGGGATTTCAAGGCACTAGCAGCAGACCAGGTTTCATATTTTACCATGGCAGGTGCCTGCCGCTACAAGACCTCCTTATGTTAGACCGTGGTTACTACTAATGAAAATCTGTTGTATATTCATGTATAGTCTTTCGTGAAGAATAGCAAAGGTTTCATTCCAATCGGCCAACCCAGTTCCGAGATATGGCATAACACAGGTTTTCAAAATGGCTGCTAAACTTACTACACTGCCACATAGAATTTATATCTACAATTAATTTGTATTCATTGTATAGAATGGGGAATATAATAATTTTTAAATTTGAATGACGTCATTTCCGGGCTCATAAATAAGAACATTCTACTTTGACTGTTCCTATTCCATAAAGATGGCCATCCGAATCATTTGGTGCTAGTTTCGTACTGATCGGTCTACCAGTTTTCGAGATACGACGTTACTTCCGGTTTCAAAATGGCGGCTGAAATCTCTGACCCATTGAATATTAATTTAACCATGATAACATTTTATTATAAGCTGTCTCAAATAGTATTTATTGTATCAAAATGTAAATTTGTGAGATTTTAAAATGTGTGACCTCATTTCCGGTTTTGCTATAAGAAACTGCAAATATTACTGATGATAATACATAAAGTTGACCGTCTAAATTGTGCGGCGCTGGTTTCGTTCAAATCAATTAAGCCTATATTAAGATATGATGTCACTTCCGGTTTAACAATGGCGGCTCCCGGTTGGTTTTGTAACAAGTCAAATGAGATATCAGAAGTGCATACGTTACATAAATATCAAAATAATCGGATCAACCTTTGTTGCCGAAATGCTAATCGATGTATTTCAAATGTCATGACGTCATTTCCGGTTTCGTTAACAAAATGTTTAGTCTTTTGCTACTGATAATGCATATAGTAGACCGTCCGAATCGTTTGGCGCTATTTTCGCTTTAATCGGTTTAGTCGTTGTTGAGATATGACGTCTCTTCCGGTTTCAAAATGGCGGCACAAAAAATTCATTTGGTGAAGGTTAAATCAGACGCCAAAAGTGCACACGTGGTAAAAATGTGAGATCAATCGGTTCTGCCGTTTATGCTGTGGCCTGTTTACCGGATTTGAATTCCAGGAGACTATCTAGTGGAGCGGTCGCTCCACCCAGCCAAGTCGTACTATACACTCACAGTCACTCAACATACCGTAAATGCCTAATAAACTGAGGAGCAGACCAAACACTTTTACTGTAAGCATCAACATGGCATTTTCGGCCTACTGGATCTTAAAATTGGAAAATCTCACATTGTTGTGAAATGTCTTAATTTCGAGCTATGGCCCACCCCACTACATATACCAAATTTGGGAACAATAGGTTATGCCATTTGCGCGCTAGAGGACCGAGAAAACAGTGAAATTACACCACTTTCTGATTCTGAAGATGATGATGATGATGATGATATCAGGAAACCCTGTTGACAGCGCCACAGCCTAAACGGCTGAACCGATCAACCTGAAATTTTTACCACATATGCACTTTTGGCGTCTGATGATACCTTGCCTCTTGTGATTTTTTGTGCCGCCATTTTTAAACCGGAAGTGACGTCATAACTCAAAAACGTCTGGACCGATTAGAACGAAATTAGCGCCATTCGATTTAGATGGTCATCTATATGAAGTATCAATAAAAAAAATATTATTTTCTTATTTTCTAAACCGGAAGTGACGTCATAAATACGCAATATTTAACTTATTTCAACAAATTATACTTAAAATACGTACATAATTAACTTACATTGTAACATAGACAATACAATTTATATATTCAAGGTAGCAGTGTTCTCGGCCGCCATTCCTGAAACCGGAAGTGACGTCATATATCTAAAACGCCTGTACCGATTGCAACTGAACTAGCTCCTGCGTAATCATTCTGCTATTTATTTGAAAAATCAATTGTGAAATATGAATAAATAAATTAATGGTACCGGAAATGGCGGCAGGAACCACTAAATGAAACCGGAAGTGACGTCATATATTACAAACGGCATGACCGATTTTACGGAAATATAGGGATTAGGAATTCAGATGGTCGTTCATGAAGGTATCAACTAGATAAAACTAGATTGTTTTCTTATTACCTATACCGGAATTCGGCCGCTATTTCAAAACCGGAAGTGACGTCATGTATCGAAAACGGCTGGATCGATTATAACGAAACTTAAGCTATTCTTCTTGGATAATCATTTTCATCTTATACCAAACGCAACTTTTCATAGTAACCAAATCGGTTGAGGCGTATTTTTTTTAAAGAAATTAGTCCCTGCTCGGACATGTGCTACAAGCTGTATGAATAAACTAACAAAAGAAGTGATATCCCAGAAAAAACACTCCGTGTAAAAATACCAGCCAAGTCTCTTTAACTATAAAAAAATAGAAGAAATCTAAAAATTCAGCACTGAAAAGGAGTGATATCAAAAAAGGAGCCAAGTCAACGAATTTTCCAAATTTTAATCGTACCATTGAAATAAAAATATCAACCCCCGAGAAATACTTAAAAAAAGGACTTGGCGCATCGTTTTTTTAAAGACATTTTTCTATTCTTAAGCTTATGCCACTCACATACTACGTAGTTCAGAAATGCCTAGAAAAATTGGGACAAAACTTTCAAATTAAATATTGAACATTCTGTAAAATATTTTAAATTTAAATATAAGTACGCAAAGAAACATAGCATTGTCTTACAAGCAATAAATACAGAACAGTTGTGTTTGTGATTGGTAGGTACCTATAGTTTTGTGGGTACATCAACATACCTACTACAGCATTATACTTTGAACCTTCTCGCCGTGTAATTAATTGCTATTAATTAACATTTTATACCAAAAAAATTCATAAATTACATAACGTATTACTTTAGATAAAAATCTAGTCAGTAATTATTTGAGCAGCATGGCTCAGTGCACTAGTCACTTATACAAATCTCATTGACGGCCTTCTTGTAATGAGCGCTTTCGCTATTTCCCTCAGTTACGATATTGAGAAGTATGATTGATTAATATGACCCTAGAAATAGTGGCAATAACGAATAGACTAGGCCGCTTCCGTTTATTCGTTATTCGTTTATCCGTTTATTTCCTCTGAATATTGACAAAATACCAAAACTGCCAGTAGGTAAGAGTACTAGTTATATTAAAACGTAGTATGATTCGTCGATAATGAATGTGATATACTCAGGAAAATATACTTGTAGAGTTCTTCCTATACTTTTAGGATAGAAAAGTGTCTTTAAAAAAACGATGCGCCAAGTCCTTTTTTTAAGTATTTCTCGGGGGTTGATATTTTTATTTCAATGGTACGATTAAAATTTGGAAAA
The DNA here is from genome assembly GCA_934045905.1 of Leuctra nigra. Classification (NCBI taxonomy): domain Eukaryota; kingdom Metazoa; phylum Arthropoda; class Insecta; order Plecoptera; family Leuctridae; genus Leuctra; species Leuctra nigra. The sequence goes on along the minus strand of OW203768.1, from coordinate 24,010,052 downwards.
TTCGTTGACTTGGCTCCTTTTTTGATATCACTCCTTTTCAGTGCTGAATTTTTAGATTTCTTCTATTTTTTTTTATAGTTAAAGAGACTTGGCTGGTATTTTTACACGGAGTGTTTTTTCTGGTTACTACTACTGAGATTATTACTGATTATGAAAACCGCCCTAAAACGCCCTCTAGCTCGCAAAGGGCGTAACCTATTATTCTCAAATTTGGTATATGAGGTGACGTGGGCCATAGCTCGAAATTAAGATGTTTCGCAACAATGTGAGATGTCCCAATTTTAAGATCTAGTAGGCCGAAAATGCCACTTCGATGCTTACAGTAAAAGTGGGTTTGCTCCAGCCTTATATGAGAGTGTGCGCGCCGTACGACTTGGCTGGCGTGGAGCGACCGCTCCACTAGATAACAATTGTTGTAAAGAGATGAACATATAGATAACGATTTAAATAATTGGTAAGTATTGAATTTAATATAACAAAACCCACACATTCCCTATAATACTTATTGTACAATCTGTTTTAGGAGTAGTTACCACCCTTGCAGCATAGGCATTCAGCAATACAGCAAGAGTATTAAAGTCACGGACAACAAGGGGTAGTTATTTGGGATGGGGTGGGGAGACTTTGTTGATAACCGGTATTGCGGCATTGAACTAATCAATAACTTCCCATCCCACAGATATTATTTCTTCCATGCATTGAGCATACCTATATTTACTCGAGAGTCTGTTTACTATTTACAAATAGCAGGTTGTTATCACATTCACGGAAAAACCATAAATCCATTTCTAGAATAAAACGCGATCGCTCTGTAATTGTCTTCGTCTGAGGAATCACTCAATGCATAAGACAGGACATTTTAAACTTGATTAGATTAGATTATTGTGGTTTAACGGCGCGTCAACGACGAGGTTATATTGCGCACATTATTGTTTGCATTTTTGCATTTAACTTTGTTGATATAAGTGGTGGACATGGGGAGGGGTCGACCTAACGGGCCCGATCCGGGGGAGTCCAACACTGGTGGGGAGGCCAGGCCGGAATGGGGACGGACCGGGGGGCGTGAGGATTCGGGCCGGCGGAACCCGATTTCAGGGGGATCACCATCTCGAGGGGGAAGGCCGGCCCGAGGGAAGGGGAGGGGACCGCAAATTCAAGGGAGGGAATGGTTTGGCCGACCCTGGCTGCTCTTTGTCTGGACCTCACCACTGACCTGTCCGGCATGGGTAACCCTTACACATGAGCATATGCTCGCCGGTGTAGCTGCAATGGATCATTGGCCAACGCAAACCCCACCACCGCGCTAAGGTAGCAGCCATCGGTGGGGTTTTAAACTTGATTTTTCAAACAATGCCTCGTGAATTTAAAAGACATAATTCAAATTTAATTTCAAAACCATAAAAAATTATAACAGGTATCTATTACATCAGCATACCTAGTCTTCAATAATTTTTTTTAAATTTATTTCATGGGTAACAATGCATTTGCTATATACTTTTATACGAATCGAATGCGTTAAACTTATTCGAGTATGTGAGTAATTAGAGTAATTATTGTAAAACTAGAGAGCCCCGCCAAGTAATACATGACCCAATAAGCTCTCTTTCTGGGCAAGGCAATGCATAACTGAAGATGGACCACCATTTAAATAAAACTACTCTGATATGCTGGCAAAGAATTGTTGCTCGTGACAATTTTTTTCACCATCACGGAATAACCGATCATAAATGCAAATCAAGGCTCTTTCATAGTTATATTGTGATAGGTGCACTAAACCCACACTAACCCCAATGCACACATGTCGTAAATTAGAGACAAAGAAAACATGTGTAACTATTTTGAAAATATTTAAATATATCGTGAAAAACCTAATATTATGAAAACATTTTAAGCATGATAAAAAAATATTAACAGATACGACTCTACGAAGAATAAAAACAAAAACTTCAGTTGCATGGTATAGAATTAAAATAATTTTAATAATATTTGAAACACAACGAATAAAATATATGAACATGATGATCGAATTCAGGTTCCAAAATAAGAAGAAATATTTGAAATAATTAAAAAAATATGCATGATTGATAATAAAATGGAATATGATTTGATTTGCAATTTTGATGAACGAAAAGTGGTACCTATCGCGATTTAATCGAAGTTCGTCACTTTTTATGTAATAACATAACAAATTACGAAATCACCTAAATTGTATGCATGTTACTCCACTTTATAACTTATCCTGATTATTAAATCGTTCGCATATTCTATGCACACATCAAAACATCAACGAACGATACAGTATTATGTAGGTACTAACTAAAATCTTTTGAAAAATGCTAAGTTGTGAAGTCAGCAGAAAATGTATGTTCTGGCTTGATTGATTACAGTCATATTGGTCATCATATCAAATGAGAGACGTATATTGGAAATTAGGTCCAATATCAAAAGTTACCCACCAATATCTGGACAGAAATGTTCCCTTGTGCCCCCCCCCCCTCCCCCCCCCATAACCCACCCCAAAAATGTCATAATTTATTCACATTAAATGTTGCTTTGCCCGTGATTCTAGTCAAGGTCTCCAGTGGAAATTCCAATATTTTCTTCACTGCCAAATGGATTCACGGCTTCCTACATTTAAAAAGTTTCGAAAAAAGTGACATTTTCAATGACAATTTGGTTTCTATTTTATATCTCTCTAAATACTTATCGGATTCAAACGAAACTTTTTGCTTGGCAGTCGCTTGAAACTATGTACAGGAAAAGTCAAGTTTCGTTGAAAATGGTGATAAATTCGCGATGTCTATAGACGCGAATCGTAACGCAACTTCCGAGCTCCGGATTCCATGGCCAAATATTGAGGTCCGTGAAGTTAGCACCGCCCATTAACGCACTAATTATCTCATATGTGGGATGAATTAGTGCACAATTAGTGCGTTCGATAGGCACTAATTTTATAATAAGTGCGTCATCCGTTTTCGAGAAAAACGCATTTTACTATGGGCGGTGCCAACTTCACGCAGCACCGCCCATTGACGCACTAATTTTCAAACCCACACAGGCAATTAGTGCACAATTAGTGCGTTCGATCCCCCCCATTCCCATAATTAGTGCGCACTTACTTTTCGAGTTATTCGTGAATAACCGTGGGCGGTGCAGCACCGCCCATTGAAAATTTCAAGGTTTTCAGCACGCCATGTTTTAGTGCACAATTAGTGCGTTCGATCCCCCCCATCCCCATAATTAGTGCGCACTTACTTTTCGAGTTATTCGTGAAAAACCGTGGGCGGTGCAGCACCGCCCATTGAAAATTTAAGATTTTCAGCACGCCATGTTTTAGTGCACAATTAGTGCGTTCGATTCCCCCTATTCCCATAATTAGTGCGCACTTACCTTTTGAGTTATTCGTGAAAAACCGTGGGCGGTGCAGCACCGCCCATTGAAAAATTCAAGGTTTTCAGCACGCCATGTTTTAGTGCACAATTAGTGCGTTCAATCCCCCCTATTCCCATAATTAGTGCGCACTTACTTTTCGAGTTATTCGTGAAAAACCGTGGGCGGTGCAGCACCGCCCATTGAAAAATTCAAGGTTTTCAGCACGCCATGTTTTAGTGCACAATTAGTGCGTTCAATCCCCCCCATTCACATAATTAGTGCGCACTTACTTTTCGAGTTATTCGTGAAAAACCATGGGCGGTGCAGCACCGCCCATTGAAAATTTCAAGGTTTTCAGCACGCCATGTTTTAGTGCACAATTAGTGCGTTCAATCCCCCCCATTCACATAATTAGTGCGCACTTACTTTTCGAGTTATTCGTGAAAAACCATGGGCGGTGCAGCACCGCCCATTGAAAATTTCAAGGTTTTAAGCACGCCATGTTTTAGTGCACATTTAGTGCGTTCAATCCCCTCTATTCCCATAATTAGTGCGCACTTACTTTTTGAGTTATTCGTGAAAAACCGTGGGCGGTGCAGCACCGCCCATTGAAAATTTCAAGGTTTTCAGCATGCCATGTTTTAGTGCTCAATTAGTGCGTTCGATCCCCCCCATTCCTATAATTAGTGCGCACTTACTTTTCGAGTTTTTCGTGAAATCCACTGCTCTCTAAGGGAATAATATTTTTTTATGTCAAAGCACTTTCCTTCAATTTTTATTGACATAAGGTTTACACATTTATAAAGTACCCAATGGGGTCTACAAATTTGTTTACTCCTAGGTGTAATTGTACACATAGGGTAGGTAGGTGTTCTTAGGGTGCATCCTCTGAATGAATATATTTCATTGAATAATACTGATCAAACCCAATCTCATTGGCTGGATTGGTTTTATTCGTAACATGATCACCATTACGTATTTAACCCAAACTTTTATTGTTATATACTTCAATTTATTTTATGTTACTTGATTTTGATCAGTCCCCCGAATAAATAAGTTTACATTACAATATAATGTATACGATATTTGCTTTGAATTTGGAGACTTTGTACATGTAGTTAATTCATTTGATAGGTACACCATTTGTGTATTACTTTAATCTCCATTTGGCAAGAAAGAAAGAATCCAAAATGTAGAAGTATATAAGTTCACCTAATAATATAATTATTGCATTGTCATTACTTTTTAATTATAAACACGAAGCGCCAAGTATTTTTTTAGACATTTCGTCCACGCTCTTGTTATTTATTTAAAGGTATTGAAGCGTAATTATACTCAAAAAATAACCACCTATCCTTCTTTTTTATTTCTGCCCATAGAAAAGATATTGAGTTAGGATTTACCAAATATATAGTGCTCAATTAGTGACCAATTAGTTCCGTTAAATTCAGAAATAGTGCCACTTTGGTTTGGAAGTTTATTGCGAAATACTCCGGGATGGTTCTAAGTTTACGCATCACCCCCCAGAAAAGTTAGATGGTTAAAATTCTCCAAATACTAACTGCTCAATTAGGCCAATTATTGCCGTTGGATACAGAATTAGTGACATTTCATCCTAGGAGTTATTAATTTACGAAAAACTCTGGGGTTGCCAAGTTCACGCAGCACAGAAAAGTTAGAGGTTTGAGAGTCTCCAAATATTTAGTGCTCAATTAGTGCCGTTGGATTCAGAATTAGTACCACTCAATCAAGAAAATGATTCACGAATTACTCGGGGGGTTGGCGGTTGCCTCTTTACGGCAGCCCCCCTAAATATAGTTGAATGTTTCAAATTTTTCAAATATTAAGCGCTCAATAATCTGCAATTAATGCCAACACGTTTTTTAAAACATTTTTTACATTTGAACATAATCTTTACGTGTGTTGATCGATTGATTCGTCCTAATCTAATTGAATTGAAATATCCCTATTAATGTCTTGATTTTTTAATATATATTTTTGGACTAAAACGCAGAAGTGAAATCACTTTTCAAATCCAGCTAAATCATTATATTTTAGAATACAATTTATATTAGTAGATATATTAAATAAATATAATGCATGTATTGATATTTTTATCGGATAATTTCTTTCATGATATGAAACGACGTGGCAAAAGATAAACTGCGTGCGGTGTCATGTTATGTCTGCTTATGTCAGGCCGTCTCTTTATTCTCTGTTTCATTTTGAATACGACGTTGCCATATTTGCCATGAAAGTGTACGGAGCGAGCACCTCTGTTTAGTAATTTAGTATAGTTTAGTATATTTTTAACAAATTAAAAATAATTTGGATCTCTGATATGACGATATTATTTTGGGTAATTACATGTAGGGAATTACATGTATATTGGAGGTCATAGAGTACTGCGATATTAAACAATTTAATTTGTTTCCGAGATTATATAGTCGAGATTATGAGAGATTATAGAGATTATGTCGTGCCACCACAAATTGCGTAAGATGAAGAAAATGCTTTCTTGGAGATCGACATTTTGTGCCATGCGTATGCAATGACAGATAAACGGAATTAGAAATTGGTGATATTTAAATTTCAATAATTTAGAAAAATTAGTTTTGGTGAGCACGTACACTCCCCCAAATAATAAATGGTACTCCGTTTTGCGGCTAAGTCCTTTCACCGTAAACAATTTTAATAGGTACCCTGTAGAGTGAGAGAGCGCGATAGTTGCTGTGCGAGTGAGAAGAAAGATTGACGAGAGGTTGTCGGGCATCTCACTCACAAGTAGTCTTGTCTCGCTTGCACTTGGTACTAACTGGGGTGGTTCATGCCGAGTTGTTTTCTGGTGGAGTGGGGTGAGGTGAACTAAAATAGATAACGATATCAATACTGCTACCTGCAGAAGATCCTCGATCGATTCAATGCTCGAACTGTCCTAGCCGTGGTTTACCGTGATTGAATTTCACTGCTATTTCCAAAATGTTCGTATGTAGTATTTCTAAAAGTTACATTTATTAGCTATTCAAAAAAATCATATTTAAATCATTGATGTAATGAAGCTTTCTACTAGAATATTATAAAATTAAATTCTTTACAACGTCAGCAAGCTGTCTTATCAGCTAACACAAAAAGCATGTGAAATAGGCAAGATTTAAATTTTTTGTCACATGCAAATTCAAAACAATATCCACAAATTTGTATTACGCACTTTCCGATGAAAGATGATGGCATAATATCTACAGAGCAACAGAAAATGTATATAGTTAGTACTTTTATTTCCAAAATTAAAGAATTTATAACTGAAAACACTAATGTGATAATCAATAAAATTGTTTACAACATACTCATTACAATTTCAGACAATTATTAGTCAAGGCTTCTATTTTCAAGGACAAAAAATCTACTTGCTATTTTCAGTGTCAGTTTACAAAATATACCTTACATAATTCAATTCATGATCAAGTCTGAACAGTTGAAAGAAAAACCATAGCTTTGGACGTTTTACATAAATCTGTGATGTATCCAAGGATGATTTTCTAGGTATAACCAGAAATGTTATCTAATTCTAGAACCTCTTTGTATAGCCAATTCGAAAATGTCACTTTAAAATATATCGACTGTCAATCCTACATTTGTAACGAAATAATACAATTCGGAAAGTAACAAACTATTATCCCCATATCGATTAGTCTTTCTTACAAATGAAAAATCAACATAATAAGTCTAATGTTATTAAAATGGTGCTAATTGTCAACAGGTCAATTAAAAAACAATCTTGAAAAAATAATGTTTTCGCATTCTCCTTAGAACATTTCAAGTATTGAAATAACAGCGATGATTCAATCAATGCACCAAAGGGTGGCGGGGGCGTCAAAACCCCCTTGTACTCATAAGTGCCTTCCACCCTTAAAAGTAACAAAAAAATGAATTTGTATATTGTACTACAAAAACGCTCAGAACGCGTTGGTGAGCTGCGTACTGCATAAGATTTGATATGCGTTTGCAAGTATCAGATCAGCCAAGGATATTATTAATACTTTATCAGCTGCTCTATCGGCCTTGGAGCGGAAGCATCAATAAGGCAAGGAAGAAAATTAAGTAAAAATTTTCAAATATTTCAAGATTATTGAAAAAAATGTCCTTAAATGACAATAACTTTTGAAAATTATAACAGATTAGTCTTCAAGTTAAGTTGTCATAAATACCTAAAATGTTATTCTTAATAACCATGCAAAGTTTTTAGTTGATTGGTCTCACGGTTCAAGTTTAAATTTCAAAAATCACAGGAAAGATGGTCTTAAATTTTAACCAATAAGAGAATTTGCCTGAAACTTTGTTATATTGAGGACAATGTTGACCGTAATGACTTCGTAAAATTTCACGTTGAACGGAATAACCAATGAAAAGATAATTTTTTAAAATTTTAACCAATCACAGGATCCTAGAGACCGCACAGATTACTTTAGTATGTGTGCAAAATTTCAGATCAATTGGTTGTGCGGTTTGACCCGGTTTGATCTGGGCAGTGCAGGCAAAAAAAAGAACGGAGGAAGTGCTTTAAGAGTACTGTGGTGACGCTCGCTATGCTCGTTCAATAAAATGGTTCAATAAACCATTTATCATTAATTTCATACTAGTTCAAATGCTTAGTAATGTTAGTCACTTCACGTGATTTTGTTAATTTCGTTATATTTTCAATTCATTTGTGTATTAATCTGTGACTTTTGTTGGCAACCAACAATTGATTTTGGCATAGTATATAATATTATACGCAAATGTTCTCAATATTACATGACATAAATACTAATTAAAGTTCGTTCACATTAAGAATATTTCTGACGTTTTAGTCGATCACGTCGTTCATTGGTCGTTCACTTGAACACTGCCCTGTCAATGGCAAGACTTTCTTCTTTGTATTATTGAAATTGTATAAATTATGTGAAAAACACAATTTTTATCGTAGAAAATATTATAAAAATTAAATAAATGTAATTTATTTTTTATCTACAGTCGTCTTATACATATTTTTTTATTATTGATCAAAACAAAGACACATATTTCATATAGATCATATTATCAAATTATCTCAGTTTATTAGTTTTGATAATTATTCTATTTTTATTAATCAATAGACTTGCAAAACTATATATTTATTTAATGAAATTGTATTACTTCACAATATTTCTCCCGGTGTTCACCGAGCTTCTTCAGGTGTCATTAAATTTCACTGCTATTTCCAAAATGTTCGTTAAATGACACCTGAAGAAGCTCGGTGAACACCGGGAGAAATATTGTGAAGTAATACAATTTCATTAAATAAATATATAGTTTTGCAAGTCTATTGATTAATAAAAATAGAAGAAAGATCATATTATATTAACACAGGTATACAATTACAATTTTTCGCTAGACTACAGGGGCTGGATTCTCGAAAGGTATTATTTACTAATACGTATCCCTATAAAAAACACTCCGTGTAAAAATACCAGCCAAGTCTCTTCAACTATAAAAAAATAGAAGAAATAGAAGAAATTCAGCACTAAAAAGATGTGATATCAAAAAATGGGCCAAGTCAAAACTTAATTTTAAAAACCAAAATATACTTGGCGCATCGTGCATATAGATAGTTTAGAAGTTTAAAATGAGCCAAGTCAAAACTTAATTTTAAAAACCAAAATATACTTGGCGCATCGTGCATATAGATAGTTTAGAAGTATCATGATATGCACAAATGATATGCCAGATGTGTAATCTACCTACCCTATAATGCCGTATAATGCCGTTTCTGTTGCTCTGTAGATATTATGCCATCATCTTTCATCGGAAAGTGCGTAATACAAATTTGTGGATATTGTTTTGAATTTGCATGTGACAAAAAATTTAAATCTTGCCTATTTCACATGCTTTTTGTGTTAGCTGATAAGACAGTTTGCTGACGTTGTAAAGAATTTAATTTAATATAATATTCTAGTAGAAAGCTTCATTACATCAATGATTTAAATATGATTTTTTTGAATAGCTAATAAATGTAACTTTTAGAAATACTACATACGAACATTTTGGAAATAGCAGTGAAATTTAATCACGGTAAACCACGGCCAGGACAGTTCGAGCATTGAATCGATCGAGGATCTTCTGCAGGTAGCAGTATTGACATCGTTATCTATTTTAGTTCACCTCACCCCACTCCACCAGAAAACAACTCGGCAGAAACCACCCCAGTTAGTACCAAGTGCAAGCGAGACACGACTACTTGTGAGTGAGATGCCCGACAACCTCTCGTCAATCTTTCTTCTCACTCGCACATCAACTATCGCGCTCTCTCACTCTACAGGGTACCTATTAAAATTGTTTACGGTGAAAGGACTTAGCCGCAAAACGGAGTACCATTTATTATTTGGGGGAGTGTACATGGATGGTGACAATTAAGCACCCACCCCCGTCTGTCCCTGGTTCTGTCATTCGTCAATTTATTTTTCCCGCTTTTACCCTATTTAGTGCGATATGCAACAGTGATCCATTTTGGACATTGGTATTAATAAAATGAATACCCACTATATTAGTGAGATTCTATTTCAAGTGATTTTGCACCATCACCATTTGCACCATTCATTCTGCCGGAAAACTATAATTTTACGACTACGTTCATGTACATCTGGCAGCACTGTTCATTTATGTCTTTCACTTGCGTGGGACAATTCTTCAGGAGAGGACGTATGTTCAACTATTGTCGATTGTAGTGATTTTATAATGTGACTAGTATTAATTCAGTTTTCCCGATATTTCAAACCTTGGACCCAGGTAAGTGATTACAAATACAATTCATATAATTATTAATTATTATGCCAATTCTTTACTGTGGAGAATTAGTGCAGACTGCAGATTATACTGTTACGTCCTAAACTCATCGTATTTCAAGTGCATTTTTTATATCAATGGATCCCAAAATACAATGTATTGTACTACAACATACAAACACATTTATACGTTGTGGTTTGTAGTACAACCTTTTAGTTCACAAAAGTTCAACTTCGTGCCACCCTTTTGTGCTATTTGGTGCTTTATTTATTTAATTTCATTATCATGGTTATGCTCTTTCAAGTAATATGCATTTTTGCATTATCCAATAAGCGTAGATTAGAAGAAATATTGATGTCGTCTCTGGTCTAAATTGACCGGTATATAATTGATTATGAAGGTATTAATCAATAATTAATCGACCTCTTGTTTTTCGGACTCTTTTTATGATTCAAATTAATTAAACCGCAATGTTGAACAGAAAATCGGTGATAAACTGTTTGATAGATCGCCTCAAATATTTCAAAAAAGGGACGCAAATGCGCGCAAATGGACCCAAAAATGTGATGAGGGGGTGCAATTTATGATTTTTTTAACGCCTTAAAATGAATTACCTGGTCGCGCAAAAACAAATCACCCTGTTTGAGAGGTCATTACCACGGAACTATATAAGATAAAGAGCTGAAACTTTCACATGTTGTAGAAAACATATTATGAAAATGTTATATACAAAATTTTCAGAAAGATTAAAAATATGAGAAAAAAGGTTACAGGCATTTGAAGTAAGATATATGAAAACAGTTTATACCAGCGTATATATGGGGGGGGGGGGGGGGAGCAAAATATCCCTGTTTGAGAGGTCACTATATCAAAGCAACATTGAGCGCGGTCAGCGATTGGATGGGTGACCATTCAACTCTGCCTTGCCAGGTTGCTGCCGTTGGGCCAGAGAGACTGGGGTGTTTGGGGGTTAGTGTGACGACCTCCCTCCACCTGTTATCAGACTCTCGACGGCGCGGGTTGTGGAGGCCCAAGCTGTGAATGTTACACCGTCCTTCGGATGGGACGTTAAGCCGTTGGCCCCCTTGGTATCTTTCGTCAGGAGTAGGCTACATGCCGGTACCGGGTTTCCTCTCCTCCCTTCTCTATTACATTCTCACTTGTGGAGCCTCGGCTCCGTTGAGAATATTGAAAATAATAAAATAAAAAACTATTAAAGATTCGGTTCTGAAATTTTACAGATTCTACAAAACACATCCAAATGTAATATGTGCAAGTTTCAAATAGATCTATCAAATAGATAAATCGTCATAAATTATTGAAGTTACAGGTGCAAAAGAAGAATAAACAGACGAAATTGACGTGCCGATAGAATTGTGTATCCCCAAAAAATTGCATAATTTCGATTTTCTAATTTTCAAAGACTCAATTCAAATACCCTGTAACTTTAGGTGCGTGAAGTTGACCTCCCCCCCCCCCCCCCCCAGCACAAATTCTGGGACCATGCGCAAAAATGTGTGCCCAATTTGTGCTACAACCCTGCAAATTTTTAGAATTTGTGCTCTGCTAGTTGTCGAGATATCAACCCCTAAAGATGGGGGGGGGGCAACTTCATCCCCCCCCCCCCATGTCAGCACAAATTCTGGGACCCGGCGCAAAAATTGGGTAACTGGACCCAACTGTCTCCAACTGTCTTCAACTGTCTCCAACTGTCTTCAACTGTATCCCTCTGTCTCCAACTGACTCCAACTGTCTCCTACTGTCTCCGCAACTATCTCGAACTGTCCCCAACTCTACCCAACTGTCTCCAGATGTCTTCAACTTTCCCCTACTGTCTACAACTCTCTCCGACAGAACCCAACTGTCATCAACTGTCCGCAACTGTCTCCTACTGTCTCCAACTGTCCCCAACTGTCTCTAAGTGTCTCCAACTGTCCCCGACGGTCCTTAACTGTCACCAACAGTCCCCAACTGTCACCACCAACTGTCACCACCAGTTGAGACAGTTGGAGACAGTTGGAGACAGTTGGGGTCAGTTCCAAGACGGTTGGGGACAGTTGGAGAAAGGTGGGGAGACATTTGTAGACAGTTGCGGACAGTTGGAGACAGTTGGAGACATCTGGTGACAGTTGAAGACAGTTGAAGACAGTTGGAGACAGTTGAAGACAGTTGGGGACACTAAGGACAGTTGGGGAGACATTTGGAGAAAGTTGGATACAGTTGGAGACAGTAGGGTACAGTTACCCAATTTTTGCGCCGGGTCCCAGAATTTGTGCTGGGGGGGGGGGGGGGGGGGGGTTCAACTTCACGCACCTTGTAACTTTTTCTCATTTTCCCAATCATTTTGAAAATTGCACATATTAAATTTGTATATCTTTTCTACAACATTTGTAAGTTTCAACTCTTTATCAATTATAAATTTTGTTGAAGTGACCTCTCAAACAGGGTGATTTTATTAGCGCTACCCGGAATATACATTTTCATTAAAAAGTTTTGGCCATACAATATCTCACACTGTCATACAGTCCCACTCTTCATGAAATATAATTAAGAGCATATATCTAGTGGAGTGGTCGCTCCACGCCAGCCAAGTCGTACGGCGCGCTCACTTTTACACAACCTAATATAATTATTTCAGGTCAAATCACAATTTTTTATTGAAAAATTTGCATGTATACCTCTTAGATTTTGACGAAACTTGGCAGAATTGTTCATCATCCCAAAGAAACACATGGCTCTTTCAGCGTTTTTCTCGAAAACACGTAGTTCGGGAAATACAGCCCCCCCCCCCCACAAAAAAAAATCAAATTTGAATGCTTACGAATAACTAGAAAAACGCTCTGAGTAACGCGTTGATGAGCGAGCACGGATACACGCAACACCTCGAACCGAAATTATGTCTATCGAAAATGTCATTAAAAGCCAATAATTCTTGAATTTCGTCACAGACTTGTATAAATATCTCCAAAATTTCCAACAATATTGGTCCCAATAACCTTGCTAAGTTTTAAGTTGTTCGATTAAACCTTTGATTGAACGGTTCCTTGTTAAGTTTCAAAAATCACATGATATCCTTCAAACAATATACCTGGGACCACTCATATGATATGATATTACTGTGTACACAATATCAGATCAATCTGTTAAACGGTCATTATTAGTTTCATTTCGTTTGAAACTTTCTGCTCTAACTACCCTGCCTTGAACTGAAGATTCGAAGTCGCCGTGAATTTGACAGCCAACACACAAAATGTCGCTAAAATTACAAAAACTTTTGAAAATAACGACAGATAAGACTGAAAATTGGCAAAAATACCTTAAATGTTGCTACCAATTACCATGCGAAGTTTTTAGTTGGTCGGTCCATCGGCAATACCCGCTGCACGAGAGCGGGTATTGCGTTGATTGTTTGAGTATCTCCTTGCAGCAGTCTGGTCGGGGGTCTCTTTGCTCCTTGATGCTTTATTATTAACGACATTTTGTTTCAACCTTTTAGATTTAGCTTCGTCAGTTTCTTGATCTTCAATTTCACGCAGACGCTTTTTCGCCTTTATGGCTTTCATTCTAGCAGAAGTCTTTCCATTTTTCGGCATGTTTAAATAGGGATAAGATAGGTAATGAAAAAGTAAGAAGTAGAGTACCTACCTAATAAAAGTACAATAATATTTGTGTGATCAATGTTTGAAATGCACGAAATGTGTGCTCAAAGACGTAATGTATTCAATGTCGAAAGGTAAACACCTTTCAACTAATAAGCGAAAGGAATCAAAGTTCCACACAAAAAAACGGATCATGTAAAATAGTAACTACCTAGTTTAGAAACGGAATGAATCCAACGTTCCACAATTAAAATAAGACAACGTAAAGTTTTGAACTGAATGAATCAAAACTTTCAAAAAAAATAGCAACCTTCAAGGAAATGTCAGGCTAGACAGAAGCTCAGAAACGGAATAAATCCAACGTTTCCAAGAAGAAAATAATTTGAAATAATCAATCCCCTGGACAAAAACTGTAGATACCTAATATCTATGCTTTAAAAGCGATTCAATTTTACTAATACCTTCACAAAGTACACCAAATTGCCAAAATTATCAACGAAAAGAAGCAAAATGCAGGAGAGATTTGGAATGACGTGTGAACGCTAGAAGAGAACAAACGCCACTCAATGATATTATTGAAATGTGAGCTTATGTTTCTAATCCCTCCTGGATGCAAAATCAGCCAAGTAGAAACACGGGAGGCACGGCCATCAGAACTACGAATTGAAGAAAAGACAATCAAGGTCCTTAAAAACTCGAAATGATTTGTTGGAAACTATGATCCAAATTGAATTATTCAAATTTGATCAACTCAATAAACATAAAAATATCTGCTTTTCACTAAAAAAGTGTACATACCATCAAAACACTCTTGTACCTAAAGCAAATCAGATTCAGTTGCATTGGAAAGACATTCATTTTCAATGTTTCATTTCTGACAGCTATTAAAAATGTCAATAAGTGCATACTTTCTTGACAGATTCGGCTGAAAATTTGTAAAATAAGTGACTTTGTTGGTCTTACTGACCATGCTAAATATGAGTTTGATCACATTTCTCGAAGGCCATTTTCATTTTTTAGGCTATCAGGAGATACTTATTTTAACAATGAACCAATGGATGGATTTCAAAAAAAAATTGGGTCTGCAAACAGAGAAGGTTGTCTTTACATGTGTGCAAAATTTCAGGTCGATCGGTGAAACGGTGCGACTTCTATTGCTTCCTTTAGCATACAAAAACAAAAACAAAAAAAAAACAAAAAAAAAAACAGAGGTCCGTGCTAAAAGAGCCAAATGGAGTCGCTCGCTTCGCTCGCTCAATTAATATCTTAATAGCCGTTTGACTTAGAATTTTGATATTTTTTAAACATTTAAAGCTAATTGTATGTGCTAATTGTAATTGTATTGACCCAAATAGTAAAATGTTTAAGAATCTTTCCGTCTAGATTAATCAGTCATAATTTGTTCATAATGTATGTACCTACTAAGTAGATGATTAGTTGTTTTGTGAACTGAAATAATTACTTTTTTCAGAATGTCAAAAAAGAGTGGCCGATTTCCGGCTATTCCTCCGGAAAAGCTTTTGGCTCTTCTTCAGGATTATCTTGTTCAGATTTTGGAGCCACATGGTCAACTTGTCACTGCTACGAACCCCATATGGAGTCAAATTATAGATGATCACGGTATTCCCATGAATGTGAGAGCCATTCACGAATTTGTCAGGAAGCGCAAGGAAGCATTATTTCCTACGCCATCAGATTACTTGCCACTCACACATGAAGTTTCTTCTGATGATGACGATGAAGACAATGATGATGATGATGATGACTGCAGCAGAGATTCTGATATCAGTGAAAGCCTCCGCCAGTCGTCTCAACAATCTCAGAAAATATTTAAAATTCATCTCTCCCAAGCCCAGTGGCTGTTAATTAAGCCCGTGAGCACAGAGTACGTTAGAAATGAAGATTCACGAATGAAAAAATCACGAAAATATCAAGTTTTAAAAGCGGGCATCTGGACTGATGTAATTGAACGTGCCGTATGGGAAAAAGCCAAATACCCGTGCACCTGGGTGTTTAAGTATGGGAAAGTGGCCCCAGCATCTGTAAGTAAATACATTGACATTCAGGCAACGTGTAAAGACTGCAAGTCCACTATGCACATCTTTTGTTGCGAGGAACCCATAGAAGGCAGCGGTATTACTCTGTCCGTTACGGTTTTAGGTAATACCACTACCAAACATAGCATTTCATCAAAGAGGAGGTTGGCAGGCCAGAGGCGCATTGAAGCTTGCCATGAGCTCATCGAACACGGGACATCCGCCAGCTTAATGAGGAAAAATTTGTGCAGGACAGGAATGGATCTTTTTGATTCTGTTCCGCCCAATATTCCCAGCATGCAAGTACTGAGAAAAGCTAAAAGTGACAAATTGGGTGAGAATAGGCTCTCAAAGGATCCTGTAACAGCTTGTCTGTTACTTAAATATTCCGATCCATATCGAGCAAGTATTATCGACTTGGGTTTGTCCCCGTTCTTTGTTCACTACTGGTCCAGTGAGCAACTTCGCGTCTACGCTGCATACAGTAGAAAAGTTGAAAGAACACGCATGTGCATTGATGCTACTGGAGGAGTCGTAAGAAAGTTGTTGCGTCCGGGTAAAGCCCTATCAGCTCACATATTTTTATATGTAGCGGTTATTTCCGTTCCAGGAGAGCACGAAGGACAAATCTCCGTCTGTCAGATGCTCTCCGAGAGGCAAAATGCCAACGCAATAACATATTGGCTGAGCGAGTGGTTAAGATCAGGAGGATCCATTCCAGACGAAGTTGTCTGTGATTTCTCTTTGGCATTGCTAAGTGCAGTGACCAGAGCATTCGCTAAAATGCCTGACACGCGTTCATATGTGGAGAGATGCTTCAAACTTCTTGTACATCCAAATAAAATTCTCATCGTCCCGTCTTCTTACATACGAGTAGACATTGCTCACCTACTCAACATGGTGACGAAGTGGAAGTGCCTTAAGGGCAAAGCCTCTAAAATTCGCGAATTTTACGTTCGCGGGATTGGACAGTTAGTTCTGTGCGCTTCTCTTAATGATGCAGCGATAATTTTACTGTCTCTTCTTATCGTCGCACACACATCGACAGAGGGCAACTCGATTAGCAATCCCGGGGAGCAAGTTTCTTGTGAAAAACACAAGAACAAAATGAAGACACTGTATGCTACTGGAGAAGTACATTCTCTTTTTGATCGGCTTCAGGTGGATTGTGCTGATCAAGAAGATAGTGGCGATGTCGACGATCCCGCTATTAGTCCGGATACATCTGATGAACGAGGATCACACAGCGTTGTGGAATGGGTCCATGCAATAAAAATGCGCAGTGTTGATTTGGCTCGTCAAGACGACGGTGACCGAGATAATCTAATGCAATTAGATGCGATCGTTGATCCTCTGTGCAAACTTTGCAACACGATTCCTCTTTGGTCAGCACTGATGACAACAACATTCCAGTCTTCGAGTACAACATCAAGCAGTGCCTCAGTAGAAAGCCATCTCAATGACCTTAAAACGAGACTGTTTAAGAAACTTCCACTTGGAGTAGATGAATTTCTAGTAAAACACATTGACGTCATTGAGGGATCCATGAAGGCTGCAGCAGGGACCAACTTCTGGACAAAGGAAGCTGAGGAGACTACTAAGGAGGCCATTTCGGGGACTGTTGATGAGGTCATTGAGGTAACCACAATGGAAACTTTTGAGGAGTTCAATGTTGAGGACGTTGAGGAGGTCACTGAGGAGACTGCAGAGGAAGCATTCAAAGAGGCTGCTATGAAAGTCCCCAACGCGATTGGCAAATCGAAACACATAACACAAAATGTTGCTAGCTCTTGCCAGGCTTGCCGCGATGGGAATTTACCCTCTGGCGCACACAAGTGCCATAAATGTGGTAAATTCGTACACATTTTCGACGGTTGTTCCCTTTCAATCGGTCAGGAGGAAGGATATGGCGAGTCAAGGATATGTGTAGCTTGCCATTTACGACCAACTAACGACAATTCGTATCAAAACGAGATGGGAGCGTTAGAAAACTGGAAAGGCCTAGCAACTGTTTCTTCTAAGAAAAGGAGGAAGTCCTTTTATACAACATCAGCCCCAGAATGGATTGTGATGGACGAATCGAATCTAAAAAAAAATATGAAAATAGGATTGCTGAAAAATGGACATCTAAGGAAGCTGCGCTCTGTACGTCTTGGAAAATCGAGTGTGTCCCTCTCTAACACCTGCGCCTACGATTCTGTAGTTCAAATCCTAGCTGTATGCTATTGCGATAGCGAACTGTACAGAATGGAAATTGATGCGATGCCAAAGACAGATAGAGGAACAATGGAACTTGCTATTTATTTGGCGACAAAGTAAGTGGTACGACTCACAATGATTTAGTAAGAAAAATGATTTAAATAATATATAACTGTCTTTGTTGTTTTTACAGAGGTTCAGGCCAAGCAGCATATAAGATCCGAGGACAACTACTCTCAAAAAGTCAGAACAAAAGCACACTGCCAGCAGAACTAATCTCCATTAACTGTACTGGAATCGTGTGTGAAGTTGTCAAAGAACAATTCAAAATGTCTCCCAGTTTACGCGAGAATACAACGTGCACTTCACCATATTGCCCTGATCCTACGGAAGAAAAGTCGTTTCCTCTAGTCAGAATTAATTCGGACTACCTAATGGAAAATGGTATTGCCAATCTTCACCATGCCATACTGGGTGGCCTTCCAGATGACATTTCTCCTTGTCGTCGACACATCATTGACCCTAATGTAAATGCAGAATATTTCGTGGATGATGGAACGGTCCGTCTATGTGGAGGAGCCCGCGACCGCAGCACGAGTTCTGGGCCACATCTTTTTGTTGAGGTAGATATGCATATTCCTAAGTTATCATATTTGTAATGCAGAAATACAACACATTTTTAATTTCTTAAGGAAACATTACAAAAAGGTTATAGTCCTACCACTTTTATCCCATTAAACACGCCAAGTTATACGCCAAGTTTGCTTTTATTTTTGCTCTAGTACATTATTAGAATTTATTGCAGATTGATCAATGTTGTAATATAATATCAAATGACTTTTCTCGCTTTTTGATACCAACTCTTTTAAGTGCTTAATTTTTTTATTGGGTGGACTTAACTGCCTTTTTACACGGTGTGTTTTTTTTTATGGGTAAGAGGTTTCCTCAACATTTCAAGACCCATGTCGCAGAAAAAAAAGAATTGATGCTAGCAAAAGATACTCGAAATTCTCTTAGTTATCCGAATAGGTAGGTACTGCAATTGGATTCTGAGTTTCAGAAAACGAATAAAAAACACAATTTTGCGATTTGATCTATCAAAAAGTCAATAAGGAGTATGCACGAGAAAGCTCACGGCCTTCTTAACCGCCTAAATTTCGCCATGACAGTCCCCAAAAAACAAAAGTCAAATGTGACAGCTGGTTTTTAAATTGTATATTTTCGTATTTGTCTACTCTTTTTCATCTGCTTTCGTGTTCAAATGCTATCCCTAGTGTTCATATTTAATGGTTATACTATTCAATCAATGATAATGGATTTTGATTGATTCCAACGTTACATTTTCCAGCAGGTACGTGTCAAATTTCGCTGGCCATGCTGACCACTGCCTCTTTTAAGAGAATTATCAATTAAATAATTGCCAACATGTATGTTAGACATAACTGCAGAGAAGCTTTAACATGAATAATGTCAAATATCATTGTCAGTTGCCCTAAAGATATCGCCTTTAAACTATTTCGACAAAATAAAGGCCTCGTCAAGCTTAAGCCTAGGCTAGATATACCCGTCATGGCGGCCAAAAATTAAATTCACAAATCACGTGCATACTTCTTATACCATCATAATTTTTATCAGGGTATGACGAGGGCTTTATTTTGTCGAAATAGTTTAAAAGCAATATCTTTAGGGCAACTGACAGTGATATTTGACATTATTCATGTTAAAGCTTGTCTGCAATTATGTCTAACATTACATTCAGGCATTTATTTAATTGATAATCCTCTTAAAATCGACAGTGGTCAGCCTGGCCAGCAAAATTTGACACATACCTTATGGAAAATGTAATGTTGGAATCAATCAAAATCCATTATCATTGATCGAATAGTCTAACCATTAAATATGAATACTAGGTATAACATTAAAACAAGAAAGCAGACGTAAAAGAGTAGACAAATACTAAAATATACAATTTAAAAACTCGCTGTCACGTTTGACTTTTGTTTTTTGGGGACTGTCATGGCGAAATTTAGGCGGTTAAGAAGGCCGTGAGCTTTCTCGTGCATACTCAAATAGCTTGACCATGGACATTCTCAATGACACATTCAAGGAAGAATTTTTGATAATTTTTGATAATTTTTTCTTTGAATTGCAATGATAAATTCAATAAATATTGGAAACAAGCATAAAATGGCTGTTGAGTGTCAATAACTATTGAAATTCAATACAGATTTAACTGAAAATGGTCAAAAATTTCTATAATGTTAATGCCAACGACCAAGTAAAATTTGAAGATGATTCGTCGAGCGGTTTCATATAAAAATGTAATTTGTTTCACAGGAGCTCGCTCAAAAACTAGACACGAGACCGCAGATATAACATTAGCATGAGTACAACATTTCAGTTCGATCGGTTGAGTGGTTTGCCCAGGGCATTGTACACAAAAAAACAAAAAAAACAAAAACAAACAGAGAAAGTGTCAAGACTTCCGTGATGACGCTCGCTACGCTCGCTTAACATAGAGTAGTTAACGAACTCCCCATAAAAATAGTGTATCAAGAAATAATTAAACGTAGATACTGTATATTAACGTATGTAATATTTTCCTAGGTTGTAGGAGGAAATGAGCTTCATCCCCAAGAGGATTCAATCTTTGCGAACGTCGGAACCGAACAACCACTTTCCTTAAGACTGGAAGAACTTCCCATTCAGATGGTGTTGTTTGGCAAAACGTACAAATTACGCGGTTGCTCATCATTTACTCCTCCGCCAAGTTCACAAGGAGTTGGGCATTACAGTTCCTACTGTAGGCGTTTGGATGGCTCCTGGGAATTATATGATGATCTTACTGAGAATGTTGCTAAAGTCAAAATAGATACGAGGGCTCTTATTCACCTAGTTGTCTATTCAATATAAAGACGCCAACTCTCCACCAACACCTAGCAGAAACATTTACAGTTCTACTGCGGATGGTAGGGTTCCAAGATGCAGCTCCAACTGCAGACCGAACCTGAACTTTATATTCTGACAGCAGGGTCGTCAGTTGTAACGGCATCTTGGGATCCTAACATCTGCAGTAGAACTGTACGGCTACGTTGATGGTGCCCGACAATGCAAATTCAAATGACTGACAACCCTATTCGATCATTTGAGAGTCGGTATTCTGCAGTCAACATATTGAACAAAAGCCTTTCAGGCTGTTTTTTCTTTTAAACAAACATAAACAGTTAGTCGGTATAGCAGGTATCTTAATTCTTTTGCGGGGAAATACGCAACTAAATATGGCAACGTTGCAGTCGCGAACTATTTAAACGGTTCAAAGATGAATATTTTCTGACGTCTCCAGTATCACATACCTCTAAAGTAATGCAAAGCATTAAATTGATAATTGAAATTGATTCTCGTAATAGCGGATGATTACTAATTTTAATTTTGCAAGATATACAAGTTGTATTGAATTTGATTGTCAGTGATTTATGAAATAAAAATACAGGAATTGAAACAAATACAAGTAATTGTTATTGATGCAGTTTGAAATTAACGGTCCCTCATTTCTTGTCAATTGTCATATTTCTTTGCAAATTTAGCATTATTTGGAGGTGATTTTTCACTGCATTCGGTATTTTAAAATTGTATTATCGGTATATTACATTTACGTAACTAGGAAAACCTACTACACTTCCACTAAACGCGTTGTTGAACGAGCACAAATCGCATTGACTGCCAGTACGAAAATTACAATTGATAAAGACGAAATTTAAGAATTTAAGCAAATTTCATAAAAAAAAACACAATGTTAAAACCTTACCGAAAACAAGAAACTAACACGGTTGGGGGGACAATTCTTGAAACTCAAGGTTTGAAACCAAAGAAAGTTTGCATTCTAAAACATGACAAATAGTATACATTTATTAATGAAGTAGTAAGAAACAAAATTAGTTTTTCTTGTTTTGGAAGTCAAACATTGTACCTATGCTTTCAGGTCATGATTTTTTTTTAATTGGTCCCCAGTTGCCTTTGTCGGTTTACAATTCAGTTTTAACTTTTCAAAAAACCAAGTCAAACAATACAATATTGACGGTCACTGTATCGGGGGTGATATTCGGAATTTCCCTCCCCCCCTTCGCTCAATGTTCAAGCCACAATTCGCACCCTGGCTTCAACAATTTACCAGTTTGAAAATTTAGGACATCAAAATTTTGGGTAAAAATAATTCCTACTGGACTTTGGCTTTCAAGGTGCAGACGATTCTATTCCGACATTCGATCCGGAAGATACCCGTGCTCGCTCAACAACGCGTGTAGCGGAGCGTTTTCTTATAACTATTAACATTTTCATAATTATCTTTATAGCAACAATATTTTTCTGTCAAATATCACTTCTATTGTATTAAATAATTGTGTATAAATGTACGGGAAATTGTCTTTCTAGTTGTGTTTGATATCCAATAAATAAAATTATTGATCTTCATAGCAGTATCATTTTTCTACCAATCATGCAAATGTGTATCACAGAGAGAAATAAGTTGCTAAAGTAACAATATAAATGGCAGCTTTAACAATAATGTTGGTTTGTGGAGGGATTACAATTATGTTGCAAATCTATCAATTTTAGATGGCTAACATGACTTGATGGTCATCCATGATGGTAAAACCTACAATTTCTCGTGCGCGCGCATCTATGCGCTCTGCTATGTCAACAATATTAAATAGTAAAATGTACCATTCAATCTGCTGAATCTACAAATATGCATAGCTGGTACTGCAATTTACCTCAGTAGGCCTAACAATCAATTAATTTCTCAAAATAAGTACGTAGGCTAATAGAAAAAATATCAAAATATTTATTTATCCTCGACGATACATCATAGACACTTGTGGATAGAAGATAATCATAGGTGTGATCAACTTGCAACTAGAACGGAAATTAAACACGTCATTGGTAGAACGGAGATTTTGCACCGACGCAGGATCGAACTCGGGTTCTCTGGAACAGAAGTCTGAAGCACTACCCCGGAGCTAACCAGGCATATGATTTTTAGTCGATCTAAAACCCTTTAGTAACGAGCCAAGTGATGACGGATAACAAAGTCATCCATTTATACGATTAGGTAAATAATAAAAAATGTATCAATGAAAATAGAAATACATAGAGGATGAACAGAAGAATTATAAGGTGGCGCACTAATGAAGGAAATCTTCCTGCTAAATACTCGGCGTGGGGTGTTGAACACCAAAGTCGCGCTTGCGCAGATCATCTTATTTTACCATTTTTAATTGCTACTTGTACATTTTACAATTAAATATGGCTGAGTTAAACAGCGAACTTAGTTCAATCCAGCAATAAGCTACCAATTGATTTAACAAATTTAAGCATTGCAATCATAGCACAAGAGCATATTGAAAAATTTGAAATACTTACTGTCATTATAAATAGTAATTTTGCAGAGCCAAACAAACATCGTTGCTCGAAAATACCATTATAAAAACGGTTAAACAAACTGCCTAATATTGTAGAATTAATAACAAATATGCCTACTTTATCAACATATTTTGTTTGGTTCACTATTTTTATCTGGCAATATATATATGGTTAAAGTAACAATATTATTTCTCTCCGTGACAAAGTCCAGATGAATCATTATATTAAAATTTTCAGCTTGATCGCAAATACCGTCCACGACATAGAAACAAGTTATTCACGAGTTATTCGAGTTATTCACGAATAACTCGAAAAGTAAGTGCGCACTAATTATGGGAATAGGGGGGATTGAACGCACTAATTGTGCACTAAAACATGGCGTGCTGAAAACCTTGAAATTTTCAATGGGCGGTGCTGCACCGCCCACGGTTTTTCACGAATAACTCGAAAAGTAAGTGCGCACTAATTATGGGAATAGGGGGGATTGAACGCACTAATTGTGCACTAAAACATGGCGTGCTGAAAACCTTGAAATTTTCAATGGGCGGTGCTGCACCGCCCACGGTTTTTCACGAATAACTCGAAAAGTAAGTGCGCACTAATTATGGGAATAGGGGGGATTGAACGCACTAATTGTGCACTAAAACATGGCGTGCTGAAAACCTTGAAATTTTCAATGGGCGGTGCTGCACCGCCCATGGTTTTTCACGAATAACTCGAAAAGTAAGTGCGCACTAATTATGGGGATGGGGGGGATCGAACGCACTAATTGTGCACTAAAACATGGCGTGCTGAAAACCTTGAAATTTTCAATGGGCGGTGCTGCACCGCCCACGGTTTTTCACGAATAACTCGAAAAGTAAGTGCGCACTAATTATGGGAATAGGGGGGATTGAACGCACTAATTGTGCACTAAAACATGGCGTGCTGAAAACCTTGAAATTTTCAATGGGCGGTGCTGCACCGCCCACGGTTTTTCACGAATAACTCGAAAAGTAAGTGCGCACTAATTATGGGAATAGGGGGGATTGAACGCACTAATTGTGCACTAAAACATGGCGTACTGAAAACATTGAAATTTTCAATGGGCGGTGCTGCACCGCCCACGGTTTTTCACGAATAACTCAAAAGGTAAGTGCGCACTAATTATGGGAATAGGGGGAATCGAACGCACTAATTGTGCACTAAAACATGGCGTGCTGAAAATCTTAAATTTTCAATGGGCGGTGCTGCACCGCCCACGGTTTTTCACGAATAACTCGAAAAGTAAGTGCGCACTAATTATGGGGATGGGGGGGATCGAACGCACTAATTGTGCACTAAAACATGGCGTGCTGAAAACCTTGAAATTTTCAATGGGCGGTGCTGCACCGCCCACGGTTATTCACGAATAACTCGAAAAGTAAGTGCGCACTAAATATGGGAATGGGGGGGATCGAACGCACTAATTGTGCACTAATTGCCTGTGTGGGTTTGAAAATTAGTGCGTCAATGGGCGGTGCTGCGTGAAGTTGGCACCGCCCATAGTAAAATGCGTTTTTCTCGAAAACGGATGACGCACTAATTATAAAATTAGTGCCTATCGAACGCACTAATTGTGCACTAATTCATCCCACATATGAGATAATTAGTGCGTTAATGGGCGGTGCTAACTTCACGGACCTCAAATATTGTTCAGGTCGATTTCAGAAAATTCGTTTCACTGCCAACTAAAATTTATTTTTACTGCACAATTGAAATTGACGTTTAAAATTAAGACATTAGAAAAAGCGGTGTTTTTCACGAATAACTCGGTAAATACTGAACAGAATGTCGCGAAAGTGTTACTATAAATCAAGTCACGTAATTATGTACATTACTGGTGAGTTTCAACTTGATCGGTGGAAAATTCAAGATTTGTATAAAGAACCAAATTTTCAGCCACGTTGCTACGGGGACGACGTTCTTCTCTTTTAAGCGTATTATAGTCAAGGATGATGATAAAGTAGAGAAATTGGTTACGTCTTTTTAGCGAAACTTTTTTTGGCGACTCCACTTTGGCAAAGAAATTTTGGGCCGATGACATGTTTGCAATTTATACCTTTTGGAAATTGGACCGATATTTAAGGGATTTTTTATTAACAGAGACAAGTAGATGAGTTAGCTTCTAAAATTTTAAAATGGAATAGTTTTTTGATGTTGTAAACCATTTAAGGCCCATTTAGATTTTGCAATTTTACCATCTCAACTATAATTTTCTGAATCATAAGAATTAAATATGTTTCCCACCGTTAATCAATGCTACTACTTTTGTGTTCAATTGATATAAAGTAGGTAATCGTCTATTTGTAATTCGGTCTGAGAAAATTAACCATGGTGTAAATTGAGATTTTCGTTTAATAAGTTCATTTTATTGAGAATATTTTCCTGGTCATTAAAAAAACGTTTACATATAAAAAATTGCCAAAGATACAATGTTTTACCTAAAAACACAATATCATGTCTCTCCAGAGCTAAGTGCTCTCATTTGCTTACAACTGTCACGTGGCCTTAATTGCCTCTGCTATTTGGTTATAATCGAATAAGCAGATCGGTAATTTTCAAAAGAGTTGTAGATTTGCCTCCCACCACTTTCGTATTTTGTATTGGCTTAATTTAGCCAATTTACTATGCCCTGACTTATTTTCAAATTTTTCTCGGTATATATTTGAGCATCAATGTCCCTAAAAATTGCAACTTTTTATGCATTTTATGATTTTTCAATACTTGATGTGTTGAAAGCACAGATTTACCTATATGTCCCAGCCCAGCCCCTGTATGTATCCTAAGAAAACAATGTTTAGCTTATTTTTGAATTAATGTTATGACTATGGTCATTAAAACACTACAGAAATTCATCTCTCTTTTTACATGACAATGTAAATATAAAATAATACATTTCAGCTAGAAATTATGAGTTTCAAGTGTGTCCCACAAAAGCTGTCTTCTTGTAACCTGTATTTACATTTTTATTAATTTTGTGTTGATAGTGGAGTTTTATTGCCATTATGTTTCCTCAATCACACTATTTCCAATTTATTTCACGGAGCTTCTCCACTTTCAGCAAGGTGTTTTGAAGAAATTCTGTGCTCGAGCGTGTTTAATCGCCGTCCACTTTGTAACGGATGAAAGTAATTACAATCCTGCAATATTTAATTGAATTATTTCAGAATATTGCACATTTTCATGTTTGCAATGAAATATTCAAAATTAAATTCTTAGTTTTTATTATTTTGCTTGGAATTTTGCAAGTTCCTTTTGTCCATTTTGTAACAAGCCAACTTTGTAACGATCTACTTTTAAAAAGTGGACTAATTTGGATAAATAATAAAGCAAATGCATCAAAAGAAGCCGATGACATATGCAGATACTCCAAACCAACTTACTATACCGAGAGATTGAATTTAAATAAAAAAAAATCTTATTAAAAAAAAGTATCAAATCTACAACATTTTTGAAAACGATCCGGATGAATTGAGAGTGTCTGGACTTTAATATAATATGGAAATCCAGTGTTTTTTGAGATAATGTCGTTTAAAATACTTGTTTATATGCAAATCAATTTGTATACTAGTTCAAACTGCTGCTTCTTTTTCTACGAATAAGTAACAAAGCTTACAGTAAAAAAAATAAAATTAAAAATAATTGTTATTACTTTTGTTTTCCGATTGTAAGTTACGATGTAAGTTTACGATGGCAATACTGAATAAAATAAGGTGTTAACATTTATCAAACTAGTAATGAGCTCTACACGATTTGGATGGAAACGATTCAAGATCAGATAAGAAGATAAGAAGGTGGAAAATAGATTCAATGGATGTAAATGTGAAATTTAAGCTATTTTTAACCTTCTTATCTTCTTATCTGATCTTGAATCGTTTCCATCCAAATCTTGTAGATATCATTACTAGTTTGATTAATGTTAACACCTTCTTTATTCAGGATTTACGAGTTTATGTATAATTTGTATGATTACATTTTCGTCTTCATATCTTCGTGTAGGTATGGGTGCTGGAATGTCCGGAAAACATAACATTTTGTGCTGTTTTACGTAGAGTTGAATTTTGTAAACAAAAAAACTTAAAATCTTCATTTCAAAGCGTCACAAAAACAAAAAATCCATGCGGGGCAAGGTGGGACCACCCACCACACCAAAGTGTCAACTTTATGTGTTTCAACAAAATACACCTCAAAACGTTTCAAAATTGATTTCAAAATGTCAAAAAACCTAAAAAAACCGCTAGCAGTGTGAGGGGCCGCACCACCACACCCCCCCTTAATCCATGAAAAATCGTTGTCCTTGCTTTGGCCCCCCCTCCCCCCTCTGGCTGAAATCCTGCCGACGCCCATGTTTTTGTGAAATAATCTTTGGAATTTTTTAGGCCCAATGTAAAATTTTGTCTTGTTTGAATGTGTGAGATTTCGATGTATCACTATTAATCCATCCGATCAGGTGGTTACGGGGGGGGGGGGGGGGGGGGGGTATCAGGTGGGGGGAGGGTAATTTACTCCTGAAGATCACTGAATAGTATAGAGGAAAACTCGATATGTCTAATAAAATAATTTTGTCGGCCGTTCAAGGCATTATTTATAAAATTAAAATAGTGTATTACGCATTATAACTTTGATTAGCGATAACTAGAAACTACCTATTTCACCATAAGGTTCCTTTCCTCAGACCACATCACATTACTGTTTGGAAAGTATTATTTACGTCGAGCCAATGACTCGTGCTATTCGGATTGATTTGTTTACATCATTATCGATCGGTTGTGGTTCCCAAAGTATATAGCTAATAGGCAACATACATACTGCGATGTATGTAAAGTTGTCGAACCTGCAGGCGCAAGCAAGGGGATGTGCCCTGAGGCGCCAGAACTAAGTCTGGGAGGCGACTGTACGTATGGACTACAGCAATACTTCAAGGTACAGGTTACAAATAAATATTACAATATTACTTATTTTGAGAAAGGGTAATTCCAGGTCAAAACCACAAATTTTATTGAAAAATTTTCGTGTACCTCTCCGATTTTGACGAAACTTGGCAGATTTGTTGATCATCCAAAAGAAACACAAAAACATCTTTCAGCGTTTTTATTTAAATCACGTCGTTTGGAAAATAAGCCCCCCCCCCCAAAAAAAAAAAGGAAAAAGTCAATTTTGAGTCAGAGGCCATGTGGTTTAGAATTAATATCTTTATAACCGTTTGACTTAGAACGTTGATCTTTTTTAACAATTGAAGGTAATTCTATATTGTAGAACATGAATTAAAAATAATTTCAGCAAAATGTAAAAAAGTGGGGGGTCATCAAATTTTGACTTTAAACGCGCCCCCCCCCCCCTAAAAAGGCATGTTTTAATACTTAAAAAAATATATATGTTAAAGCTTATACTATTGTTTACATACATGCCAAGTTGTGGAGGTGCTTCTTCTTTGTTTGGAAGATATATAATTAAATATGGGTGAAGGCCCTATTAAATACATGCCTAAATTACATTAAATAGGCATGTTTATTTCAATCAAATTGTTTAGTAATGTTGCCCACCCATATACTTATTTTTCAAATTCAGATTGACCAGAAGTTTTGAACTAACTATGCACCCTTTTGCACCCTTATTTCTACCCTAACCATAATTGAGCGAGCGAAGCGAGCGTCTCCATTTGGCTCTTTTGGCACGGACCTCTGTTTTTTTTTTTGTTTGTTTTTTTTTTTTTCTGTTACTGACGATATACAGGTCAGAGTTTTTCTTCGATCGAGCTGAAATTTTGCACACATGTACGTAACATTTCTGATTGTTGCAGACCCTAATTTTTTTGAAATCCATTGATTGGTTCAAATTTAAAAAAAATTAACTTTCGATTGGTTGTTTTGATCAAATTGAAATTTTGACAAGTCATTACCCCCAACATTGTACCCAATCAAACAAAGTTTCAGCCAAATCCTCCCATTGGTTAAAATTTAAAACCATCTTTCCTGTGTTTTTAGAAATTTAAACTATAACCGATTGAACGATCAACTTATAACTTCGCATGATGGTTGGGTCCAACATTATCTGCATTTTTGACAATTTTCATACTAATCTGTGTTTAAATCCAAACGTTATTGACATTTTACGGACTATTAGCGTGTTGGCTGTCAAATTCACGGCGACTTCGACTCTTCAGTTCAAGGCAAGGTAGTTAGAGCAGAAACTTTCAAACGCAAATGAAACTGATAATGACCGTTCAACAGTCGATCTGATATTGTGTAGACACACTTATATCATATGAGTGGTCTCAGGTATATTTTTTGAAGGAGATCCTGTGATTTTTGAAAATTAACACGGAACAGTTCAATCATAAAGGTTCAATTGATCAACTTAAAGCTTTGCATGGTTATTTGGACCAATATTTTAGGAATGTTTTGAGATTTCTATACAAATCTGTGGCGAAATTTTAGAATTATTGGCTTTTAATGACATTTTCGATAGACAGAATTTCGGTTCGAGGTGTTGCGCGTATCCGTGCTCGCTCATCAACGCGTTACTCAGATTCATTGGTTAAAATTTAAATAAATATCTCCTGATAGGCTGAAAAATGAAAACGGTCTTCGATAATTCTGATCAAACTCATATTTTGCATGATCATTAAGACCAATATTGTCTCTTATTTTACAAAATTTCATCCCAATCAGTTAAGAACGTATGAAGTTATTTACATTTTTAATATCTGTCAGTAATGAAGTATCGAAATGAATGTTTTCCAGTGCCAATTGAAAATTGATTCTGATTTGCTTTATGAACCAGGTGCTTAGATGCTATTTTAAAGTTTCGATGAAAAGCATACACTTTTAAGTTGATATCATAATCAATTCCATATGGATGTATATGTTTTCTGTGCGTTGTGTACGCATTTCCGGTTCGAGAATTTGCACGTACCCGTGCTCGCTTATCAACGCGTTACACTGAGCGTTTTCCTAGTAATTATTTTTATATCAAATATGGGGAGGGTGTAGGGCCAGCGTTAGGTTTCAAATCAAAATATTTCGGTAAAAATTCTGAATGACCAATATTTAACTTCAATAATGCTCTCTTTGCATCGCTTTTATCTGAGTTTGGCAGTTGCCACCCCTAAATCCTAATCATCAAGATAAATGAATAGGGCGCATGGCCAACTTTTAACGCAAGTCAAAATTATGGTGGGAATGATGGGGGAATGACGCTGGAAATAAGATACAAAAGACTGCACAACCGTATGTACACGTTACGAGACTTAAATCCATCTTGTGTACGGGGATGTAAAATGAGAAGAATCTTATGCCGTCGATTGGGTAGTAGATAATAATATGTAGGAACAGCGGTATTATTAACACCAAACAACGAAACAAATTCTCATCACATGGATGTACGATGTAGATTATTGAAGCATAAACATTTGCTGTATTAAATTGATATTAAGTTTTACTTAAACTACTAAACTACTAGTTAATTAAATGGTTGCCAAAATTGATCAACTCATTTATTTTAAAATTACAGTGACGGGTTAAGGTATAAATTAGAAATAATGGTGCAAAAAGGGACATAATTCATTTCAAATAAAATTTTAAGTCTAACTTCTGTGAAAGCGTGAAGGTGATACAAGCGCTCAGCCGTTTTAGAAAATTGAGAGAGAAAAATGTATTCATAAGTGGATGTAACTTTGACAGGATGTTCACATGGTCAGTCTGATGTATATTAGTACCACTCTTTCATTTTGGCTTCTTGCATTGTTAATTAGGTACCGGTAATTCAACAGAACTGCTCAATACTATGAAATTTCCAATACGATTTGAGACCAAAGCAGTTAACCAATTTATCTCTAATTTTAATCAGGATTAGATAAAAGACAAACTTAACTTAGACAAGATCACTTGGCACTTTTAAAAATTAAATTTCATACGGCTCACATTGAGACAGGAAAATATACAATTTTTCACCAAAAATCCGCTAATTATTACTAATTAACGAAGCAAAAATTTAAAA
This sequence comes from Leuctra nigra, assembly GCA_934045905.1. Classification (NCBI taxonomy): domain Eukaryota; kingdom Metazoa; phylum Arthropoda; class Insecta; order Plecoptera; family Leuctridae; genus Leuctra; species Leuctra nigra. Next base: position 23,978,611 of record OW203768.1, on the reverse strand, counting down.
ATGTACCAAAGGATAACCCTAAGTTTGTCTTTTATCTAATCACTAGAGGGACCCGTCATGTAAATTGATTATTGATTAGTTTGGTTTAATGGCGCGTCAACGACGAGGTTATATTGCGCACATTATTTGATATATTTAACTTTGTTGATCATAATTGGAGGGCAAGGGGAGGTGGTCGACCTAACGGGCCCGATCCGGAGGAGTCCAGCACTGGTGGGAAAGCCAGGCCGGAATGGGGACGGACCGGGGGGTGTGAGGATTCGGGCCGGCGGAACCCGATTTCAGGGGGGTCACCATCTCGAGGGGGAAGACCGGCCCGAGGGGAGGGGAGGGGACCGCAAATTCACGGGAGGGCATGGTTAGGCCGACCCTGGCTGCTCTTAGTCTGGACCTCACCACTGATCTGTCCGGCATGGGTAACCCTTACACATGAGCATATGCTCGCCGGCGTAGCTGCAATGGATCATTGGCCAACACAAACCCCACCACCGCGATAAGGTGGCAGCCGTCGGGGGGCCCGTCATGTAAAACATGACCAATGTGCACCAGTGAGTTATGCGTAAATATAAAACGACAGCAATATTTGTCAGCAGAGTGTGCGTCGTTAATACATTTGACGTCGTTGATGACCCAATCTTAACAGAAAACGTTAAAAAATGAGGAACGAAGAAAAGCAATTTGATCATACCTATTAAGGTAAAACAATTTCATATAAGTTTTCAAATTTACACCAGAGTATTCGTACTAAGTAAAAATAAGAAGAAAAACAATGTATGCGCCGTAAAAAATATATATATATATATATATATATATATTCATTACGTTGATACCGTGACCTGATGCCCACGGCATTTTCTTCATTTGTTATGCTATTACATGTTATCTACGGCTTCATTATATTATACGTTCCTCAGATGTAGGGCGGAAGTAAATTTGTTTGATTTGCGGTGCACAATTTTGGATTGTAATCAAGCTCTATCAAGTACCGTTTCACTGATGTTAACAAATAACGTTATATTGAAGTATTCTCTTACAATAACTCATGTCACCATTACAAATGATTGGTTGATGTCAGAAATACTGTTCATATTGAAATGGACTTCAGCCGTTCTACCACTAATTAAAGTATAGATATTCAGTTAACAATGTAAAACTTAAACATTGGTGCTTCAAACTTTATCAACAGCAACATGAATTCGTTGTCAATACATGACTCAATACAGACCACTCTACGAAATAAGAAACGACTGAAAATGATTAATCTAACAACATTATTTAAAAACTTCGTCGGTTAGTTGGTTTGAGGGTTACAGAACCGTGTTGATTAAATGTAGGAAGAAAATAATACGTTTGATCGTTTGCAAATTGCATCTTGAGGCCAATGTTAAAAATCTATCGGCTTTGTTTGGTTTTCATGGCCCTCTAAAATACAGATCAAATGAAATTTTTTAAAAATTACACTTTGACGTTTCTTGGAGTAAAGAAGTTTTCTATGTAATGTCTCTTTTGAACGGTTATTATGTGTTATAGTAGATTTTTTACACACTCAAAGGGATAAGGATTACGTTTTAGGTAAGTTATGGTTATTTCTTTACTTTGCGAAGGCAAAAGACGTATTTTTAGATACGATTGGCAATGAAAGGCCACCATTTTAAATACAAAATAGTGCCGTTTTCAATATAATGTAAAGATTTGGACAGTTATTCTGTGTTAAAATACATTTCTTAAGGTGGATTCACACGGCCGTTTCAAACTTCCCAAGTTTGCCGAAGTTCCGAATCGCCGTTCCAAAAACTCCCGTGTGAACTATGAAAGTTTGAAACTCAATATTCGCAGTTCGAATCTTTTCATAGTTCACACGGGAGTTTTTGGAACGGCGATTCAGAACTTCGGCAAACTTGGGAAGTTCGGAACGGCCGTGTGAATCCACCTTTATAAACACAAAGGGCTAAGGATTGCCATTTAGGTAAGTTTCAGTTATTTATTTATGCACAAAGAGCAGAAGATGTATTTTGGACATGATTTGGGCAATGTAACGTCGACCATTTTAATTTTAAATACAACATAGAGAGTGTGCGCGCGAAATTGAGAGGATGCGCGCGCAGGCGTTCCTGACACACAGACAGAACTGCGTAACTATAAGTAAGATGATTAAAATTTCATATAATTTCGTCAACCTATTTTGTCTCCAATAGTATCCAAAAAAAGTGACTGTGAACAAGGGACAAAATCGCTCGCGCTTGTAGCACCTTAAGTTGACGCCCCATGCTTTATCTTGTTTAGGGTACGGGTCAAATATACCTAATCACGTAAAAAACCAAAATTACAGAAATGAAACAAAAGTCCTGTTTATTCAGAATAAGAAAAAACGATATGTTTTACTTATTTAAATTTTAAACGCCCCAATTTCATATGAAAATAATTATTACGGTTAAAAGAGGGTAGAAATAAGGGTGCAAAAGGCTATATAATTGGTTAAAAACTTCTGGTCAATCTGAATTTGAAAAATAAGTATATGGGTGGGCAACATTACTAAACAATTTGATTGAAATAAACATATACCTATGTAATTTAGGCATGTATTTAACAGGGCATTCACCCATATTTAATTATATATCTTCCAAACAAAGAAAGAGGCCCTTCCACAACTTGGCATGTATGTAAATAATAGTATTAGCTTTAACATATATATATTTTTTTAAATATTAACAAATGCATTTGGGGGGGGGGGGGGGGGCGTTTAAAGTCAAAATTTGGTGGCCCCCCCCCCCCCCCCCCCCCAACTTTTTATACTTTTTGCTGACATGATTTTTAATTCATGTCTAGAATATAGAATTACCTTCAATTGTTAAAAAAGATTAACGTTCTTTAAGTCATTGGCTGATAAGATTACAGTGCTGCAAGTCACCTTTGTGAGTGATTTGAAGGAGATTAAAGGTACTGTTGAAATTCTTAAGAAACAGTGTGCTGAGAAAGATTCTATCATTGATAATCTTTCTCGTCAGGTTAATCAGTTAGACCAGTACGGCCGTAATAACAACTTTGAGATTCACAACGTTGACGAGCATCAAGGCGAAAACGTTGAAGAGCTAGTGTTAAATTGTGCTAAGGCACTGCTTATTGATCTCACTTCCGATCAGATTGAAGCCGCTCATCGGGTACAATCCATTACAAAAAGTTCCAACCCTCCTAAGATTATTGTACAACTTTCAAGCAGGAAGAAGCGGAACGTTTTCATTGAGAAGAAACGTGTAGTGGTTCTAAACAATCAGCTGTGTCACAATTCGTCTGATCGCCGTGTACATAAACGAAAACTTATCTGTGTTCAACCGTGAATTATTGTATCGGGCCAAGCAAAGAGCCAAGGTTGTAGGATTCCAATTTGTTTGGTTAAAATCAGGGAAAATTTTTGCAAGGAAGGACGAGAACACTAAACAAGCAAGTATCATTACGTCATTTTCTGACATTGAGGAAAAAATTGTGTGATTCTAGTTAATTATAAATTATAATATTTATTAGTTAATGAACAATAGCTTGTGGATTGATGATTTTGAAGAGGGTAATAAATTGTATAGTAATTGATGATTTAAACTTATGGTTTAAAAATGTTCATGGTTTATCCTTTCTGCATATTAATATTAGATCGATTAAAAAACACTGGGACGAGTTGCTCGTTATTTTGGATAAACAAGTTGGTGTTTTTGATGTTCTTGTATTGAGTGAGGTTGGTGTTCAGCGAATAGAGTTGATTTGTCATATTGCAGGTTATAATAATTCTTATCACAGGTTAAGAGGAAAAGGGAAGGGAGGCGGTTTATTAATTTTTGTCAAGGACACTTTACGTTTTTCTGTTTATGAATCAAATTTCGAATATTTTGAGGGCATCAATGGAGTTCTTGTGGATGAAGAGGGTTGCGCATTGTCGGTGTTGGCAATTTATAGACCTCCACATTTGAATAAAATAAGCTTTATAAAAGAGCTTGAACGTTTTTTAATACATACTAAATATAAGAATGTTGTCATAATAGGTGATGTGAACTTGGATTTATGTGACGTAGATGATAATTGTGTGCAGCTGTATGAAGGAATTTTGGCTATTAATGGATTTTTTAAATGCATACAAAGTTACACCAGGGAAGAGATAAGATCTGATGTATTAACTAAATCATGTATTGATCATATATTTGTAAGGTGTCAGCGTAAGCATACTCTTGATTCTGCAATCTTCACAACTAAACTTGCAGACCATTACATGATATTAGTCAAGTTAAATTTTGAAAATATTAATATTAATTCAAATTGTTGTCCAGGAAGAAAGGGAGAAATTAGGACGAGGATGGATGAAGTAATTTTAATGAGGAAATTGAAATCGAATAATTGGAGTTCACTTCTTTCTTTGAATGACTGCAATGAATTATACGATGCAGTGGTCTCTGAGTTTAGTGAGTGCTATAACTTTGCTTCTTATCAAATCCCGGTAACAAACAAAAAACCAAGAACTCAAAAACCATGGATCAATCTTGATATTTTGACAAAAATTAAAAATAGAGATGCCTTGTTTAGAAAATGGAAGCAGTGCAACAATGCAGGTTTGAGAAATTTGTATAGAATTGATTATGTTCTCTGTAGAAATGATGTAAATAAATTAATTTTGAGGACTAAGCAGGAATATTTCATAGGCCGTGACTTTTGTTTTCAATGGTTCTGGAAATTTACTTTCTCTCTAATATTTTTCATAATTCTATTAATTATAATAAGTATTTCACAATTTAATGTTATATTTCTTCAATGCAATGTGTGCATGTACTTCAGGAAGAAAAATGGTGGAGTTCTGTAAGGGATAACCGCAAGTAAACGTTAATGTAATATTTCCTTCCGCTGGCATTGGCCATTACAGTATAATGTCAACAGAAGATCTGTCAAGTTCGGAACAGCAAGAACCTTTTCAAACTCAATCAGAGCACACTGTCGTTTGTCCGAATTGTCAGGAGTCATTCCCTGATAAGATAAACGTTTTGTTTCTTGATCATTTTGAAAAATGTAATGTGACTTCTCGCTCTAAGAGCGAGAAGTCAATGTCCTTATTGTCCAAAACATTTCGTCAGATTGAAAACTCATTTAACTAGATGCCATCCGGAACACGTTGAAGATACTCAAGATGAAAGTAATGAATGCAGTGAAGATCATGCTGCTGACGTAATCCCAGTTCAATCGTTAACTTTAAAATCTTCAAAAGAAGATGAAGGTTCTAACAGATTCATTGCTACGTTGGATGATGTAGCTCAGTTTCCAACTGCTCGGACTGTCATAAGTGATCATGATAATACAGAATCTGATTGTAGTGACAGTTGCACCGTTGTACTTGACAAAATTGGACAGGACGTGCCAAGTAATAGTTATCCCATTAAAAAACACTTCGTGTAAAAATAACAGCCAAGTCTCTTCAACTAAAAAAAATATGAAATCTAAAAATTCTGCACTGAAAAGTAGTGATATCAAAAAATGAGCCAAGTCAAAACTTTATTTGAAAATCAAAAAATACTTGGCGCATCGTGTATATAAAAAGCTTGGAAGTATAGGCCAATTATAAAATATACATAAAATATCCATAAACATAGTACACCTATAATGCCCTAAAAAAACGATGCGCCAAGTATTTTTTGATTTTCAAATAAAGTTTTGACTTGGCTCATTTTTTGATATCACTACTTTTCAGTGCAGAATTTTTAGATTTCATATTTTTTTTTAGTTGAAGAGACTTGGCTGTTATTTTTACACGAAGTGTTTTTTAATGGGATATCACTACTTTTTTTAGTTTATTCTTACAACTTGTGACAATCGAATGAACAATTACTATATATCCTTAAAAAAAATCACCCTTTACAATTTGGTTATTTTCATGAAGAATAGCAAAGGAGAGATCACCAAAGACATTAACCAAATGAAAGAGTGGGAAGACAGGTTACATGTTTTATTGGAAAATATACATCATAATAGTTATCCGGTTGACCAACTTACATCCTCGCTGGATATTATAACTAATGATCTGATATTGTTCCTTCACAACGCTGTAGACTCGTTACCGGGCCCAAAGCACCCTGCAACTAAGCATTATGAAGCCCGTAGACAGCGTAAACATGATAAAACAAACCGTAACTTCAACATGACTTCCAATCCAAGCAGAATGTCAGCAAGAGATAAAAACAAATCTAGACAAAAGTACAATTATGACTTGGCACAGTTTCATTATTACAATCGTAGACGAAAGGTAGTCAAACAGATCATGACCTCTGATAAATCACCATTATGCAAAATTTTGTTGCCTGAGATTGAGGAACATTTTCGTGGTATACTTGGCCATGGAAATGATAAAACAGCTGAACAATTCAAAGGTCCTGCACGAGCCAATAATAACTTGGAAGCTTACAACACCAGAGTAAGTAAGGAGGAAATCAATGCTGCCATGAATGGAATCGCCATTGATTCTGCTCCTGGTTCGGATGGTGTCTTAGTCAGAACTCTGCGTTAGCTGAAATGTGCTCAAGTAATTATAGTTACCTTGCAACGGCCATTAGTGAATTAAATTTCGTGCCAGAGAAGCTTAGGATAGGCCGCCTCTTGCTGATTCATAAGGGAGGTGATGATAAGGTAATATCTAATTGGCGGCCATTGACTATCTTCTCAGTGGTGAGGAGAGTGATTGAGCGCGTCTTTGATAAGAGATTACGCTCATACGTTGGCTTCTCAGTACATCAGAGAGGGTTCGTTTCCACACCTGGTACCCATATCAACTCATCCCTTATTAACGGTTGCCTACAAGACGCAAAACTGAAGAAACAAGATTGCTGTATTGTATTCCTTGATGTTAGCAAGGCATTTGACAATATTGGACACGATCACATAGAAGCATGTTTGTCAAACCTTCCTGTTCCCTCAGCACTTCGTGACACTATTTTGACTTTAACTTTCCATAACACTGTTAAAATTGAAGCCAACAGAGAGAAATCAAAACCTATTCCAATAAAGAGAGGTGTACCCCAGGGTGCCCCACTCTCACCCACAATGTTCAACTTAGCTATTGACCACATAATTAAGGATATTACGGAAAAGTCAGTAGCTGATGAATATGGGTACTCTCTTGTTGACGGAATGGTGAACTTGTCAGCAGTGGGGTTTGCAGATGACATTGCGATCATAGCTAATTGCAAGGAATCAGCATCAGATTGATGATTATTAGAGTTTAACGGCGCGTCAACGACGAGGTTATATTGCGCACATTAATTTTAACTTTTAACTTTGTTGAACTACGTGGAGGACATCGGGAGGGTCGACCTAACGGGCCCGATCTGGGGGAGTCTGAAACTGGTGGGAAAGCCAGGTCAGAATGGGGACAGACCGGGGGGTGGAGAGCTTCGGGCCGGTGGGACTCGATTTCAGGGGGATCACCATCTCGAGGGGGGAGGCCGGCCCGAGGGGGCCGCGAATTTGGGGAGGGCATGGGACTAGGTCGACCCTGGACTGCACTTGGTTAAGGCCAACTCGTATGTGAGCCGGCCCCTTAAGCCCCACCACCACGAGCTTGTAGCTATGACAGAAAGGGGACTCCGTGAGATTGGCCTCACATTGAACTCGAAGAAGTGCAGTGCAATTAATATCTCCAAGGGAATGCTTTCTTCGGAACCTGTTGTAACATCAGAAGGATCCATATGCTCAATAAGTGAGAGTGATAGGATAAGATATTTGGGGATTGATTTCAATAGTACAATAGTTATTAACAAATCTCGAGTAATACAAGATCTGAGAAATGATATTTCTAAATTGACCTCTTCTGACTTGCTTAAACCGGACCAAAAACTTAATATATTAAATCAATTTATTTGGCCGAAATTAATATATCCTCTCCAATGTGCCCCGATACCTCAGCTGACTTCGAAGTTTCTTGAGGACATAGACATCATCATACGCAGTGCAGTCAAAGAGATCATCGGCCTGCCTGGTGACACTCCCACATCGTTCATATATGCACCTAGAAAATTCCGAGGACTTGGAATCATGCGTGGCACCTGGGAGGCGCATGTGCAGCATTTCAACATTTGCAAGAAATTGCTGGCTTCTAATGACCAACAGGTGTTGTACGTGACCTTCAAGCTGAGAAGTCAAAGTGTGTCTCTGACCTGGGCCTTTCAACTGAACTCAATGACGAAAGAGTCTCTGGTCGCATCCTACGTGAGACTCTTCGGCAAGCATCCTTTGACACTTGGACGAAGCTTCCTCAGAAGGGAAAAGGGGTGTCAATGTTTGCTGAAACACCACGATCCAACAAGTGGGTGTATATGAAAAAAGGATTGTCGTCATCCGAATGGACCAATTCGATCAAGATGTCGTGCAATGTCGCTGCAGTGCGTGCAGTCCCCGGAAGATCTACTGACACAAACCGTTGCCGTTCAACAAACTGCAACGAGATAGAAACCATTGCGCATGTGTTAGGTAGATGTTCCAAAGGGGAACTGTTACGCAACTCACGTCATCATGCAGTACGAACGATGATTGCTGATGCTCTGCGTCGTCAACCACGCTGGGAGGTGCATGAAGAGGTGTCATGTCTAGCAGTGGATGGCTCGACACGTCGTGCTGACATCATCGCCATTAGGAATGACAAGAAACAAGCCCTCATATTGGACCCTACAATTCGCTTCGAACAAGGAATGAGGCATGCGGAGGATGTCGATGAGGAAAAGAAGAGGATTTACGAGCCCTGTATTGAAGATCTAGCCAGACGTTATAAAGTCCCTGCTGCCAGATGGGAAGTTGTTGGCCTGTTGGTTGGAGCCCGAGCAGCGATCCCTTCATTCTTCACCGACTTCCTCAAGCGCGTAGGCATTTCATTATCATTGTTAGATTTAATTGTTCCATCTGTTTTAAAATCTTCTATTTGCATTCTTCATAATCACCTTTATAATAATAGTTTTTAGTATTGTATAGAAAGTAATTGTAAATATCAATATTTTTATTTTAAAACAAATTAACTTCATTCATAAATATTTCATTAGTTATTAATTTTAATGTATTTTATATTGATAAGTAAGCTGGATCTCAATGGTCAACCATGTATTGTGGACAGCAGTCAATAAAATTTGAATTTCTTCTAAATCAAGAGGATGTTTGAAGGACACATGGCAAGTTATTAATAATTACATTGGTAGGAGGGTGAAGACCTCAGTCGACGAAGTTATAGACAAATACCTTTGTAAAGTTTACCCTTGCCAGCAGGTCGCCGATAAATTCGTCAATGTATTCGTAAATGAGGTAGATGACCTTCGCCATGAGTGTAGCGTGACAACATACTTGCAAGCATTTCAGACACAAGAGCAGTCAATGAGAATGCCTACTGTTAGTGAGGGTTTAATTAATTATATTATAAGTAAACTTGATATTAATAAACAACCTGGTTTTGACGGTATTCGTGTGAGGGATCTTGGTCTCCTCGCTGAAGTTATAGGCCCCGTGATAGCAAAGTTGTGTAATTTGTCTTTTAAATCTGGTATTGTCCCTTCAAAATTAAAAATGTCAGTTGTGCGCCCAATTTATAAAAAAGGTGATCATCTTGTTTTTTCAAATTATCGACCTATCGCTATTCTACCTGTTATAGATAAAATAATGGAACGTTGTGTGGCAAATGTATTAACTGAATACTTAGAAATTTATACCATTATCAGTAGTTTGCAGTTTGGCTTTCAAAAAAAGAAAGGTACCAACGACCTTTTATTAAAATTTTCGGACTTTGTTAACACTAACCTAAATGACAATAATCATGTTTTAGCGCTGTTTATAGATTTTTCGAAGGCATTCGATACTTTGAATCATTCCAAACTAATAATTTTGCTTGAAAATATTGGAGTTAGGGGACCATTGTTGCTGTGGTTTAAAAGTTATTTGAGGGACCGTTTTATTACAGTAAAAGTTAAATCTCTGAGCAGTGGTTTTAGATGCATTAAATCTGGTGTTCCGCAAGGATCCATTTTAGGGCCTTTGTTGTATTTAATATATGTGAATGATATGCTCCATTGTTTAAAAAACTGTCAAATATATATGTATGCAGATGACATTTTAATTTTAGCTGTTCACAAGGACATTGATGCAGCAGAGTCAATTCTTCAGTCAGATTTCAATCAACTTTCAAAACTTGCGCATGACCGGGACTTGATAATTAACGCCAGTAAGACCAGGGTTTTGCATATTTGTGTACCGTTAAACCAGGATCGTGATGTACAGGTAAAGATTATATGCCATTCCAATTCCTGTTTGCATAGCCTACAGTGTGGCACTTCATTGTGTGACTGTAGTGTGACCATTGATATGGCTGATGAGATTGTTTTTCTTGGATTAACCGTGGATAGGTTTTTTAATTGGAAACCTCACATAAACAAGGTTTGTAACAAACTTCGCTCTTGTGCCTTTTCTATGTACAGGTTAAAATATATTTTGTCTTTTGAGTTAATGTGTACAGTGTATTCGGCTCTTGTAGAATCTCATTTGTTATATGGATTATTAGCTTGGGGGAATGCCTCTCCATATCTTATACAAAAAGTAAATAACAAAAAATTTTGAATATGTTTTAATTAGTTTTAGTTTGTTTCAGATTGTCATTGTGTGTTTTTATACCAGACAATTTTCTGTTCGCTGTAGCTATTATTGACTTGTTCGCCTGCCATTTTCACAAATTTTGTGTAAGTATTTTTTTTATAAATTAACGTAAACCAACAACATTTAGCTAAATTATTCAATCAAATTCTAAATAAAATCAATGTTTTAATTTTTTCAGAAGTCGAAGTTCCCATTTATCGAGAACCGAAACCAAAATTTCTGTCGATTACTACTATCATCGACTTGCTTCCAAGTTGCACAGATTTTGTAAGTTTTTTTATTTTTTATAATTTAACGAAAACCAACAACATTTGGTTAAATTATTCAAGCATATTTGAATTAAATTCAATGTTTTGAATTTGCTGGCCATGCTTGGCCAGCTGGCTCAGGAGTCCGAGGCCCTAGCAAGTGGTGGCCTTGGCCACCCCCCGACCCAACTATGGAACCGGGCGAAGAATCATTATTATGTTTTAATTTTTTCAGAAGTCGCAGTTTCCATTTGTTGAGAGCCGTGACCATTCATCGATATTTCCTAGGAAATTTGCAGACAATCGGTGAGTACATTTAATATTTTTTCAAATAATTCTCCAACATTTTAAAAGTGCACCACGGTAAAAGTGATTGAATATTTTTTAATTTTAAAATTATTTCTTCTAGATCATCGTCAACTCTGAAAAAGCCCCCTCGCCCTCCACTTGTATACGCTACATCGTAGAAGACATTTTCGGTGAGTACATTTAATCATTTATAAAGCGCTTCATAAGCCACGACCGCCTCCGTAACACCAACATTCATCCTTGACTATTCTACATCAATGAGTATAATCGAGTCAATGTGATGCCAGTTTTGAACAGTACATCATTTCACCACGGTGAGACTGGAATATTTTATAATGTTTTCTTATTTGTTTAGATCCACTGTCTGAGACGTCATCATCAAAGCCCCCCTCCCACAGTCGGTTTATTTTCGCTGTCAAACATAATTGGTGAGTACACAAACACATTTTCAAAGCAATTTCTTCAATTGTTTTCATCAATCAATAGATTCTCCCGGAATAAATTCAGAAAATTTTTCTAACATTTATATTTTGTCGGTTTTAGTAAATCGATATGGAGACAGCACCGACGTTCAGTTGCGATGTGTGCGGTCAGCTGTTTCGCAGACGTGATGCTGTGAAGCGTCACAAACTGTCGAAAAATGCAAATCAAAAATATTCTTGCGAGCGTTGTAACGCTGTTTGCACACGACCCGATAATATAACTAGACACCAGAAATTAAGCTGGTGTGTAAAATGCAAAATTTGTAAAAAAAAACAGTTAAATTCAATTCAAAATCTATCGAACCATCTTAAGACGCACACATCGCAACAAGCGAACGTCAAGTCAACCGCTGCACCGACACCTGACCACACCGCGGGCGGCGAGATGGCGGCGTCGACTTCCGACATTGCTACTCCTCACGTGACACCTGACGTGACATCAGATCCAGCGCACGCCGAGGAGATGGAAGTCGATCCGCCGTCAACCTCGAGTCCTGTTGCCGAGAAGACACATTGAGTCAGCAGAATCACTACCGCGTTCAACTCTGCTGTCAAGACGCGTGAGTTTACGGCAACAAGATTCCAGGGGTGTGGTCAGGCTGAGGATAATTATCATGATATTCTGCGCTGCATCTCTGGCGATCAGGAGGATGTCAGGGTGGTGTTAGATTAGATTAGATTAGATTAGATTATTGTGGTTTAACGGCGCGTCAACGACGAGGTTATATTGCGCACATTAATTTTTGCATTTTTGCATTTAACTTTGTTGATATAAGTGGTGGACATGGGGAAGGGTCGACCTAACGGGCCCGATCCGGGGGAGTCCAACACTGGTGGGGAGGCCAGGCCGGAATGGGGACGGACCGGGGGGTGTGAGGATTCGGGCCGGCGGAACCCGATTTCAGGGGGATCACCATCTCGAGGGGGAAGGCCGGCCCGAGGGGAGGGGAGGGGACCGCAAATTCAATGGAGGACATGGTTAGGCCGACCCTGGCTGCTCTTTGTCTGGACTTCACCACTGATCTGTCCGGCATGGGTAACCCTTACACATGAGCATATGCTCGCCGGCGTAGCTGCAATGGATCATTGGCCAACGCAAACCCCACCACCGCGCTAAGGTGGCAGCCATCGGTGGGGGTGGTGTTAGAAACTGATTTAGAACGAATGAATGGTGTTACATGGTATGTGTATGTCCAATTTTCACGTAGAACTGCCGAGGGTGAGGAAGTGTTTGCAACGTTATGTTTTCGAAGCAAAAACTCGATTTTATTGGGGGACATGGGTGACTTTGACACTCAATATAATCTAGCTTTTGGTTTTATTGCCAGAGCTTGTCAAAATTACCAGGTCGAGGGATCGGCTTGGAAAGTTGTTCGGGTCAACTATTTAGAATTAATTAAATACAGCATTGTACGCGCCGCTTGCTGGTGTAGTTATCTACCTTTACCACCGAAATTAAAGTCTACTAAAGCCATTATAAATATCCAGAATATGGATCAAAAATGTTTTCTGTGGTCGGTGCTGGCATATCTTCATCCTGTAAGTCAAGATGCAGACTATGTTAATAAATATAAAGAATGAATGTGAACTTGACATGAATGGCGTAGAATATCCTGTAAAAATTTCCAAAATTAGTGTTTTTGAGAAAAATAATAGAATATCTGTAAATGTATAGTTTTAATGATGATGATGAGATTTACCCGCTTAGAATTTCGAACTTTGTTAGTGATAGGCACGTAGATTTATTGTATTATTGTAATGAAGAAATTAGTCATTATTATTTAATTAAGGATTTGAATCGACTTCTTCACTCTGTTACAAAATCAAAAAATAATGCCCATTATTGTCACCGGTGTCTGCACCGCTTCAGCAGTGCTCAAAATCTTCATAATCATTCCACACTTTGCAATCATCACAAGTAGGAGGAATCTAAGGCTCCGAGAACAGGCGGAGGCGGAGGCCTATGTAATGACTGAATGCTTTTTACTAATTATGTTGGTAAAAGTGTAATACTTTATATGTGTTCATTGTTGACTAAATGTAATCCAACATGCAGTGAATAGACAGTTGAAATAAACTTCATACACGAAAAGCAATCCATGAATTATTCTCATATTATAAATAGAAATATAAGCAGCAACTCAACATGGCGCAGTCGGTAAATAACTAATATGAAATGGTAAATGAATCTGACGAAAAAGCAGCAGAAAAAATACCAGAAAAAAGAAAAATATCAAGCAATTTCATGTAGTTGAAGCCGCCCAAACCTCTGACCCTTGAAGGAGGCACAGGAACAATGGCAGATAATTGGAGAAAATGGAGACAGCATTTTGAATTATATGCAAAAGCTAGCGGGTTGAGTGAAAGGTCAGAAGACCAACAATGTGCTACATTACTTCATATCATAGGATAATAAGCACTAGAAGAGTATAATACCTTTGTATTTACGCGAAAAGAAAAAGACAAACTGAACATCATTATAGAAAAGTTTGAGAGGCATTTTAAAAAACATCACTTATGAGAAACATAGGTTTTTCTCGAGGAACCAAATGAATGGTGAGTCTTTTGAATCATTCTTAACAGACATAAAAATACGTAGTGCAACATGCAACTTTGGCAATCTCAAAGATGAAATGATAGAAGACAAGATTGTAATAGGCATTACAAATGAACACATACGTGAAGCACTACTACAAGACCCGAAACTAGACCTGCAAAGAGCAGTCGACAAATGCAGAGCGGCAGAGCAAACGAAACATCAAATGTAAAACTATAGCTGAAGTAAGCAAAACTATTAGCTACATTCCAAAAAAGCATAGCAGCAGCAGCAGAAAGTTTAGTTCAAGAAAGGAAGAAATAAATAACCAAGCAAGCATTCAGCAAACAAGCTTACAGCAATCAATCAGGCAAACACACCAGTTTCAGCAAGTCAGACAAGTGTGTGTATTGCGGAAACAGACATGCACCAAGGCGATGTCCAGCGTTTGGTGTACAGTGTGGACATTGTAAGAAGTACAACTATTTTGAAACACAATGCTATGCGAAACGGAACGTACATGTAATACAAGAAGAAGAAGAAAGCAGCGACTCTGAGACTGAAAACAACGAAAGCGACCAGGAAAGTCAATGCGACTCCGAAGTCGGATTCATCGGGCTGGTTGGAGCAGAGAGAATGAAGCAAAAGCAGAGAAGCAGAAGCAAGCAGACGAAAGCAGAAATCACGCAGCAAAAGCAGAGAAGCAGAAGGAAGCAGATGAAAGCAGAAGGCACGCAGCAAAAGCAGGAAAGCAGAAGCAAGCAGATGAAAGCAGAAATCACGCAGCAAAAGCAGATAAACATAAGCAAGCAGATAAAAGCAGAAAACGAGCAGCAAAAGCAGATAATCATAAGCAAGCAGATGAAAGCAGAAAGCACGCAGTAAAAGCAGAGAAGCATAAGCAAGCAAATGCAAGCAGAAAACGAGCAGCAAAAGCAGAGAAACAGAAGCAAGCAGATGACAGCAGAAAGCATGCAGCAAAAGCAGAGAAGCAGAAGCAAGCAGATGACAGCAGAAAACGAGCAGCAAAAGCAGGGAAGCAGAAGCAAGCAGATAAAAGCAGAAATCACGCAGCAAAAGCAGAGAAGCAGAAGGAAGCTGATGAAAGCAGAAGGCACGTGCAGCAAAAGCAGAGAAGCAGAAGCAAGCAAATGCAAGCAGAAAGCACGCAGCAAAAGCAGAGAAACAGAAGCAAGCAGATGAAAGACGAAGATAAGCAGTGGAAGAAATGCCAAGAAAGAATGGTGACTGGTATGAAAACATACTAGTAAACAGAGAGAAATGCAAAGAATTTAAGTTAGATTCAGGAGCTCAAGCCAACTTAATACCTGAAGATGTATTCAATCTTTACAGTTAGGCAAACACAAACTTAACGAGTCTAATCTTAAGCTTAGTTTGTATGGGGGCACACCTCTTCATGTGGCAGGAAGATGCACGCTAAAGTTGGAAACAAGGAAGGGAAATACGAATAGAGTTGAATTTAATGTAGTAAAGGCTGGAACACACACTCCACCCATTCTTGGTAGGATAGACAGCGAAAAGCTGAAGCTCATCATGAAGATTGATCAGGTGACAGACCATAAAAAAATATGTGACAATATACCAACTGACAGATGGAATGAATACGATAAGTTATTCAAGGGCGTGGGATGTGTCAAAACAGAGCATGAAATAACAGTAGATGAGAACGTCAAGCCAACGGTTCACAGTTGCTGTAAAGTTCCCTTTGCTGTAGTTGACAAACTGAAACAGGAATTGCAGAGACTAGAGGAACAAGACAATCATAAAAGCAGGTTGGACAGAAAACAAAGAAAATACGAAGTTATTGACAAAGGCATTTACAAAGGTTTACAGATGGTTATACCTAAGCACATGAGGAAGGATATGTTGAATTAGATTTACAACAATCACATGGGTATTGAAAAGTGTAAAAGCCGATCTATGTACTGGCCATTGATATCCAAGCGGGTGGAAGACTTTGTGAGGAAGTGTGACATGTACTGCCACAAGAAAACCTCCCGATTCAAGAATCACTATGTGTCATGGATTTGAGAGTAACGAATTATGATTGGTCTTGATATGTTGGTCATAGTTAATGCATTGTAAAAGAAAAAGGGGAAGATGTAATGACTGTTGCTTTTTACTAATTATGTTGGTAAAAGTGTAATACTTTATAAGTGTTCATTGTTGACCAAATGTAATCCAACAGGCAGTGAATAGACAGTTGAAATAAACATCATACACGAAAAGCAATCCATGAATTATTCTAATATTATAAATAGAAATATAAGCAGCAACTCAACAGCCTACCTACACAACCTACATTTGAGGGGGTCTTTTTTACCAATGTCACACTCTAGTGCGAGCTGTCACACTCTAGTGCGAGATTTTAATTTTTTAATTTTTGACAATTTTTATACCAATGTCACACTTTAGTGCGAGATTTTAATTTTTGAATGTTTGACTCTTTTTGTACTGATGTAGCACTCGAGTACGAGATTTTGTTTTAAAAAATTTTGACTGGTGTTTTTTATTTTATTTTATTTTTGACTATTTTTATTAATGTTTTTGGTAATTATTTGAGGGGTCTTTATACTAAAGTCGCACTCTAGTACAAGATTTTATTTTTTATTTTTTTCCTATTTTGTTTTATTTATATTTTTTAATATTTTTTAATTTTTTAATTTTTTTACGAGTCTGTTATTTATTAGTAATATACAGGAGTTTTAGATGGCAAACTTTTATAAAATTTTGACGTTAAAAGCAATCGTTAAGATGATGAAGTCTAATGATTTGTCTATCTTCAATTTCAATTTATCTTTATTTACACATTTACACAAAAAGGCGATATTCAACATCATCATGAACGTAGTACATCGGTTCGTCCAGCTGGAGGAGGCGTCGGAGCGCGCAGGAGTGGTTGTCAATGAGAGCAAAACCAAGTACATAGTCATGGAGCGGAACTACAGAAACCAACGTGAGTCATTGTCTGTGAATCAGCATCAGTTTGAAAGAGTGGACAACTTCAAGTACCTCGGCTCACTCGTCACGGAGACTAATGAGACTCACTTGGAGATCATGGCCAGGATTAGCGCTGGGAACAGATGCTACTTCAGCATGCAACACCTTCTTAAGTCAAATTTACTCTCGAGGAAGACTAAGAAAACGATCTACCGAGTAGTTATCCGGCCTGTTGTTACATATGGAAGCGAGACCTGGGTGCTGACGAAGAGGGATGAGGACGCTCTTAACACCTGGGAGCGCAAGATCCTCCGCCGAATCTACGGACCTGTACAGGACGATGGCGAATGGAGGATTCGTAGAAACGATGAGGTTTATGACATATACGAAGATCCATCCATCTCGACAGAGGTGAGGAAGGGAAGACTACGCTGGGCCGGCCACATGGAGCGTATGCCTGAGGAAAGGGGAGCCCAAAAGGCCTACAGGCAGAAACCGGAAGGAAGAAGACTCCCGGGACGACCACGCAAGAGGTGGCTGGACGACGTGGAGGAGGATTTGCGTAGGCTTGGGGTGCGAGGATGGAAGAGGCGGGCCCTGGATCGGGAAGTGTGGAGAGGAGTAGTGAAGGAGGCCAGGGCTCTACAAGGGCCGTAGCGCCATAGGGATGCGAGGATAAATCGGTTCTTGTTGATCTATAATTGTTCTCATCATCTTCATTTCTTGTAAATCTAAATCGATCAAAACTCGACATAACACATTACATTTTGATGAAGTCTTGTACATTACTCAGATGGCAATGTAATTGTCGTATAGTAAGGTGAATGGAGCTACGCTGTTTTCTGATTTTTTTCCCTCAGTAATGTATAATATTTCTCAAAATCGTATGCTTTTAATCATCAAGATTCTAGTAATATCCATTTTTATACTAATGTAAGTACTCGTAGATGAAATCGCTGCATCATGCTATCAATATCGAGTCGTGAAATCAAACACCAGCCGTGTCAGTCAGCCATCGCTATGTAATTGTATCATCCAAGGTAGATGCATTTGGCGTTTGAACTATTTTTTCGATATTGCATCAGACTTATCCGTTTTTCTTTAGTAGTCACCTTATTACAGTAAACATTTAACAGAACGTGTACCTATCGATAAAGACATTGTAAAATTATTTGTTAAAATATCGAAATATATTGTGCAATAGAACTTCAACTGAGTTAACGTTTAAAATCATAGTCTGGCTTTCACACTAAACTCTAATCAAACTTCAGATATTGATTGAGATTCGTGCTATTTAACTTTTCATATTAGTAAATATAAGAAAAAAGAAAAAAAGCGATCAATGTTTATCTTTTTTTGTTGCTGTCATGTGAACGCTATCACGTTTTTTAACGCAGAGACGCTCTCACACTTTGGGATTATAGTGATTTATATGAACATGTAAAATGAAAAAGTGATATCATAGACCTAAAAGTTGGACTTAACACTTGAAGGAGACACCTCGGTTATTTGGTACATGGATAGATGGTACTTTAATGATTGTAATGAAAATGTATACCGTCAACAACGATCGAGACAACGTAGATACTTATTTCAGAAATATTTCATGCTGCTCTGAAATGGTTTTAATGAGATTTCAAACTGAATCTGATGTAAATGTCTCTATTTTTTAACCTCTTTGTGGATGTATGTATAAGCATGTTAAACGAAACATGAATTTTTAAATAAATTCAAAGTCGAACGCAATTCACTGTGGGGTATTACAAAACAAGTAATAACGTTAACGAGAATACACAGAATTTTAAATCAAAACCCCTGAATGTGTTACGAAATCTTAGTGTGATGTGCAGAAAAAAGGCGGTGTCTAGTGTTTTCGAGGAATTATAGAAGAGCAATTACCTATAAATAATTATCTAACGTGATGATACAGACGATTTTATGTTTGCTAAAATCTCAGTGAAAATAATAATTTAAATGTAAAATAATTGCGTACACGATCTTTTCTGCCCCATCGACGGCTACCACCTTATCGCGGTGGTGGAGTTTGTGTTGGCCAATGATCCATTGCAGCTACGCCGGCGAGCATATACTCATGTGTAAGGGCTACCCATGCCGGACAGAGCAGTGGTGAGACCCAGACCAAGAGCAGCCAGGGTCGACCAGCCATGCCCTCCCGTGAATTAACGGTCCCCTCGGGCCGGCCTTCCCCCTCGAGATGGTGATCCCCCTGAAATCGGGTTCCGCCGGCCCGAATCCTCACACCCCCCGGTCCGTCCCCATTCCGACCTGGCCTACCCACCAGTGCTGGACTCCTTCGGATCGGGTCCGTTAGGTCGTCCCCTCCCCATGCCCTCCAATTATGATCAACAAAGTTAAATATAAAAATTAATGTGCGCAATATAACCTCGTCGTTGACGCGCCGTTAAATCATATTAATCTAATCTAATCGATCTTTTCTGAATTGGGAATCGATATTTCGATTGAGAAAAACTTGAAATCATATGTGCATGTGATAACGAGTGATTTTTTTCTCCCAGCGGTTTGTTTTATTGTTTGCGTCTTCATACGTATTATTTTCTTCGCCTTGGGTATCTGATTTGATTACAAAACGTTGTCATGTTATCTATCTACTGTGTGAATCGATGACTCGACGTTGCTACAGCTATAGGTTGAGAATGAGATCTAGCATCTCGACACATTGGATTATGTTATAGTAAATCTTAATAAATTATCACCGAAATATTTTCTTTTTTCAGCTTTGCAAGTATTATTCTCAATGTAACGCAGTTAGAAAACCGATTGTCGTTTGACCTAGACCATGCTCTATTATTTATAGATTTAGATTAGATTATTGTGGTTTAACGGCGCGTCAACGACGAGGTTATATTGCGCACGTTAATGTTTGCATTTTTGCATTTTACTTTGTTGATATAAGTGGTGGACATGGGGAGGGGTCGACCTAACGGGCCCGATCCGGGGGAGTCTAACACTGGTGGGGAGGCCAGGCCGGAATAAGGACGGACCGGGGGGTGTGAGGATTCGAGCCGGCGGAACCCGACTTCAGGGGGATCACCATCTCGAGGGGGAAGGCCGGCCCGAGGGGAGGGGAGGGGACCGCAAATTCAAGGGAGGACATGGTTAGGCCGACCCTGGCTGCTCTTTGTCTGGACCTCACCACTGATCTGTCCGGCATGGGTAACCCTTACACATGAGCATATGCTCGCCGGCGTAGCTGCAATGGATCATTGGCCAACGCAAACCCCACCACCGCGCTAAGGTGGCAGCCATCGGTGGGGTCTATTATTTATAGTGTTCGTAAAAAATCTTATAATAAATAAATTCTGTTTATAATTCTCTCTCAATCGATATGTTTTATACGCCATGGATGGTAGGAGTTAGAGAATGTGAGAAGGATGTGATCACAGATGGGGTGTATTTCTATACTCTAACTATATGGTTTTGTTTCTGAATTTAATTTAAGAAAATATTGTAGTCAGCTGGTGAATACTTACCACAATTTGGTATTCAGCATAATTTACATAGATAAACTTCATAAGTAAATAGAAAAGATTTGTTCTCTCTGCACCATTCTCACCATTCACATAATTACAAGACATATCTAGTTTTGTTTTAAATGTTTTACATATTATTATGCGAGATAAAAGACGGGGGTAGACCTTGCTAGCCGAAGGAGAAAAAATATATCTATATACATTCTTATCTGTTGAAGCAGAGAATCACAAAATCATAAATATATTATTCCGGTGTTTAAAAGTTGATGTAAGATTGCTGTAGGGTAAAGTGCCATTTCTGGATCAGTGCCCGGTTGTGGATCACTTTTTAAAACTCCCTCCAATTAGTTTATATTATTAAATCCAGATTCCGCCACTTGCTTACTCTGTTGTCATACGATTCAAGAGGTTGGTAATCCTGGAACCAACTCTTGGCGCCTTTAGAAGGCAGTGAAAAAGTGAAGTAATGAAACCTCTACAGAAAATGTCAAAGTTTTGTTGACTTCGAAACATGCTACTTCAGAAAAGTCAAGATAATTGAGGTAATATTACGAATTTGATATTTATTTTTCGGGATTGTGTTAATGAAACTGTAACAATTATCATTATACTATTCTTATTTAAATCAAGCAACTCTGCAACCTTTGCAGAAAGATCGAAAACTGTGAAAAATAATGTGTGATTTTGAGGTTAGAATACAAAGTTAAATCTCTTATAGTGCTTGACAATGCGTATATTTACATTTCAGAGGGCAAAATGCCTCTAGAGTATACTAAGAATGCGATGGCCATGGCCATCAATGCTGTCAGAGAAGGTGGAATTTCTATACGCGCCACATCGAGGGACTATGGAGTCGCTTTCGGCTCCTTACAGCGACGGGTCAGCGGCAGCATTTCGGAAGAAAAGTTTACAGTTGGACCGACACCGTGTCTTGGTATTGAGGTGGAGAAAGAGCTAAGAGAAGTAATCGTGGAGTTACAAGTTATGGGTTACGCATCTCGATCAGCCGATGGATGTCGGTCTCTTCAAATCGTTGAAGGACAATTTTAAAGACGAGTGCGACAAACGATTGCGAAGAACGAAGAAAACACGACTAAATCGGTACGATTACGTACCGATTGTAAAAGTGTTCACACCAGCATGGACGAAATTAGCTTCACAATCGAATATTATTGGGGGATTTGTAGGAAGTGGTGTCTGGCCTGTAAATCGTGAGGCAATACGACTGAGCGACTCATCGGATCCGTAACTCCGGAAAGTATCGGCGCTGGTCAATCTCGTACTTCAACGTTGCCAAGTGAGGAAAGCACACCTGTTCTCACACCAGTGACCGCAACTCTTCGAGAGCTCTTTGCACCCGTTGACTTGGTTCAAGACGGGGCTAGAAAATCAAGGGCGGTTACGAAAACTCGTTGTTTGACCTCGAATGAATTTCTTGCCGAGATTATGCAAAAGCAGCTAGAGAAGGAAGAGAGGGAGAAGAAGAAAAAGAATGCCTGCAGGAAAAGACGACGTCTAGTGGAATCAGAAAGTGAAGTGGAGGACGACCCCAACCCTGTCGCTATTGCCGACAGTAGCGATGAATCGGATCACTCGGTGGCTCAGGATGATCTGGCAACACCATGTGGCGATTGTAAAAAAACTTTTGACACTGACTGCAATGGGGAGAATTGGTTCTCTTGTTCAATGTGTAAAGTTGGTATCATCTGACATGCCAGGGATTTAATAATAATTCGAAAAGGAAGCAGATTGTTTGCTCTGAATGTAATTGATCCACAACTGGCACAAAATGTATTATTTTAAAACATCAATAAGTTTCATAATATGATTAATATGAAAATGCGCCCTTCACACTTACATTTCAATTTGATGGCGCAATACCATACTTTCATTTAAATTTTTTCCAATAACTGATCCAAATCTGGGCACCAGTGCCAGTTGTGGGTCAAAATTAGAAAATATTAATTATTTCTTAAAAATCTGCTTATGACTAATAAATTAATTAAATATTTTTTAAATTGTAGTCCATACTTAGTACAACATAAATATAAAATTTCACATCATTAAATCCTTTCTTGCATTTTTTATGAATTTTATTCGAAACCTGATCCAGAAATGGCACTTTACCCTACATGCAGAACAAACTTAGATGGAATATTGATTACATTCACTTGTTGTTCATTTTAAAATAATAGATGATACTTTGATATAAAAATTAAAATTCACTGCAGAGAATCAGAAAATCAAACATTTATTATTCCGGTGTTTAAAAGTTGATGTAAGATTGATTATATTTACTTGTTGTTTATTTTAAAATAATAGCTGACACTTTGATATAAAAATTAAAATTCACTGCAGAGAATCAGAAAATCAAACATTTATTATTCCGGTGTTTAAAAGTTGATGCAAGATTGATTATATTTACTTCTTGTTTATTTTAAAATAATAGCTGACACTTCGATATAAAAAAATAAAATTCACTACAACAGATGACAGTGTTAATAAAATTATTTACAATTGTTTTATTAGAATGCATGTAATTTATTTAAAAGAAACTAGAGAGCCCCGCCATGTAATACATGACCCAATAAGCTCTCTTTCTGGGCAAGGCAATGCATAACTGAAGATCGACCACCATTAAAATAAAACTACTCTTCAAAACTATTTTGAAATTTTTTAAATATATCGTGAATAACTCAATATTATTAAAACATTTTAAGCATGATAAAAAAATATGAACAGATAAGACTTAATGAAGAATAAAAACAAAAACTTTAGTTGCATGGTATATAGAATTATAATGATTTTTATAATATTTGAAACACAACAGAATAAAATGTATCAACATGATGATCAAATTCAGGTTCCAAAATTTTATTTAATCTAATCCTGTTTACAATTTTATTATCATGTCAGGAGATGTAACATCATAGTCTAGGGTATTCTACTCCGCAACCACTGGCCAAGTCCATCACGAGGGGGGTGGGGTCCAAAATAAGAATATATATTTGAAACTGAATTAAAACAAATAGGCGTGATTGATAATAAAATGGAATATGATTTGATTTGCAATTATGATGAACGAAAAGTGGTATCGAGATTTAATCGAAGTTCGTCACTTTTTATGTAATATAACTTAAAAAATTACGAAATTTACTATATAAAATGTTACGCATTTCCACTTTATAACTTATCCTGATTATTTAATCGTTCGCATATTCTCTGCACAAATGAAAACATCAATGAACAATACAATATTATGTAGGTGTACCAACTTAAATCTTTTGATAAAATGCTAAGTTGTGAAGTCAGCACAAAATGTATGTTCTTGCTTGCTTGATATTTGTTTATATAGTCATATCAAATGAGATACGTAATATTGGAAATTAGGTCCAATATCAAAAGGTAACAATAAAATACACTCTGGACAGAAATGTTCCCTTGTGCCCCCCCCCCCCCCCCCCCCTCCCCCGCATAACCCACCACCAAAAAATCAGCATTTATTCGCATGAAATGTTGGTTTGCCGTGATTCTAGTCAAGGTCTCCAGTGGAAATTCCATTATTTTCTTCACTGCCAAATGGATTCACGGCTTCCTACATTTGAAAAGTTTCGAAGAAAGTTACTTTTTCAATGACAATTTTGTTTCTATTTAATATCTCTCTAAATACTTATCGGATTCAAACGAAACTTTTTGCTTGCCAGTTCGCTTGAAATTATGTACAGGAAAAGTCAAGTTTCGTTGTAAATCGTGCTAAATTCGCAATGTATATAGACGTGAATCGTAAAGCAACTTCCGAGCTCCGGATTCCATGGCCAAATATTGTTCAGGTCGATTTGTGAAAATGAGTTTCACTGCCTACTAAAATTAAATTTCACTGCACAAGTGAAATTGACGTTTAAAATTAAGAGATCAGATAAAGCGATGTTTTTCACGAATAACTCGGTAAATACTGAACAGAATGTCGCGAAAGTGTTACTATAAATCAAGTCAAGTAATTATGTACATTACTGGCGAGTTTCAACTTGATCGGTGGAAAATTCAAGATTTGTATAAAGAACCAAATTTTCAGCCACGTTGCTACGGGGACGACGTTCTTTTCTTTTAAGCGTATTATAGTAAAGGATAAAACGTTATGCTATTAAGTTTGTTGAGCGGAACATGTATGAGGTGTATCGGTTAAAAATGTTTGGACTTCAGGATACTTCTGATACGGTTTCCAAGATGGCGGTGGGTCGAGATGAGCCGAAACCTAGCAGTAGTAGAAATAATATTATACTTGATCATAAATGTAAGGTATGTAGTAAACCTGTTACGAACGGAATCTTGTGTGATTGTTGCGACAGATGGCATCATTTTAAATGTGCTTACATAAGTGAAGTTGACCTGAAAAGCGTGAAATTGGAGCCCACATGGCATTGTAGGTTATGTATGGACAAAGACTGTTGCTGCAATGATGGTCCTCAGATTTCGATCTCTGATAATATTCAAGAGAGGTTGGAAGGCATTGAAAAACTCATTCAGAGTACATTTTGCGACATGAGGACACAAGCGGAAGAAATGAATGAAAAGGTTAGTGTGCTTAACCAAGAAATGTTACTGAAGACAATGCAATGGCAGTCCTGCCATTCTCATCAAGAAAGGATTCTGGAAACTGAATTGCGTGGAGCTGAGCAACGCCTACAGCTAATGAGTAATCAGATCAAGCTAATTACTGAACTGCAAACTACAGTTACTTTGAACAATGCGAGCAACACTACTTTGGACTTGCCGACACTTCAGACCCTCAACTTGGAATACGACAGAAGTGGAGAACAAAGTGGAGAATGTGTTGGTAAATGCAATATACAAGAAGTAACTATGGACCTTTTTGCGCTAGACCCCAAGATTTCACTTGTTAGTTGCATAGCGAGGGATGCTGTGATGTCTGGAGGGATCGCAAAACAATTCGATGAGAAATTTGGACACCGGCAAGAAATCCTGAATCAAGGTAAGAAGATTGGCGAAGTAGCCTCGTGTACAATGAAAGAAAATAGTATCTTCTACTTGGTCACCAAAAATCGCACCAAGAAGGACAAGCCGAATATGATGTCTATGTACAAGTGTCTAACTCAACTCAAATCATTGTGTGTTCTGCACAATATTCATAGTGTTGCTATGCCAAAAGTTGGGTGTGGTGGTTTGGACAGAATGAAGTGGGCACCTGTTCGAAGACTAATTATTAATATTTTCAAGGACACTGAGATGAATATCACGATATGCAAGTGGAAACAAGTAAATGATAAAGTGATTTCCAGCGAAGTGCCAAAGGGACCTGATGTTGTGGTGCAAGATGTTGGTGATCGCGTCTCCTTGTGGGGGGACTCGATGGTTTTTAACACGGAAAGGATTGTGAAGAAACTGGGGATTAATCTTGAGGTACAATGTCGTCCAGGTATTAGAATGAATCAACTAACTTCGGCCATTGAGTCTTTTGGGGGTAACACAGAAGCAGAGCTCATGTGTGTAGCATCACTCATGTGGGAACAAATAGTCTAAGAGGGTGGGCACACAATGGGCAAGTAGTGAATGATACTTTTGAACTAATCAATGCAATAAAAAAGAAGTACCCTATGTCAAACATTGTTATGATGGGAATCATTCATAGGAGGGACATCAGTTGTGAGGTTATTGAGCGAGCGTAGCGAGCGTCTCCTTTCGGCTCATTTGGCACGGACCTCTGTTTTTTTTTTGTTTTTTTTTCTGTTGGGTGAGGCTGTACAGGTCAGAGTTTTTCTTCGATCGATCTGAAATTTTGCACACATGTAGAGACAACCTTTTCTGTTTGCAGGCCCCAAATTTTTTTTAAATCCATTCATTGGTTAAAATTGAAATAAACATCTCCTGATAGGTTGAAAAATGAAAATGGTATTCGATAAATCTGATCAAATTCATATTTTGGCTATACAGGTCAGAGTTTTACTTTGATCTAGCTGAAATTTTGCACACATGTAAAACCAACCTTCTCTGTTTGCAGACCATAATTTTTTTGAAATCCATTAATTGGTTAAAATTTAAATAAATATCTCCTGATAGGCTGAAAAATGAAAACGGTCTTCGATAATTCAGATCAAACTCATATTTTGCATGATCATTAAGACCAACATTGTCTCTTATTTTACAAAATTTTATCCCAATCAGTTAAGAACGTATGAACTTATTAACATTTTTAATATCTGTCAGTAATGAAGTATCAAAATGAATGTTTTCCAGTGCCAATTGGATTGAATCTGATTTGTTTTATTTTAACCAGGGTTCTTAGATGCTTAGATGTTATTTTCAAGTTTCAATGAAAAGCATAATAATATGTTGTGTTGATTGAGTTATCATATTTCAATTCAATATGGATGTATATGTTTTCTGTGCTTGTGTACGCATTTCCGGTTCGAGAATTTGCATGTCCCCGTGCTCGCTCACCAACGCGTTACACTGAGCGTTTTCCTAGTAAATATGATCAATGAGGAGATTGAGTGGATTTGTAAGGAACTAGGGGCTAGCTTTATTGACCCTAATAACTGGGTCTTGGGAGATTGCCTGGGCAAAGGAGGGTTACACCTCAACTATAAGGGAAATTTGATTTATTCAAAGGTGGTAATGGGTGCTATTAGAAGGTACAGCCGTTCGGCGACCATCGTTCCCGAAGTACTTGTTGTAGGTGTTGCTGACACAAGCAACGGAAAAAACTAGTTTTGGAAAGTGGGTTAATGAGACTTAATGAGTCAATTTTATACTTTAATATTCAAAGTATTGTGAATAAAATGGACGAATTAGCCTTATTACGAATGGTATGCCAGATCTTGTGGGCATAGCAGAATCACATTTAACAGAGGACATAGAGGATTGGGAAGTAGATATAGCAGGATATAATTTAATAAGATGTGACTCATCTACCAGAAGAACTGGTGGAGTATTGATATATGTAAAAGATTCTCTTAAGTTTGATTTGTTAAATTGCCATGTTAGTGATAAGATGTTTTGGTCAGTTAGCATTAAGATCACTAGTGACCATGTTCTTGGATGTTTTATTTCTTGTGTAATTTATGTGTCTCCAAGGCTGAAAAAGGTTGATATTATAAGGTTACTTAATTCTGAGTTAGAAATTTTACTCGATCATAACTGTCAAATAATAGTGGTCGGAGACATTAATATTGATCTTAGTAAGTTGACTCTGTACTCTACTAAAATGAAACTGATGTTAGCTTCCCATGGTGTTGGTAACATTGTGGATGAGTTCACACGGATAGCTAATAATGTATGTAAGGATGGTACGATTAGAGTCACTCGTACTCTTATTGATTATGTCATCGTTTGATGAATATAAAACTAATAATTAGTGTTAATGTTTTGAATACCGCATTGTCTGATCATCGTGCCATTAGCATTAAACCTAGTAGCGAAAGTGCAAGACCTACTAGAGTGAGTCTTCACAACATTACATACCGCAATTATAAAAATATCTATGAGGCTGAAGTCAGGAATATGTTGGTCAACACTCTTAATAATAAAAATTGGAAGGAAAATGAAATGTTGTCTAATACTGATAGCATGTTCAGTGAGCTTGTAGCTAATGTTAAAGAAACTATTGATGACTTGTTTCCATTAAAAACAGTCACAGTGAAGACCATTCACAGTAACAACAAATGGTTCGATGCTGAAATTAGGTCAGCAATTACAGACCGTAAAAAAAAGTACTTGGAAGCTAAATATACTAATAA
Source organism: Leuctra nigra (assembly GCA_934045905.1). Lineage (NCBI taxonomy): Eukaryota > Metazoa > Arthropoda > Insecta > Plecoptera > Leuctridae > Leuctra > Leuctra nigra. Next base: position 23,950,165 of record OW203768.1, on the reverse strand, counting down.
TACCGATGCTTGGGCTGCTTTCAGAAATATCAGGAATTATGTAGTGACCTTAATTAGGAAAAAAAACATGATTTTTATAATGGAAAGATCTTCGAATACAGTAAATCTCCTAAAGATATGTGGAGGGTCTTGAAATCTTTATATCGTGGTAACCGAGTACAGTTAAAAGATGTGGTACTTTTTGAGAATATGAAAGTTAGAGGAGCTGCTGAAATGCTGAAAGGTTTAATGCATTTTTTATTGACAGTATAAATCTCATATCGGATAGTATTAAGGTGTCACCGAGTGATATGTTTGATGAAGATGTATTTACATGTTTTACTACTACTAATAATAATAATACTATGGATGTGTTCAAAGAAGTTGAAATTGAAAATGTAAAGGATAAAATTAGGAGGCTAAAATCAACATCTCCTGGTGAAGATGGTATAACCGATAAAATCCTTACATGTTCGTTCCCAGCTATTAATCGGTTTTTGACAAATTGCATAAATAAATCTTTGCAAGCGGGGATATTTCCACTTGATTTAAAGCGAGTTACAGTTGTGCCGGTTCCTAAAATTGTTAAAGCAATAGACGGTGAGAATTTTAGACCAATCAACATTTTATCTGTCATCGAAAAGATCCTTGAGTATGTGGTTAAGGATCAACTTTCTGATTTTATTAATGACAACAATATTTTAATTGAAACACAGTCAGGGTTTAGAGAATCCCATGGTTGCGAAACAGCAATTCAACTTGTTCTCGATAATATTAGGTCTAGCTTAGATAAGAATCAATTCTCATTAGCAGTATTTCTCGATTTAAAACGTGCCTTTGAGACGGTGGACAGGAATATTCTCATTGTTAAACTGGGGAAATATGGGTTTAAGGGCAAAGTTATTGAATGGATAATTTAATATCTAAATATGAGAACCCAGAAAGTTAAGTATGATAATTCGTACTCATCGGAATCCTTAAATGATAGTGGGGTCCCACAAGGGTCAGTGTTAGGACCACTTTTATTTATCTTGTATATCAATGATATTGGTTGCATTATCAAACATAGTAAAATATTTTTATATGCGGACGACGCCCTTTTACTCTGCAATGGATTGAAGTTTGATATTGTAGCTGCTCAAATGAAGACGGATCTCAATTATGTGGAGCGGTGGCTCAGGGTAAATAAGACCCATAAAAAACACTCCGTGTAAAAATGCCAGCCAAGTCTCTTCAACTATAAAAAATAGAAGAAATCAAAAAATTCAGCACTGAAAAGAAGTGATATTAAAAAAGGAGCCAAGTCAACGAATTTTCAAAAATTTAATCGTACCATTGAAATAAAAATATAACCCACCGAGAAATACTTAAAAAAAGGACTTGGCGCATCGTTTTTTTAAAGCGGAAGAAGAAGAAGAAGAAGAAGAAGAAGAAGAAGAAGAAGATACCTTTTAAAAAGGGGTGTAATTTCACTGTTTTCACGGCCCTCTAGCTCGCAAATGGCATAACTTGTTATTCCAAAATTTGGTATATGTTGTCAGGTGGGCCATAGCTCGAAATTAAGATATTTCACAACAATGTGAGATTTTCCAATTTTAAGATCCAGTAGGCCGAAAATGACATGTTGTTGCTTACAGTAAAAGTGTTTGGTCTGCTCCTCAGTTTATTAGGCATTTACGGTATGTTGAGTGAGTGTGAGTGTACAGTACGACTTGGCTGGGTGGAGCGACCGCTCCACTAGATGAAGATCAATGTGTCCAAAACTAAGGCTGCGGTCTTCTGTAATCAATCAAAACGTAGGTCACATCAATTTGAATTTGAGCACCTTCATTTAGAACTAGAGTCTGGAAGAATTGAAGTTGTTGATCATATTAAATATTTGGGAATTATTATTGATCACAACTTATTTTTCAAGGATCATGCTCAATATGTTCTTGGAAAGTTAGCGAAAAAGGTAGGTCTGTTCCGTAGAGTAAATAAATGTCTCTCAATAAACTCCAAAATCTTAGTTTATAAGGCTATTGTTGCTCCGCATATCGACTATTGCAGCTCCGTTTTATTTGCCTTAAACAAAAATGAGATTGAGAAGTTCCAAAAAGTTCAAAACATAGCTATGCGCAGCATTCTTAGAGTCAACAGGTACACCTCGGTTCAAAAAATGTGTGCAGCTTAGTCATTTCTCACCATCAAACAGAGAATTACGTTGAATACTCTCACGTTTATATACAGAATCGTAAACAGACTAGTTCCTAACTACCTCTCAAAAACATAATTCGTAACACTGTTGGGAAGAAATATTATACTCGATCAAACATCTTTGAACCTAATAGGTCTTCAACAAAGTTTCTTGATAATAATATATATTGTAAGGGAATTAAAATATTTAATAGAATTCCGTCTTCTATACAAGCAAGTAAGGATGCTGCAACCTTCAGGAGAGAGTGTTGTAAATTAATGAAGGCTGGTCAATTGGCAGCTGGCTCTCATGAAGTTGAAACGTTTTGGGACGAAATTTAGTGGGTGCGTAACTATTGACTTTGCAGGTTCTTGTATTGTGATCTGATCTTGTTCAGAAATTGTGTAAGAGGATTGATGTTAGGAATGTAATTGTTTTGTATAATGTTAGGATAATTGTTTAACTGTTTGTAATAATGATATAATTTGGATTGCGGAAACAATGTTATTATTAACTGCTCTGTATACTGTATATTATATTGTACTAGAGAGCCCCGCCATGCAATACATGACACAATGAGCTCTCTTATCTGGGCAAGGCAAGGCACAACAGAAGATGGACCGTGCACCATTAAAATTAAACTAATCTTATATGTTGGCAAAGAATTGTCTCTCGTGACAATTTTTTTTTACCCTCACGGAATGACCTATCATAAATGCAAATCAATGCTCTGTTATAGTAATATCTGTGGAAGGTACATTAACTCCAATGCACACCTGTTGTGTATACATACACGTAAGAACATGTGTAACTGTTTTGAAGATACGAAACAGGTATATGGCTGCGTGGTAACGCTTGGAACTTGTATTCCGGAGGCCCGGGTTCGATTCCCGCGGTCGTCCTTCCTGACTGGGGTTTTTTCGTGGTATTCCCTCAGTCGACAGGCAAATGCTGGGAAGGTACCCTACTAATAGGCCACGACCGCCTCCTTCCCACCTTCCATCCTTACCTACTCTTCACCATCATCTCCCAATCATCATCATAATCATTCATCCGTCGCCATTAGCCTCGCTGCAGAACAGTGCGACGTTAAGCCCCAGACAAAAAAATGTTTTGAAGATATTTAAATAAATCGTGAATAACTTAATATTAAAACATTTTAAGCTTGATAAAAAAATATGAATATACGACTAAATGAAGATTAAATACAAAAATTGCAGTTGCATGGAATAAAGAATTAAAAAATTTGTTAAGCGAGCGGAGCGAGCGTCTCCACTTGACTCTTGCGGCACTTTCTCTGTGTGTGTGTTTGTTTGTTTTTTTTGTTTTTTTTTGCTGGTTCAACCCAGGCCGCACCCGTCAACGTATCGAATATCGATCTGAAATTTTGCACACACCTTCATCTCATACTAACTTAGACCTGTATAGTTTTTGAGAAAGATCCGTTCACAAATAAAAAAAATCGCGTTTTCCCATATAAATTGCATTGTAGGTTCGAGGAGTCCGTTGCGGCCGCCCGATGCGCTCCATTCAAAACAACTCGGAAGCAAGCAGCTGTCCATCTATTATTGTTTGAATACGTAACAATTATTTCTTTGCGGTTAGATAATAGTTAAAGCAATACATGCGAGGTTATACATAGGGTTTATTTTATTATTTTTGAAGATGTATAGTTAATAGGTATAGGTATTTATTGTTTATGAGAGTTTTAACATGCAGTCTTACTTCCAATCTTTTCAAAGGCTGAGCAAATTATTTGTAGACCGATGAAATGTCTGCTTGATTGTAGAAATAGATTGGTTGGTTGATAATTGAAATTATGTTTATGAAATATTTATTTCATTTGTATCAGATACAATGTGTTAGGTTTGTGTTAGGTAAGCAATGTGCTAGAAGAAATAAGCTCTTTTATACAGAACGGCAAGTAACTGTTTGGATAATGTTTCTTAAATTATGTTTGCTCATATTAGCACTTAGATAATGGCCTATTTTGTGGTTTGAATCTCTGTATTTTTTATTTATAATAATTCCATAATACCTACGTACCTAAATACTGAAATAAATACACATGAGTGTGTATCATGTTGCAATGACTTGCAATAACTGTTGCAATAACTTGCAATAACTGTTGCAATAACTTGCAATGAGAAGCAAATTCAGCTATTTTTTATATAATTTAGTGGATCGTGCTTCTAGATTTCAGTTGTTTTAGGTATATTATTGCCGGCTTTTAAGGAATTATGGTTCGAGGTTTTGCACGTATACCGTGCTCGCTTATCAACGCGTTACACAGAGCGTTTTCCTAGTATAATATTTTAAACAACAGAATAAATATGTCATTATGATGATCGAATTTAGGTTATAAAATAAGAATACATATTTGAAACTTAATTAAAACAAATATGCACGATGATTAATAATAAAATGGAATAATTTGATTTGAAATATTATGATGAACGAAAAATGGTACCGAGATTTAATCAAAGTTTGTCACTTTTTATGTAACAACATATAGAAAATTACTGACATTCCAGGTTACGAAAGGGAATAATAGAAATCTACTCAATTTTATGCAGGTTTCCACTTCATAACTTATCCTGATTATTTGATCGTTCGGATCTCTGCACACATCAAAACATCAACAAACTATTCAATATCATTTCGATTCCTAAAATATACAATTCATTATAAGGCGTATGTTCCACCTAAAATGTTTTAATAAAATGCGAAGTTGTGACGTCAGGCGGATAATGTATGTCCTCGATTGATCTTTGTTAATAGTTATATCAAATGATAGACGTATCATTGAAACGTACTGAAACGTAGACGTTTCAGTTTTTTTTTCTTGTTGTTGCGAGTGTTCGTTGATGCTGCGAATGTCACACGTAATGCGGATAGTGTTTGCGCGTATGCCGTTGGTATTACATATTCGTTCGGAGATACGTACGTGAATATATCCAAGTTGAACTGTTCGTTGTCGGGTTGGTGTTGTGTTGGAACTGACATTTGTAACCTATCATCCCTCTATTTGGGCGATTCCAAGAGAAGACGAGTTTGCTCGATGCACGGGTCGCGTCTATTTAGCTGGAGGGCTGCAGCGAGGCTTATTTTGTTGTTGTTGGCATTAGCCGGGGACATTCAACTTAACCCGGGTCCTACTTCCGCGAACAACATAAACAATCTGCAATTATACTACATGAATGCAAGAAGCATTTCGGGGCCGGAAAGGCTGAGTGACTTTAACATTAATTTTTCTGACAATAGTCAAGCTGATATTGTCTGTGTGACTGAAACTTGGTTGAGTGCTAGCATACTGGAGGGTGAAGTTCTTGACTCTAGTCAATATACGGTGTTCAGAAGAGACAGAAACGAGCGCGCTGGAGGCGGTGTGTTGATAGCCATCAGCAGTGCCCTTGCGTCTCGTCACGTGGATGAAGAAGACGGTGAATGTGAGGTGGTTTGGGCAGAGGTGTTGCGGTCGCCGAGTAGTAGCCTTTTCATCGGATGTGTATACCTCCCACCATTGCCCACTTCATCTCTTGTTGGCAATCTGCAGGACTCTATATCACGTATACTCGCTCGTTCTCGACCGCAAGATGTCGTACTGCTCTGTGGAGACCTCAACTTGCCTGACATCCGATGGCTGCCGTCTTCGGACGGGTTGCAACCTTTGGTAATTGGAAATTCCAATGCCGGTGTTGCACTTGAGTTTGTTGATATGGTTAATGAGTTGAACTTTCACCAAGTCGTTCCTTTTGCTACTAGAGTAAGTAACTTTTTAGACCTGTTATTCTGTAACACCCAGGATGTACAGATAGTTGTGGATCAAGTGGAGTCCATCGTTCGGACGGATCATTTGGCATTTGAGGCAACGGTTTTTCTTCCAGCGTTGGAGAGGCCTAAGTCTAAGTCCCTGCCAAGATTTAACTGGAACAAAGCCGACTTGAATCTTCTTAAAATAAATCTTTTAGATACAAATTGGAATGAAATGGACGCTGCAAGTGAAGTGGATGAGAAGTGTGACATCTTTTACTCCCTGCTAAATGGAGTATTAACAGAGTCTGTTCCGTATGTAAAGGTCAATCCTTCTAGATATCCCACATGGTTTGATAGGGAACTCATAGCTGCCCTTAAGGATAAGACACGCTCTCATAAAGAATGGAAGAGGACAGGTTTTCGATCACATTATGTTGAATTTCAAGTTAAACGTAGTTTCTTCAAAACGCTTAGAAGTGATACTTATTCAGCCTACCTAAAGAAAATTGATGCAAAGGTAATGGAAAATCCGAATTTGTTATGGAAATATATTCGAGGGAAGTCAAGGGCAAGACGGATTCCCGTTGAGGTTGAGTTTGATGGCGTCAAATCAACGGAGACTCAGACCTCTTGTCAACTCTTCTCAAATTTCTTCGCTTCAACCTTTCTTAGTTCGCACGCACCAGTTGCTGCAAACTGTCTGCCTGAGACTCCACTCTATGATAATGTGGAATCTCTTTCGACATTTATTGTTAGTAAGAGGGAAGTAGAATTCTACTTGTCTAGTTTAGTAAATGGGAAATCGCCGGGACCGGATGGTATCCCAAACAAAGTACTCAAACACTGTCGTGAGCCCCTTTCTATCCCGCTTACAAAGTTGTTTAACCACTCGCTGCAAGCTGGAAAGTTTCCTACACGATGGAAGCACTCAAACGTCACGCCGATCCTCAAAAAGGGAAGTCGGTTCCATGTGTCCAACTATCGACCTATTTCGCTGTTATCGGTGTTCTCAAAAATTTTTGAGAAGATTATCCACAAGAATATTTATTCGCATGTCGCCAAGCACATTGTGGTTGAACAGCACGGCTTCGTGAAGGGCCGGTCGACTGTGACTAATTTGGTGAAATATACTACTGACGTTGCCTTTCATATTAATGAAAAAATACAAGTAGACGCAATCTACACGGACTTTTCTAAGGCATTTGATTCGGTAGATCATCAACTGTTGGTTCACAAACTCCGAGGCTTCGGTATTGATGGGAATCTTATCGACTTGATTACAAACTACCTTTCTGGACGGACGCAGTCAGTGGTCATCGATTCTGCGAGCTCCAGGCCGGTTCAAGTTACGTCGGGTGTCCCGCAAGGGTCCATACTTGGACCCTTATTTTTTACCCTTTTTGTGAATGACATCCCGAGGAAAATCAAGTCTAGGTGTTTGCTGTATGCAGATGACTTAAAGATTTATATGCCAGTGAATAATGTGAGAGATTGTTCTCGACTCCAAAAAGACATTGACAGCCTCGTGAACTGGTGTTCTCAGTGGAACCTAAAGCTTAATATATCAAAGTGTAATGTTATAACTTTCACAAATAAAATTAAACATGTTGTTGGTTTTAATTATACTATGGGTGCTGTAGCCCTTGTAAGGGTTAAATCAGTCAAGGACCTTGGCGTTTTTATTTCTTCTGACTTAACTTACAACTTACACATTGACTTTATGAAATCCAAGGCCCTGAAATTACTTGGTCTGTTGGGAAGGAATTGCTTTACTCCTTTCAGCAAATCAACTAATAGACTGTTGTTTTCTGCAATTGTCAGACCTCAGATAGAGTACGCCAGCACTGTATGGAATCCCTACCATGTAACTAAAATTAAGTCTATAGAGAGTGTTCAGAGACGTTTCGTCAAGTCAATGTGTTTTCATTCTGGTGTAGTATATAATGGTTTGGAGTATGACTCGTTTTGTAAAAATATGAATCTGATACCACTACACGATAGGCGTAAAATGGCTGACATGGTATTTCTTTACAAATTAATGAATGGGCTATTGGATACTGACCTTGTGCAACTTTTAAATGTGTATGTTCCTGTACGATTGTCAAGGTCTCGCCAATTTTTTAGAGTGTCACCTGTCAGAATAGATGTTTTTAAATTTTCTACTATAAATAGACTGCAAGCCACTTTTAATCATTTTTATAACTTGTGTAGTGAATTAGATGTTAATTTTAATTCCTTGACTGAGTTTAAAGCATTAATTTTACGACATCTGTGATAACTTTTACTTGCTTTAAATGTTTAATTCCTTCTGTGATATACCCTATGTTCTTTTTATGTATTCCTATGACTATGTGCAATTTTGTATGTAATATGTGTTTTTATTATATTTGTACTTGTGGGCTTGCCCGTTACAAATAAAGGATTAATAATAATAATAAGTATTGGTGGTGAACAAAGTAAGGAATGACTTTTACTCAACAAAGATTAAAGAAAATGTAGCGGACCCCAAAAAAGTCTGGGGAATAATCAATGAAATTTCAAATAGAAAGGCCAAAGACAGAAAACCTATAAAAGAACTTATGATTGACAATAATATGCATAAAACTTCAGACGATCCACAGAAGAGTGCGAATTTACTAGTTGACTTTTTTTCTAACATTGGTAATTACTTGGCAGAAAATATACGCTCCTTCCCAGGCTATCAAAATTCAAAATTCAATTCATACTGATTCTCCTAACCCGGCAGTTAGTGGAACATCTAATGGTAATTCTCTATACTTAACACCTGTTACGGAAGCAGAGATATTAAAACTAATAATGACACTTAAAACAAATACTGCGTGTGGTGGTGATGAATTGCAGGCCAGCACAATAGTTGTAATCAGACATTACATCGCGAATCCACTTGCACATATTTTCAATCTAAGCTTGGAGCAAGGTATATTTCCTGAATGATTCAAATCCGCAATAATTATTCCAATACATAAAGGTAATGAAAAGTATAAAGTAGACAATTATCGACCAATTTCACTTCTGCCTCATTTATCAAAATTATTAGAAAAATTTATTAAATTTAGATTATTAAAATTTTTAAACGATTTTAATGTTTTGTCACCAAATCAATATGGTTTTCGGTCTAAATTAAGCACGGATGACGCAATTTATGCTGTCACTAAACAAATTTATGAAAGTTTAGATAAAAGCGAAAAGTCTATAGCAGTATTTCTAGATCTTGCTAAAGCATTCGACACCGTGGATCATGATATTTTACTTTTAAAACTTGAAAATATAGGAATTAGAGGAGTCGCACTTAATTTGTTCACTTCTTATCTTGCAAATAGAAAACAAGCAGTAAAACTGGGACCTATTCTTAGTCAAGAAAAGACTGTGCTCTGTGGAGTGCCCAAGGGAACAGTACTTGGCCCAGTATTATTTATAATATATATAAATGAACTTTGCAACATGTATATTGAAGGTAACGTTATCACCTATGCAGATGATACGGCGATAGTGTTTAGGGGTCCAGATTGGTCAAGTGTATATCAAAAAGCCAATAATTCACTCTCAATTGTCTACAATTGGCTTAATTTGAATATTTTAACCCTAAACCAATCAAAAACAGTGTATTTAGAATTTTCAATATACAAGCAACCGGAGCCCACGCAAAAAATGAAACTCTACCTTCATTGTTCAAACTGTGCAATGAAGGGCCCTTGCGATTGTTACGAATTAAAGAAAGTGCGCACTGTAAAATATCTTGGAATTATAATTGATGAAAATGTTAAATGGAATGACCAAGTTACGAATTGTGTCAGCAAACTCAGAAATTTATTATATATATTTTACAGGCTGCGAAATATTTTACACAGAAAATTAATTATGCAGGTATATACCGCTTTGGCCCAATCCATTATGCAATACGGTATTATTGGTTGGGGGGGAATTAAGAAGACAAATTTAAAACCATTAGCTAACATTCAAAGCTTGATATTAAAAATTATCTTGAAAGAGAGGAAGAGTTATTCAACGAAGCAAGCATTTATAGCAACCAATGTGCTCACAATTAGCCAATTGTATTACAAAACGATAATTATCCACGCTCATAAATATTTTAATTTTTATAAAACACATCGTCCACCTCTTTTACAGTCTACTAGAGCCAATAATTCAAGTAACTTTAATTATACTCTGTATGTCCCCAAAAAAAATAAACTCACTGGCCAACGGCACGTTGATTACCTGGGCCCCTACCACTATAATAAAACTCCTATTGAAATTAGGGAAAGTAATAGCATGTACATATTTAAGAAAACCCTCAGTAAATGGATTCAAGACAATTTCTTTTCAACAGTATCAAAATTAACCATGAATAATCATTAATTATATATTATATATTGTATATTGTAATATTATATCGTAATTATATTATTGTAATTATTATTATTATTGTTGTATTATAATATGTACTTAGTATGTTTATTTTATATATATTTTCTCTCGCTCTCTCTCTCTCTCTCTCACTGCCTGTGGCTGATTATTTATAATTTTTACTTTTATTTAGACAGCCCGCACACAAGAATATTTTCTTATGCGGGCTTCTCTTTTCATTAATTTTTATAACAGCGAATTGTGTGTATTTACTTTGTTTTTGTTGGAGAAATAAATGATTTGAAAATTGAATTTTAAATTGAATTGAATTGGAAATAAGGTCCATATTACAGTGTGGATAGAAATGTTCCCTTATGCCTCCCTCCCCCATAACCCACCCCATTAGATTTAGATTAGTTTGGTTTAACGGCGCGTCAACGACGAGGTTATATTGCGCACATTAATTTTATATTTAACTTTGATGAACATAATTGGAGGACATAGGGGAGGATTCATTTAATAAATAAAAGTAAAATTGTTGGAGCTCGGTTCCAAAAGGCGAAGTTCGTTTATAAAACAACCGTTTGGGGAATGACCTCACAATACCCTCGACGAAGGGGTTGTCACGACAAGCATGAATTTGCTTACTTAAATCTCTAAGAATAATCGTAACAATAGAGAAAAGCACATAAATATCCGAGTTTGTTGGTCATAACACATCATCGATTGGCACGAATTTAATTTGCAATATTTTAGTCTATAAGGCACCTTTATTCAAGTTATATCGAATTATGTGGGTATTACGTAATCAATGATTACCTGTCAGTACAGTATAGGTACTAGATTCGATCTAGGGCACTACCATAGTAAGCCAAGCGATTCTATCTCATCTCACAGTTGGCATGGCAAGTTTATCATATACTAAGCAAATGACAATCAAATTAGAAGGCAATAGCAATGAAATCCAGACAATTAGTGTTTATTTCATATCCGCGGATTTCGATAGCTCATGAAACCTTTCTTCTCAGGATACGAGTTTTGCAAGAAGACGGTGGTCAAGGTGACCCACATTAATGACCCATATGTCGCAACAGGGAACGTGCGCTAGGGTACTTAGGCACGTTCCGGAAGCCAACTTCATTACAATGTGTCGAAAAATACATAAAAATGTGTTTACGAGCTGCTAAAACTGCGTACTCAGGAAGCTGAAAACTTACCACGACGCTGGCCTTGGCAATCCACGTGCAGCATGAACCTGGACCAGAGATTTTCAATTATGCTGACCACCCACTCATTATTCCCGTGACTCTCCCTACTTCCCAAGAATTATGTCATAATTGGAAAAACAGCTAGCACATATCAGTAGAAACAGATATCAAATGGTCAACACGGTCCAATTCCTCAAAAGTGACATAAAAGGGAGGGGGGGGGTCGGTCAAGCCACTAGATCCCGACAAGAGCGGAATGTCTCTGAGAAAACCATATCAGTGATAACGTAGCACGACAAAGTCGTGGGATTGAGACTCGCTGAAACATGAGCGCGAGTTTCCGCCTAGCAGGTAACTTTGTCGGCAAGTCCCGACTAGGGTTTGCTCTTATCAACTCCAGACGGGTAATATTACATGGACGAGCCTCCAATATTAATTCTCTCTTGCGCAAGCTACTGATTTGACCGCGTCAGCTCGCGGAGTGTAAATAAACATACAGAAAATCCATTCCAACTCGGTGTGTCATCATTATGTATATTATAGTTTATTCGCCTGTCTATAGGATATTCGAGGCAATCCTTCAAAATACCAGACCTAATCAGACCGCTTATGCGTCAAAATATATATAATTACATACATTTTTCAATAACATCATCTCTTGGGACTAATAAATTGATATAATTAGTAGAGTCAATGCCTAGCTTCATTGTGCATCACCTGAACGCCGAATGGAATAGAGAGCGGAAACTATGAATCGAGTGACTTTAAATGCAGTATGCCTACGCCCACGTGAACGGTGGCATTCCGAGAACGTTTTGATAATCATAAAACATGTCAATATATACCTCTGGCTAAAAATTATAACAATTTAAATCATATCACATATTATTAACTATGCTCCTGTAGGATACCGGTAAACCATTGTCGAGCCTAACACCTCAAACAAAAAGAGATTTCATGATTGGAGTTTCGGTTTTTAAAAAATTAATAATTATCATTACTTATATTAGCTCTAGTAAAATGAGTATGGATGTCAATTGTTATTCCAACTTTATTCTGTAATCATCAAATTAAAATATTAAGAATCAATTTATAAAATAAAAGGATTGCTGTTAAACGTATTCTCTCCTTAACATGAAAGAATTGAAGCTCGGTTAATAGGAAATTTATGGGAGTGGGTCTATCAAGTTTGAGGATAATGCCCATAGCTCTATTTTGAAGCTTTTGTAACAAGTCCATGTAAGAATTGTCCATATTTAACTAAATAAAAGAGTGGCACAGTGGTAAAAATTTGGCAAGAGAATCGTATTATAATTCAAACATTCAATACGTAATGAGAAAACTTTGTAGAGACCATAGCGAGACCTGCTATATCGATTCTATTATATTGATTTTATAGACCCATTTCTTCTCAGATGTCCTAGCAAACATGCAATATCTTAGCATAAATGCCTAATTAACTCATCAATTAATTGTTCAAACAAAATCAAGAATTTAATATTTCATGATGAAAAATGATTTCATGGGCGAGATGAGGTATTTCTCTTTCAGATTGGAACTTCAATTTTCCAATTCCATTCCCTGATTTCATTCCGCCACCTTATCAAATTGTTAAATTTTACTGACTTGATGAGGCCCAGTATGGCTGGGACAAAGAAGTTACGCGGCCAATAAAAATCTATTATGTTTTGCGTTGTTCACGCGCATATTCACTGTCGATGTGGCCCACGTATATCCTAGAACAGCAATATCACAATTCGCACGTATTTCTCACATTATTTCCAAGGTTTCCGGTGAACCAATATCTGCGTATTTGGTCCACATATGGATATATTGGTCAAGTCAGATTCTGAAAGGGGGGGGGGGGGGGTAAGGAAAGGGCGGAACAGGCGACTGTTCCCCAAATCCTGCCTAACATTTAATTCAGTCGCGGACAATTGTCTTAAGGCGTCAGACCATTTCGTCGTGGACAACTATTGGGAACAAAAGTGATTTTCTTTCAATCATGACACGTTGTTTTTTTTGTAACAAAAACCATCACGCAACCAGTTGCCCCCACGCCAAATCAGGTGCGCGGGCGGCCCTGGTTCTACGCCTCCGACAGCAGAACAATAATTGGAGTGTTTCGCCGGTTAATGCAAACGCCAACCGGGACAATGGGCCGTCGACGTCCGGCCCCGTTCAACCTCCGGTTCAACCCGTTCCCGTGCGTCCCGTACGATCCTCTTCGCCTCCCTTGTACCAGGTACCAGGAGTGATGTTCGCTCACGCGAGTGACCAACATCACTTTGCTGAGGAAATTCCTCATTATCAACGTCTTCCTCCCGTCTCTTCCCTTGCTTTCAATGAATACACACTTTCCCGGGAGTTCATCAACAACCTCCTGACTCTGGTCCTACAATCCACTATAATCAGGAATGAAATCCGTCCCACGCCGCCCCTCACCGAGCAGGAACGATCAGCTCGTATCCTCGTTGCCGCACTCATAGTCCGATTCCGGGAGGTCCATGGTCAAGAGTTCGATCAGGCTCCGATCTGGGACGCGTGCTTCGGCGACAAGCGCGAGGCATAAGAATTAAAGGTTCAGAGATTCTCGCTTATTGGTGCAATTCATTTATCTCACGCTTTTAATGCTTGCACAAGGATTTCAGTTATCGGAACAAATTAGTATTTTTAGTGAACTCGTCTGGTTTGATTTGATTCCATTTATATTATCTGGTTATTATTTTAGATTTGTAAGAAAATGTTTTACTCGAGGTTTCACCTCTAACGGCTATCCTTCTATAGACTCCCCTCATCATGGCACCTCCCCATCTTTCAGTGGTCACGTGGTTTTCACCCAACTGATGCAATTATTACGCGAATGTCATAACAGACACGTTTAATCCAATTCAGTGCTTTCAATTTCAAAATTATATTCCTCCAAAAACTCGGTTCATCTCTTTTAATCATGTATTTATTTTAACTTCAACCTCAAATTATCTATATTAATTGAAATAATTTATTCGCGAAATTTAAAAGCTTTTGACTCTGTAAATGCACTCCTCCCGAGAGCGTAGGAAGGGTAAGGGGGGGAGGGGAACAGTGCCCCTCGGTGCAGCACCTTCTGCCCGCGCTCAGTTATACAGCGTACATGAATCATCAAACAATAGTAAGTACTACCACCGTTATTTAGTCTAAGGTACTACCATATTCTAAACTCGAGTATCTGGTCCGACAGTATCTCCTTTAAAGAGGACATTATCTCCGAGATGGGACGATTATATATATTATTCCATTTATTCCACTTCAGGGAACTATATGTAAAATCATCAGCTGCGGGGCAGCGATGGTAGCGGCGGGGGCGTCGGTGGCAACCCTGGTGACACGGGGGGGGGGGGGGGGGGGGGGGGGGGGTCGGAGACCCCTGTGTCGACCACCGTCCCATCCCCAGGCCCATTCCTCCCTACCAACCCGATCACTATCAACATCATAGTGGGTACGGGAGGCCCCGCGGCGGCACCCCGATCGGGCGAACCCTGAGGGTGGGGTGAACTGGGGAGGTGTGGGTGGTGAGGTTTTCCCCCCCTCGGGGTCCGTTCCCGTAGGCCGGTTTTGTTTTTGGAATTGAATTAAACTTGTATCAAGTTAAACTTACTATTTTCATTGTCTAGTCCGTGATATTTCATCCCAGACGAAGTTCCTACTTATATTGTAAGTCAGTGTTGTTCTTTGAGCAAATTATATTTATATTTTTATACGATTATATCCGATGTTATTTAGATCTCTAAATGGTAGGGACCAATGCATAGTACCGTGCCTTTATGACAGATTATTTCCAGCACGTCGTTTTCGCTTGCCTGCCAAATAAGTATTTTCATCGATTTTAGATTAGAAAATATCCTATTCATTCCTCCGGGAATCTAGTAATGTCTAGTGAAGTAGTGTCGTCTCCATCTACCACGAGTGCCAATTTATGTTCTATGTGCCTTTTATTATGCGATTTATATCGATATTTACGTGTTATGACCAGTATTTTTATAACATTTTATATTTGTAAATAACGTTTTCCACAGAATCCGCGCCAAATCATATCTATTCATTTGGAGTATCGTTTCATTATCCAAGTTTTCATCAAATTACGTCATTTTGGCGATAATCTAACTCGATTTTGTAATGGCTACGTTCGATACGTGGTTACATTTCATTCTATTTCATTGTTGATTGGAGTCAAATTAAGTGCGTTCCATTCATGGAAATCCAAATTCCGTGTTTTAAGTAAAATTCCTATTCCAAGACTCCATCCTTCCCGCCACATACTCGATCAGCTGAAACGCACATGGCCGAAGTGAAATCTGGACCGAAACAAGGGATACATCAGGCAACGCTGCACCTGACGTCACTTCCTCCGGGTGCCTCGACCAATCATGGGTCTCTTCATGTGACGTCATCGCCGAGTCGCAGTTTCATCCCGCCATCATGGACTAGAGTCCATCTGATCATCTACTTCAACTTCGCTTCATTGTACAGGGAATTTAGGTTCCATGTGCCACTTCATCTCGTACGTATTGGTTACATCGACTGATTCACTGGTTCCATTTATTTTACGTTGACAAGGTTATGTTTCCAAATTTAGTTCAAGTATTGACTGATTGGTCCGTTTTAACCTCTTGTTTACAATTTGACAAATGTCACAAAATCACTTAAGTTCCTAGATTGTCCAGTTATATATATTGTCAAGTAAGTATTCATGACGCTTTGGTGAACAAATGCCTCCGGGCACGTAAATTTATAGTGTTATTGCGTCATTTTACTGCTACAACTTTCCACTGATAATAATGTTTCAAGTTCACTTTGCACTCACTGATTGATGATCGCCTAAGCATTTTCCCTATACCTGTAAAAGAATGACTACATTACAAAAAACTAATCTCACACGAAACTTTCAGTTCAGGAGCACTGCTGTCGGGTGGCGTCTCTGGGAGCTGGCTGACTGCACGTCCTGTCTGACTCGATGGCTGCCGCGAACTGGGAGTGGGTCGAGACGGGACGGACAGTCGAGTAGACGCAGAGCCGAGGTGAGGCGCACTCTATCGCCGAACTCACCTCCGAACATTCACGAGCTCGGACGCTATGTCAAGGTGTCTCGACATCTACGGACACCTTCGTCTATGACTGTTGCGGAGCTCTCCTGAGACGTTCATCACATACTCTACATCTTCAACGTCCACTCTGCAGGGTTCTACTTCTACTCTTCACGTTCCAGACTGTCGACTTCGTCCCAGCATTCATTCATGAACATTCAAGACCCAGGTTCGTGTGCAGTGACTAAGAGTTCATTCAGTGACGGTGTGAGTCAAAGTCATGTTCCCGGTGGCTTGCCATTCGTGCACGGTGTTTCGGCTAATTTTACGATACAGTGCTTCGCTTCTCGTCGCTCTGTTATTTCATTTTTATCGTCAAAGGATGGTTTTCTGAAGCCTTTGACTGGGGAGGGAAGTATGTAACAGATCGACTTCAATCAGATGGACTTCATCATGTATCGATTATCATTATCGATTGTCAATTAAGTATAATCATCTTTTATGATCTTCAGTTGGATGTTGTAACAGAAATTGATAGTCTATATATCGATGGCTAAGAATCAGGACCTTGTATCTCCATTTTTGACGAAAATGAGTTTGATATCTTAAAAATTGTAAAAAAATATACTACATCAGATGGTAAATAGCTTGTAACTCCATCTAGAATAATATGACAGAAAACAAGACTGCAGCACCACCTTGTATCGCATTTGTGAACTATTTGGTGGAAGTACCTCGTATCTCCAGTCCAGCTGAATACCATCCATGGGAAGTAGAACTGTCAAACTGAAACACGAGTTTCAACCACTGGTTTCGACTTGTCGAACGGTTCCCGAATATTTCTCAGGAAGGACTGCTATTATTTAGTTATACTTTTAACATTATATTTGATAAACATCATTATAGGTACATCTACTAATTCCATTTAAACTTGTCAAGTGTTGTAGTATTCTTCTCGCTCTATTAATTTACTTCCTAACCTATTGAAGTCATTGCGTAGTTTACTTTCTTAGGTTAGATTGATTGGGTAGAGTTAATGGTTTTAATTGTTTTCTCTCAACATGTAGATGTCGGAAGGCAGTGATGAGGATGTCGACGGTGATCTATTTACGGAAGAAGAACTATTGCATCAGATGGGATTTTACCATGTTGTGCCGCGTAAGTATTTTTTAAATTATTTTGTTGTTTTTTTCACTGAAGGTTGTTAAATTCAATCTAAAATATCTATGTATCGCCCCCAGGTCATACCCCAGATCTCAGATCCCAGACAGCAGTTGACAAAGAAGTAGCCGGTCCATCGTCCTCTGAAGAACCCAAGGAACAACAGACGTCAATGCACAATGATTTGTCGCCGCAGGTAGTAGTTCTAGCAGATGCAGATCTCTCCAGTGAAGAAGACTTGAATGATCCAGATTTTCTAGTTTACGAATCCAGCCATGAAGAAGACTTGAATGATCCAGATTTTCCAGTTGACGAATCTAGCCATGAAGAAGACTTGAATGATCCAGATTTTCCAGTTGACGAATCTAGCCATGAAGATGATTCCAATACATACGATGATACTGTACCAATGGAAACGTCGGAAGACATGAACGCCAATAGGACGCGGTCAATCAAATCGAATCGAGCTGAATGGAAACGTAAAAAAAATCAAACGCTCCGAATGAAAGGTAAGAAATATTTGGGTTATCGAAAGCCTGCTGGGGCTAAAGCTTCTTTCCATGATAAAGAAAGGAATGCCAAGATAATAGGTCCTAAGTGCACATCGTTGCAGTGCAAATTGTCTAAAAAGAGGCATTGCGGAGTTTTTACAGATGATGATCGATCGATCATGCATACCAGGTTTTGGAATGAACTAACTTGGGAACAGAAGAGAACATTCATTTCTACAATGGTAGAATCTGGCTCTGTGGAGCGCAAGAGAGGAGAGGGCGCTTCTCGGCGAAGTGCTTCTATGAAGTATCACCTAAAGAAAGAAGGCGGGGACACACTACAAGTTTGCCAAAAAATGTTCTTGAATACATTAAGTATTGGCTTGTGGAGTGTCCACAATTGGCTGAAGAAGAGTTCATATGGCATGAACGCAAGCGATGTTGTGGAGCGTGAACATCGACCAGCTCGCATCATTCCAAATCGGGATGAACAGAAGGAGTTTCTTGATCAGTTCTTGGATAAATTGCCAAAATTGCCGTCACATTATTGTCGGCGTGATTCAAGAAAGTTGTACGTGGAGCCAGTATTCAAGAAGAAAGTTGATTTGTACCGTGCATACAAAGAGGTTTGTGCAGAAGAGAGGGAAACGCCTGCATCTGTCTTTACATTTTACGACGCTTTAGCAACGAAAAATATATCGTTGTATCAACCAAAAAAGGACGCTTGCGATATTTGTTGTCAGCATGCTGCTGGAAACCTAGATGCAGAATCCTACGACTTGCACATTCAACGAAAGAATTCAGCCCGGAATGTAAAGGCACAGGATAAAGATGATGCGAAAGCAGGTAAATGTCACGTATTATCAGTTGACTTGCAAGCTGTGAAAATTGTTCCATGTCTCAACGAAGCGCTCTTTTTTTCAAAACCAAATTGTGTATGCACAATTATACAGTGTTCAATCTAAATAATTTGCATTAATTGCAATAATAATTTGCAGGTTGAGTCAGATCTGACAGCATCCAGTTTCACAAGCTGTTTGATAGACTATCTATCAAGGAAGCATGGTGAATCAGCACTTCCAATTATTATCAGGAGCGATGGTTGCACCTACCAGAACAGAAATGCAGTATTGGCAAACGCACTCTTACAATTTTCTGTGGAAAAGGGTGTAATTATTAAACAAAGAGTATTGGAAAAGGGCCATACACAGATGGAGGTGGACTCCGTGCACGCAGCTATCGAGAGAAAGTTAAAGAATCGTATTATTAACCTTCCGTCCGATTACGTAAATGCATCACTGGAGGCTCGTCAGAAGCCCGAGCCTTATGAAGCCAAGCATTTGACATTTGACTTCTTTAAAGACTATGCTAACCCAAAGAACTTACTCTATACTTCAATTCGTCCAGGGTCCAAGCCCCATGACCCAACCGTTACCGATCTGCGCTCGATCAAATATAACCCCGACGGCAGAATCGAGTTCAAGCTGAAATTTGACGACGAGTATGAAGACCTACCTCGGCGTCAACAAAAAGTTGGAACAATAGAGTATAAGCAGCTTCACCAGGCTAAAATACCATTGAAATCAACAAAATATCAGCATTTGCAAATGTTAAAAAGTGTTCTCCCATCTGATTGTCACTCTTATTATGATAACTTGCCACACGAGTAATTACTAAAAAAAATGTTCCGGTCGGAGGCCAGGTGAAGTGATCGAATCAACTGTTCGAAAAGAGCAGTGTTTTTGAATCAATTATTCTAAGTTCCTACGTTATTAAGAAAGTAAATAGCGCCTTTTTAACGTAAAATTTTATCAAAATGTAGTGGAGTCTCTCTACTCTCAATGTATGTAAAGAAAAATTACCAAAATGTGTTCAATTGTGAATAATTATAATTACCATTGTGTATTACATCCTTATGCAATACCTTATTACTTAAAGGCTAGGCCACAATTGTCGTAATGCTTAATGTCTTATGTTTAATGTTTAGTGCTTAGTGTTTAAGAGAAATGGATGATAGGGTTTATGTGATATGGGCCACAACATGAAATAGTGATTAGTGTTTAGTCGCAGTGAAATAAGAATTGAATAAAATCCATTTCTTATGACAAAAACCTTACGACAAGCCAATCAGAAAGACTTACTATTGTTGCTGCGCAGTGGAGAAATTCAGAACTTGTAACAACAACATTTAAAATTGCAGATAAGTGGCAGATAATATTAAACTAGATAGTAATGTATTTGACAAGACGAAATAAGTAATTTACTAATTTTAGAGCAGATTTTTGTTTCAAATGAAGGCTGTAAATCTTCAGGAGGCTCTGGAGACACTAGCGCTACTACAGTTGAAATAAGAACCTATTCTGGCCCTCCTTATACATTAGACATTAAGCATTAAACACTAAACATTAAACATTAGGCATTACGACAATTGTGGCCTAACCTTAACCAATCAAAACTATTAATAAATCATAATTTTCCATTATCTTAAATTTATTTATTAGTTGTCAGTAATAAATCTCTATGGAACCTATACTGGCAATACCTTGTATATCCCAACTCTTATTTGGTAATAACTTGTATGTCCATAAAATCCCCAAATAATTAAAATATGAGACATTCATCCAAAGATTTTAAGAAAACGATTCTGTTGATGATGTACTAACTCATTTTTAGAATATAAAACCAAAACAATGAATTTATAAACAGTTTTTATGCTCTCCTGAAAAACTATGATTTTGGAGATACCCCCCACCGATGGCTGCCACCTTAGCGCGGTGGTGGGGTTTGCGTTGGCCAATGATCCATTGCAGCTACGCCGGCGAGCATATGCTCATGTGTAAGGGTTACCCATGCCGGACAGGTCAGTGGTGAGGTCCAGACAAAGAGCAGCCAGGGTCGGCCTAACCATGTACTCCCTTGAATTTGCGGTCCCCTCCCCTCCCCTCGGGCCGGCCTTCCCCCTCGAGATGGTGATCCCCCTGAAATCGGGTTCCGCCGGCCCGAATCCTCACACCCCCCGGTCCGTCCCTATTCCGGCCTGGCCTCCCCACCAGTGTTGGACTCCCCCGGATCGCGCCCGTTAGGTCGACCCCTCCCCATGTCCACCACTTATATCAACAAAGTTAAATGCAAAAATTCAAAAATTAATGTGCGCAATATAACCTCGTCGTTGACGCGCCGTTAAACCACAATAATCTTATCTAATCTTGGAGATACCAGGTCCTGATTCTTAGCCATCGATATGTAACGAGATACAGATCAATCAGGAACAGGTAACTTCAATCAAAGGTACCTACCATTCAGGTGTGAATCAGATGCAATGTAATCAATAGTACACAGGATTATTTTCAATCGTTTATTGTGAAGAAGTGTGTGTCACAATTCAGAGAAGGAAACTAGAAATGTCAAATATAGTCCTTCTATACTTCAGAATCATTCATAGAAGTGATATCAAATGTTAATTACTATTTATTTGGAATATTTGAAAACATGTCCATGTTGCAAGGAAAGTAGTGTGGCCATCAAGGTCAACCAGATTCATTCACTAGATGGAGCCACTATGTGTTTACTCAAGTTACAACTAGAGAGCGTGAGCTTCCAGGTTCAGTTCCTGCATTTTAATGATCACAAAAAACTGGTTTTTATTACCTTTTCAGAAGCTATTTAACTGGCCTAATTTGCTCATGCTCTCGCAGTTGAATTGCAGGGCTCTGCGATCAACTTCTCTTCCTGGACTAGATCCTGTATTGTTTGACATTACTGTCATTTTGAATTAGCATACCGAATTAATTGTTCAGATATCGTATTGAGACTAAATATCTTTATAAAAGGGAGTGAATTGGTGTTTTTCAATGAAGTGTATATCATAAACAATTAATGGGATTTAATCCCTTTTTGGACCACAATTTGTGAATATTGATTGTTTGCTTTGGGACATTGTACTATTTAACCCGTGTACCGTGTTTGTACGGATCGACGACTTGTGGAACAATTGTGACTGTGACCTCTGTGGATTACCTCATTAAAGGATAATTCTGTGGATTTACGTCTTCATCATTGAAAGGTAACCGGCAACAACCTTATATCCCGATTATCCCTTTTGTTATTATCATACTGAGAACTAGAACTTAGGAAACAGCTCCAGTATATTTTTTTTTTATTATTAAAGTCTAATTATATTGGAACTTATATCTAATACTGGGAAAGTTCCATCAAGATCATCACTGACAAGAACTTTGGAGCTGCCTCCGTCAACCTGGGCCTTGGAGATATAAAGTCCTCCCCCACGCTGATGTGCGGCCGAGATCTCAAGTGGTAGGTAAATTTTACCTTCTCGTCCGCTACCAATTTATACGAGCAGACCTGCCATTTGTAATCCTATCTTGGTTTCCGCACCCCTAAAAAGGGCTTTGGGATTGCCCTATTACAACTGGTGGCAGCCCAAAAATGTCTGCATTTATTCACATGAAATGTTGCTTTGCCCGTGTTTCAAGTCAAGGTCACCAGTGGAAATTCCAATATTTTCTTCACTGCCAAATGGAAAGTTTCGAAGAAAGTGACTTTTTCAATGACAATTTGGTTTCTATTTAATATCTCTCTAAATACTTATCGGATTCAAACGAATCTTTTTGCTTGGCAGTTCGCTTGAAATTATGTATGGGAAAAGTCAAGTTTCGTAGAAAATTGTGCAAAATTTCTCGATGTCTATAGACGCGAATCGTAACGCAACTTCCGAGCTCCGGATTCCATGACCTAATATTGTTCTGGTCGATTTTGGAAAATTAGTTTCACCGCCTACTAAAATTCATTTTCACTGCACAATTGAAATTGACGTTTAAAATTAAGACATCAGAAAAAGCGGTGTTTTTCACGAATAACTCGGTAAATACTGAACAGAATATCGCGAAAGTGTTACTATAAATCAAGTCACGGAATTATATACATTACTGGCGAGTTTCAACACGATCGGTGGAAAATTAAAGATTTGTATAAAGAACGAAATTTTCAGCCACGTTGCTACGGGGACGACGTTCTTCTCTTTTAAGCGTATTATAGTAAAGGATTGTATATTGTATATTGTATTGAAATAGCATTATTGCTAATAAAGACCATCTATCTATCTACCCCACCAATGGACTGCCACCTTGACGTGGTGGTGGGGCTTAAGGGGCCGGCTCACATACGAGTTGGCCCCAACCAAGTGCAGTCCAGGGTCGACCTAGTCCCATGCCCTCCCCAAATTCGCGGGTCCCTCGGGCCGGCCTCCCCCCTCGAGATGGTGATCCCCCTGAAATCGAGTCCCACCGGCCCGAAGCTCTCCCCCCCCCCCCCGGTCTGTCCCCATTCTGACCTGGCTTTCCCACCAGTTTCAGACTCCCCCAGATCGGGCCCGTTAGGTCGACCCCTCCCGATGTCCTCCACTTAGTTCAACAAAGTTAAAAGTTAAAATTAATGTGCGCAATATAACCTCGTCGTTGACGCGCCGTTAAACTCTAATAATCAAATCAATCTATCTATCTATCTATCTATCTATCTATCTATCTATCTATCTATCTATCTATCTGATTAGGTTTCAATAATTAAGTAAATAATATTTACTCTGTCCCCTCATTTTACACCGCACACACATACAGTTGATGAATCTCTCAAAGAATCAATTATGTTACATGTTTTTAGGGAAGTGAATACATCTTTGATTAATTTTTAATATTGTTATGCTTCGTAAGAAAACACGCATTGTCAAATGTAATTATCCTTGATTCCAATTGTAGCTCGTCAAGACATGAAATCTCAGTCATCAATTTATATCAATATTTCGACTTTGTAACGGATAATGACGGTTATATGAAAGAAACGCGTTATGAGAAAGTCATGTAATTTTATCAGGTCATTCGTCTGACATCATCGGATCAGTGTAGGTGTTTACCTAGAAGTTGTGTTCTACTAAAAAAAAGGTGGGGGAAAAAAAAAAAATATATAAATATTAAAAGATGTAATATAGAGTTTAAATCAGAATGAAATTTCAAAAATTATCATGAGAAGCTTGGAAATAGAGTTACGAGTGAGGTTTTCAATACATTTTCTTATTATTATATTCTTTATCTAGGTAAAAATTACATGTTACTCTCTTCTCTCTCATCATCGTAGTGTATTACATGAAATACATATATTCATATGAATACGCATCAGTTAAAACGAATTATTGTACGGTTAGATGCTGAAGACGATTTACATCGTTTGTAAAGTAATAGTAACATCGAAAAATGGTTTTGATGTGATTTTTTCGATTTTTGAGCGGATAGGATTTTCGAATATTTTATATCGTGAATTTTGGTGTGATTTTGAGTGAAGCAACAAGTAGACAAACTTTCAGAAAATCGGTAGCAATCACACTCATTCTAGCTAAAATAATTACTGCACTAAAAAGGTTAAAGAAAAAATATCTGTGATAATTAAAAATTAAATAAATAAAATAATATCTAGATTACATTGAAATTTGAATATTTCATCTGGGGTTACATCTGGGAAATAATATGAATTGATGAGCTAGCATAAGAACAATCTACTAACCCCCTCCCATGTGGAGATGCGTCGATTCCAATCAACCAATCAAGGAGCTAATTAAGGTTTAGGAATGTTTTAAGATCTATTGATGAACATTAGTTTTTAAGTATACCTTACCTTACCTACATAATTATTTATTCAAATTCTATATCCTTACTTTTAATTAAATTTTATATATCCTTGTATATTTAGGTATTGTACTATATTTACTGTCATATTCCATTTGTTAATTAGTGTTAAGTTTATATTATGTATTCCTTGCCACCTGTAACTGTACTATTTGCAAGATGTAATAATTAAATTGAATTGAATTGACATCACGTCAAAAAGAAAATCAGCAGATATTCATCACTTCACCTACAACTTCGAGCACATAAGTGACTTCAGCTTTGAGATTCAACTTTGAGAAATATACTTGCCGTGAAAATGGTAAGTTTGAACATTTCGTTAAACTAAGTGTTTCTCCATTTTTTCTTGGAATATTAAAACAATGTATTTGTTGTATATAAAGATTTTGATTAAAAAAAAGTAATTGATTTAATTTTAGGCGAATATAAAGTGTTTATTTACATCTTGAAAAAATGCTTACTGTAATTTATACACTTCAATTTTTAAATCTTACCACGATCAATTATTCCAGAATTCAAATCTTATTTAATTTTGAACAAAACCTTGTAAATTACTGATTAATTATTATTACGTCTCATTAATGATTAGAAGTGGGGAATCTTACTGAGATCGTCTAGAGTCAATATAAATATTAACCGGTAAATGTCTTGTATATAACATCAGTCAGTGACGTGAGACAGAACATAAAACATTACAACGGACGATAGTTAGCGAATCAATTTCATTCTGGTTTCGTTCTTCACGAATCTTACTCATTAAATAATTTCATCTTCATGTGTAACACTAAATAGGCAGCTGTATCTAGACAGAGGTTCCTTAAAAACAATTTACTGTTACTGATTATGTGTGTATTTTCATTCTTCATTTTTAGTCTTTCCAAACGATACCACTATCTTCACTACGAGAGGGAGCGTATGACATACTCTCAATCGTGGGCGAAGATGGTCAGCTCGCAACCTTCACCCTGCGAGACACATATTCTACGTCGAGTGGCGATAGCGTAGATCTACGAATCAGCGTGAAACTGAGAGGAACACTGAAGATCGATTTAATTACTGAAGCGGTGAAGAGCGGGGAGAGTGTGCTATTTATTTACAGTGGGAAGGACAACAGTGGCGATGATATATTGACTATTTTGTGCGTTTAATATAGAAATAGATTATATCAATAGCGGAAAAATTACGAAAACATCTGCAGAGATCTTTTAGGTAAGTCTATAGAAAAAATATCAAGTTGTGACTAGACTCAATTAATTTAAATAGTGTTGAAATTTGTATATAAAACTTAGTGAAAATTAATCGTCATCAACTTGGTATTATTTCATATAGATGATCCTAACCGAGCACGTAATCAAGTGTAATATTTTCACCTCTGTATTCCTATCCACTTTCCCACCAAATATCACCAACAAAAATTACATGCTAAAAATATCACGGTAATATATCTTTACAATTTTTGCTTTGGATTATATTATCAGATCTAGTTTTTTGTTATTTTTATGGAATAATTCATCATTAATTTGCATGCTTAAAATATGATTGATCTTGATTTTTTTACAAAAAGTTTGAAAAACTAGTAGAAAGTAACAGAAATTGATGAAAAGTTGCAAAAAGTTGTGAAAAGTGAAGAAAACTTTTAAAAACATATCTTTTTCTAAAATCAAGTGTTGTACGATGCATGTGTATAATTCAAATATATTTCGTGTCTTGAAATAATAATATAGAATTTTAAATATTAACGATTAGAAAGTGTGACAGATCATACAAATAAAAATTTTACCCGCCAGATGGGACAATATCGAGACCTTGATCAAGAATAGGTGCGAAATTCAAATTTTACCCGCCAGATAGCCAGGACAATATCGAGACCTTGGTCAGGAAAAGGCGCGGAATATTTCAATTCAATTTTTTCCCGCCAGATAGGACATAGAACGACCTTGGTCAGGAAAAGGTGCGGAATATTTCAATTTAATTTTTAAACCCGCCTAATGGTGAACGCAATATCGATACCTTGGTTAAGAAAAGGTGAGCAATATTTTAATTCAATTTTTTCCCGCTAGTAATTATCTAATTAGCACCTAGGTGGCACACTAAGTCGAGCACTGCATTGCTGTAGCTACAGAGGTCATTCACATCTCATACGTATACTCCCATTGCGCGGTGATTGTCTCAATGCTGTGATGGCTCAGGTGATAGCACGCTGACACAGTAAATCAGAGGCCCAGATTCGATCCCAGCTACTGATGCTTTTTTACAAATAAGATAGCAGCATGTGACAGCTGTCAAACAAGAGTATACGCGCGGGAAAATGTTTAAAATAGGCTTCTATTAGAGTGTGGATTAATTTAAAAATTGCGCCAAGCCCCGGGGTGACGTCATTCATTATGAATAAGAAAATGGCCACTCAAAATGGCGGGGGTTGTTTAAAATAGACGTGTACTACAGCGTGAACTAATTTAAAAATTGCGCCAAGCCCCGTTTAAAATAGGCGTACACTAGAGTGAAAGATAATTTAAAAATTGCGCCAAGCCCCGGGGTGACGTCACTCATTATCAAAAAACAAAATGGCGGCTCAAAAATGGCGGGGGTTGTTTAAAATAGGCTCCGGCTAGAGCGCGGAAAACGGAAACACGTTTAAAATGCCGCCAAAACAAGATATGACGTCATAAAACTACGTCACAGTCTAGTGTGAGATTTTCCGCCTCACGCCGCCGCCTCCGCCTGTTCTCGGAGCCTTATATTCCTCCTACTATCACAGTCCTCAAAAAATTAAAATGCCTGAAAGGGACGAGAATTTCATGTCCTATGAAGAGAGGGGCTTTTCACACAAGACACCGTTTACAATTTACGCAGACTTCGAGTGTTTTGTACGTAAAATTAGTGCATGCAAACTCGACGAGGCTTTTTCCTTTACCGAAAAAACATCTCTTCATGACCCTTCAGGTTACGCGTATGTACTGATGCCCACTCAAAAGTGAGGATGGTGAATATTTTATATGCTTTTATTTCTAATCTATAATGTCTTTCAGTGTCTTATATTGTTTCAATGTATGTTTTGTGCGTCATTTAGTTTTCAGTTCTTTACTATTATACAATCTCGTAAGAACTCCATCTTCATCATTTGTCCATTGGAAATATTTGTCAACTTTGTTTACGTTATTTTCATTCATGGTTTTATAGATTTTACGACCCATAGTAATATTGTAACTCGGGATACACACACACACTCATTCTCGCCTCATCGTCATTCTTTTATTTATATTTCACTTCAAATTGTCCTTGAATTCGATTTGGTTTAGAGGTGAGCGCGTGACGTGAGTCACGCGTGAGTCACGACTTTTAGCGTGAGTGTGCGTGAGTGTGCACACCACTGCTAAAAGTCGTGCGTGAGTGTGCAAAGTTACTGGTCACGCGTAAATCGTGACACGCGTGTCACACGTGACTAATATTCACAACTGTGATCTCTTGGTCTACTTCAGAGTTTCTTTAGTCTTGAAGATATAATTGATCTTAAAATAGAGTAATAGAAGGGGAAAAGGCGAATTTATTTTGATCGGTATTTATATTTGAAACCAGAGCCAAATAAGTGACTTTTTATACTAGAATTGTTTACTATTTTGTATTCAATTAATTAATATTGCAACCGCACCCTTTTACCCGTAATGCAGCCAATTTGTTTATATAGCGTTAAAAATTAAAAACGCCATGTGATTTTCTTTAACTTTTAAATAATTAAAACAGACTATTGATTATTGATTGACTATTGACAGATTATTGTACAGAAAGAGTTGAGATGTGTATCAAACATCTGAGAATCTGACCTAGAGGGACCTGACCTAAACAAAGCATAAGATTTTGTAGTTTTCAACGTGAGTGACTGTGCGTGAGTTGTATTCGTGAGTGTGAGTGAGCGTGCATGAGTCCATAAGATGTCCTGCGTGAGTGTGCGTGATCGTGAGCGAAATGACGACACCGCGTGCGTGAGTGTGCGTGAGTGAAAAACGTGGCCGCGTGACGTGACCGCTCACCGGCTCACGCGCTCACCTCTAATTTGGTTTCGCTCTGCGTTTTCTTCTGGAATGTCGCGCCTCTGTCCAGTCGCTCTCGCAGAAAACGCACGTTCGTCTTGGTCTCGGCGCCAGTCGGCTGTCATATTTCACTCTAGCGGCGTGATATGATAAACAATTCTTCATAAGTTTACAAACTTCTTTATCCTCTTTGTTTCTTTCTATTTAATTATTAAATGTAACCTTTCTGCCAATCACGACGATCCTTCATGACCACAACTTCTTTATCGACTCATCTACTTTCTTCAATCTTCCACAATCACATCATCTTCAACCATGGCGGCGACTCCTAGTTTTGTCAACCACGACCACACTTACGCTCTGTCACCACTCTTCGAGCCCAAAGAAGATAGATTGGCTCCGACTGACGGAATGCCCCAAGATGTCATACAACCCCCTACAGCGGAAGAGCTATTTCTCATACCACAGGCCACCTCATGTATACAGGGGCGAAAATGTAGTTGAACATTTTCTAGAATCATTGCTAGCTGAGGCGGAGCGGCATGATTCCCATATGATCATGCAGGACATCGGAAAATTCCCCAATAACCGCATCTCGGTCATTCCCAATGGGGAAATATATTTCATTTTCTTTGGGCAATTTACGGCTCATTGACTCTTTGCAGTTCATGAGTGCATCACTTGATTCACTTGTGCAAAATCTCGTTTCTTGTAGTTCTGATAAATTCACTATATTGCGGGAATTTTTCGATGCCGATTCTCTGCCACTCGTTTTGCGAAAGGGTGTTTTCCCTTACGGTTATGTGGATTCTGAGGAGAGATTACATGACCGTGAGTTGCCACCGAAACACTATTTGAAAAATGATTTGACGGGAGACGATATATCCTATGAGGATTATTGTCATGCATTAAAAGTATGGGATTGGTTCAAAATGACACACATGGGCGATTACCAAGACTTGTATGTAAAAACAGACGTACTTCTCTTAGCCGATGTTTTTGAAAACTTTCGAACTATATGCTTGAAAAATTATAAAATTGATCCTTGCCATTGTTACACAAGTCCCGGAATGAGCTGGCAAGCGTTTTTGAAAATTACCGGGACGACTTTGGAATTACTTACAGATTTAGACATGCATTTATTCATTGAGGAGGGTATTCGAGGTGGGGTTGCAATGATAGCGCATCGTATGTCCGAAGCTAATAATATATATATGACTGAATACGACCCCGCAATGCCCTCTAAACACATCATGTATTGGGATTGTAATAATTTGTATGGGGTCTCCATATCTGAATACCTTCCTCAAAAAGAATTTAAATGGGTAGATTCGGAAGAAATAAAAAACATCGATTTTGAAGAGGTGGCTAATGATTCACCAATAGGTTATATTTTAGAGGTAGATTTAGAATATTCGAGAGTGCTTCATTCATATCATAATTCCCTGCCAGTGGCGCCGGAAAGGGTAAACATCCCCTACGATCATCTTTCACCATATTCACAAAGACTCATGGACGATTTGAAAATGAAGCAGAGCACAATTAAAAAGTTGATTCCTAATCTGAACAAGGTGAAATATATCTTGCATTATCAAAATCTGAAACAGTATCTCTCTCTCGGCTTAAAACTAACTAAAATTCACCGTGTGTTTCAGTTTCAACAGTCCATGGCTCAAGCCATACATTTATTTCAATACAGAACAGCGCACGAAAACAAAAAATGACTTTGAGAAAGATTTCTTTAAACTGATGAACAATGCCGTTTTCGGAAAAACCATGGAAAATGTTAGAAAAAGAGTGAATGTCACACTCATTAATAATGAAAGACAAATGAAAAAACTTATAGCCTCACCCGCTTTCGAATCATTCGAGATTTTCACGAATGGTCTCGTCGCTTTGAAATCAAAAAAAGCTATCCTCGAATTAAATAGACCTATTTATGCTGGCTTTGCCATTCTAGATTTAAGTAAAACAGTTATGTTTGATTTTCACTATAATTATATTAGACGTAAGTATGAAGATAGGGCCGTGTTGCTCTTTACCGACACCGACAGTTTGGCGTATGAGTTGACAACAGAAGATGCGTATCAGGACATGCTACAGGACGCTCATCTGTTCGACACTTCTAACATTCCCCAAAATCATTTCCTATTTAGCAACGCCAATAAGAAAGTTTTGGGGAAAATGAAGGACGAGTTGGACGGTTCTGTGATTACCAGCTTCGTTGGACTTGGAGCTAAAATGTATAGTATTTTGGAAGAAGGCGGCAAACACAAAAGTCGGTAAAAGCATCATACGGTCCACATTAAAGCACATCACACACCAGAATTATAAAAATAGTTTATTAAATAGGGTAGTACAGAGTGAAGAGATGAGGTCGAATCGTAGTTTTAAGCATAGTATATTTAGCATTTGTCAACGAAAATGTACATTGTCACCTTATGACGACAAACGCTACATCTTGGATGACGGAATTTCTACACTAGCTCACGGCCATACAAATTGTAAATAGTCTTAGATTGTATTATTGTAATGTGTTGAAAGTGTGCCATTTGTAAAAAAAAAAATAATGTTTCAATTCAATAGTGAAAATGTCAATAGTAAACAGTTGTAGAAATATTTTCACCTTAACACTCCTATCCACTTTCCCCAAATATAACCAAAGTATTTAATTGTAATTTTTTTTGGGATTAAAGTATTAAATTAATATTTTTGTTATGGAATAATTCTTCATAAAATTCTATTTGAATGCTAACAATATGATTTTTATTGATTGTTTGCGCCAAGTCACTTAAATGCAATTAATTATCACTGCATCTATGTTTTGTTTCTCTTCACTATTTGACTTTGGCTTTTTCTTTCTCCTATTGTTTCTCTTTTCTTTCACTTGCATTTTGTCAG
Source organism: Leuctra nigra (assembly GCA_934045905.1). Taxonomy (NCBI): domain Eukaryota; kingdom Metazoa; phylum Arthropoda; class Insecta; order Plecoptera; family Leuctridae; genus Leuctra; species Leuctra nigra. The sequence goes on along the minus strand of OW203768.1, from coordinate 23,918,342 downwards.
CCAAACCAAAAGCATCTCTTCTGTCATTTCTCTTTTCAATAAACCTATTTACTCCTTTCTGCAGTTTGATCTTTCTCTACAACCCTCTCCAAGTTAAGATACAGTCCTCTCAAACAAATATTGATTTTTACAAAAACTTGGGAAAACTATAATTCAAATATATTTCGCGCCTTAAAAAAAGAATTTTAAATCTTAACGATTAGAAAGTGACAGATCATAAAAATTCTAATTTTACCCGCCAGATAGGACATAAAATGAAACCTAGGTCAAGAGTAGGCGTGAAATTCAAATTTTACCCGCCTAATGGTACACACAATATTGAGACCTTGATCAGAGAAACGCGGGATATTTCAATTCAGATTCGATCGCGAGTAATTATCTAATTGTTCCTCTATTCCACTAGAGCGTGGAATAATTTAAAAATTACGCCAAGCCCCGGGGTGACGTCACTCATTATGAATAAGAAAATGGCGGCTCAAAATGGCGGGGGTTGTTTAAAATAGGCTCGTACTAGAGCGCGGGAACGGGAAACATGTTAAAAAATGCCGCCAAAACAGGATATGACGTCATAAAACAACCTCACACTCTAAGCTGAGATTTTCCGCCTCACACCGCCGCCTCCGCCTCCGCCAATACCGGCGAATTTACCCTATTTTCCGCAACCTCGAGCAGTTCGACCAACTACTCTGGCTCTTCGAGACACGGGAAATTCATCTACTTCCCAAGGCGGACCAATTTGTTACCGATGTGCAGGACATGCGGACATCTTTCACGAAACTGCGCTACTCCGAGTAAGCCGGCTTTTTGGCAATAAACCACAAACACAACAACAACAACGTCGAGACCCCCCACCAGCAAGCATAAACGAACCACCTATATGTCGATATTGCAAAAAGGATGGACATGTCATATCTCAGTGTCGATTGTCCCGTTATTACCAAGGACCTGATCCACCCCCAAGGAATTCTTCTGTCGGACCTCGCACTCAATCTGCTAACATTCCCCCCTTAATGAGTCAGCCCGTCTACCCGCCGTACTCTTTCAACGTACAACCCCCTATTGTTCCCCGAGCATCTGGTGCAGGGACCCAGGTCAGGTCAATGTGACCCAAAATTTGAGGAGAAATGACCCGGAGTGTGGAGAATATGGGTGGTTATTTATAAGAAGTTAAGGTAGGGGGAGGACCAGTTGATCGGAACGAGAGGAAGATATAACATTGCTTGGTGAAGAATCGTGATAAGAAAATGAAGATTTGCAATGTATGTGAACATGATTGTAGAGGGTCAATTTGAAATGGAAGAAGAGGAAACGGTTGGGGCTAATAGTAAGCGAGTAATTATATTTTTAAAATAATAATATTTGTGCTTGATATTATTTATTTAAAAAGAAATATATAATAATTTTAAATTGGGGGATGAAATTATTGTGATTATTTTGTTTGTTTTAAGGGATGTATATCCATACGAGGGTTTTACGTGAACCTCAGAGGAGATCCTGGATAAGGGCGGCCATGTTGCGTCTGGATCGGGCTGTATTGGATCGGGACTTCATCAACCACCGATCCTCCAATTCAAATCAAAGACATCCCCTTTCCCTCCACATCTCGTACCCCTACCCCTGTTTCAACTATAACACAGCAACCACCCTCCGTAAAATCTACAACTTTCATCCCCGTTCTTCAAGTATCACTTCATAGAATACCCCCAATGACGTCTCTATCCCTCAATCGTTCCACCCCCAAGACTCCATCCCCCACACCCCAGCGATCACCTCCACCAGTTCTACCCCCACTTTCTGTCATCCCTATCGACAATTCTCAAACACTTGATTTGGGAGGCGGATGAAACGTATGCGCCCGGAAGAGTTGGCGCATCGGTCTACCAAGTCTGTAACTCGTTACGGAAGTTTCTTGAACCCTCGTGATCATGCCATGGAATGGGATATGAAATTCGCCTTGAGATGGGTACATATTTTGCAGAAAATTGTTGATATCGGTTTATATGAACAACAAGTAGCAGAGGGGGTTCGACCTATGTACGAGTTGGATGGAGATTGAATTGACGAAAGAAATCCCAACCGATAATTCCGGCATTCATGTCAAGATGTTCGAATAACATATTTGAATGACACCACAAATCTTCCTCAGTCGCAGTTTAAACTTATTACATTTTTCTACTTCCCCTATCTATATTCCTTCGACATGTCGTCCCCATCTCAACGCCACCCTCTACCCTGTACTCGGTGTCTTAAATCGCACCCCAAAAATTCTCAGTTCATCAACCCCTATTATCGACCAACCCCCCCTCAACCACTTCATCAACCACCGATCCTCCAATTCAAATCAAAGACATCCCATTTCCCTCCACATCTCGTACCCCTACCCCTGTTTCAACTATAACACAGCAACCATCCTCCGTTAAATCTACAACTTTCATCCCCGTTCTTCAAGTATCACTTCATAGAATACCCCAAATGACGTCTCTATCCCTCAATCGTTCCACCCCCAAGACTCCATCCCCCACACCATGGAATGGGATATGAAATTCGCCTTGAGATGGGTACATATTTTGCAGAAAATTGTTGATGTGGGTTTATATGAACAACAAGTAGCAGAGGGGGTTCGACCTATGTACGAGTTGGAGATTGAATTGACGAAAGAAATCCCAACCGATAATTCCGGCATTCATGTCAAGATGTTCGAATAACATATTTGAATGACACCACAAATCTTCCTCAGTCGCAGTTTAAACTAATTACATTTTTCTACTTCCCCTATCTATATTCCTTCGACATGTCGTCCCCATCTCAACGCCACCCTCTACCCTGTACTCGGTGTCTTAAATCGCACCCCAAAAATTCTCAGTTCATCAACCCCTATTATCGACCAACCCCCCCTCAACCACTTCATCAACCACCGATCCTCCAATTCAAATCAAAGACATCCCATTTCCCTCCACATCTCGTACCCCTACCCCTGTTTCAACTATAACACAGCAACCATCCTCCGTTAAATCTACAACTTTCATCCCCGTTCTTCAAGTATCACTTCATAGAATACCCCAAATGACGTCTCTATCCCTCAATCGTTCCACCCCCAAGACTCCATCCCCCACACCATGGAATGGGATATGAAATTCGCCTTGAGATGGGTACATACATTGCAGAAAATTGTTGATGTGGGTTTATATGAACAACAAGTAGCAGAGGGGGTTCGACCTATGTACGAGTTGGAGATTGAATTGACGAAAGAAATCCCAACCGATAATTCCGGCATTCATGTCAAGATGTTCGAATAACATATTTGAATGACACCACAAATCTTCCTCAGTCGCAGTTTAAACTAATTACATTTTTCTACTTCCCCTATCTATATTCCTTCGACATGTCGTCCCCATCTCAACGCCACCCTCTACCCTGTACTCGGTGTCTTAAATCGCACCCCAAAAATTCTCAGTTCATCAACCCCTATTATCGACCAACCCCCCCTCAACCACTTCATCAACCACCGATCCTCCAATTCAAATAAAAGACATCCCATTTCCCTCCACATCTCGTACCCCTACCCCTGTTTCAACTATAACACAGCAACCACCCTCAGTTAAATCTACAACTTTTATCCCCGTTCTTCAAGTATCACTTCATAGAATACCCCAAATTACGTCTCTATCCCTCAATCGTTCCACCCCCAAGACTCCATCCCCCACACCCCAGCGATCACCTCCACCAGTTCTACCCCTACTTTCTGTCATCCCTATCGACGATTCTCAAACACTTTCTCAAATTCTCAAATATCGTGAAAATACGATATTTTTACCAGTTCCAAAAATTGACATCCACGACCTCTTGAATGCATCTGTTATGGCAGAAACTTTTTCAGAATGTCAGCTGATTCTAGGATTGATTTGATTGATTATTAGAGTTTAACGGCGCGTCAACGACGAGGTTATATTGCGCACATTAATTTTAACTTTTAACTTTGTTGAACTAAGTGGAGGACATCGGGAGGGGTCGACCTAACGGGCCCGATCTGGGAGAGTCTGAAACTGGTGGGAAAGCCAGGTCAGAATGGGGACAGACCGGGGGGTGGAGAGCTTCGGGCCGGTGGGACTCGATTTCAGGGGGATCACCATCTCGAGGGGGGAGGCCGGCCCGAGGGGCCCGCGAATTTGGGGAGGGCATGGGACTAGGTCGACCCTGGACTGCACTTGGTTGGGGCCAACTCGTATGTGAGCCGGCCCCTTAAGCCCCACCACCACGTCAAGGTGGCAGTCCATTGGTGGGGTGATTCTAGGATCTATGAAATTTCTCATACAAAGAACTCACCCACATCTTGCAACTGGTAGGGCCCACTTCTTCAGAAGGGATATCCATTAGATTAGATTAATAGTTTTTAACGGCGCGTCAACGACGAGGTTATATTGCGCACATTAATTTTTTTTACTTTAAACTTTGTTGAATTAAGTGGAGGACATTGGGAGGGGGTTGACCTAACGGGCCCGATCCGGGGGAGTCCAGCACTGGTGGGAAGGCCAGGCCGGAATGGGGACGGACCGGAGGGTGTAAGGATTCGGGCCGGCGGAACCCGATTTCAGGGGGATCACCATCTCGAGGGGGAAGGCCGGCCCGATGGGGACCGCAAATTTAAGGGAGGACATGGTTAGGCCAACCCTGGCTGCTCTTTGTCTGGACCTCACCACTCACCTGTCCGGCATGGGTAGCCCTTACACATGAGCATATGCTCGCCGGCGTAGCTGCAATGGATCGTTGGCCACACAAACCCCACCACCGCGATAAGGTGGCAGCCGTCGGTGGGGAGGGATATCCATGTGACAACTGCAAAGGTTAAGTTGGCTTCTGTATTAACATCACTTAACATACCTGATCTAGAAAGTTGTTTGTGTGCAGGAGATGGATACGGAGGGTATCTCGCTCTCATTGGGAGATCTTACCCAAATTGTGACCTATATCACAACACATTGATCAACATGAAAGATGCTGTTCCTCATTCTATGGCAGATGTGAATCCTCCACTTTTGGATATCTACACAGGACTTAAGCTAAGGTTCAAAAACCACCCACTCCTTCAAGAAGGTCCTTCTGATCTGACCAACCCAGAAACAATTGATTGGATGATCTCATGTGGTATGACAGATCTAGACATGATGATTTGTGATACAGAAGGAGATGGATGGGAGGACCCTTTGACTTGATCATCAAATCATTTGTAAGCAATCCTTCAATGTGGATGGGAGTGATGTCCATCATGCTTTCCTGTTTTGACAAGGTTCAAGTTTACAAATCTGATTTTTCGTCTGAAGGTAGTTCATAAGTGTTCTTAGTAGGATCCAATCCTTCCCAAATTAGAAAGATTCCTGCCTTGGAGGAGAAGGATGCATCTGTAACGATTCATGGCTTCATTTTGAATAAAATCTGCATCGAAGGTCGTTTGGATTATGCAGAAAGTGTCAGGGTGTGTGCTAGACTTCCAGAAGAAGATGTCTCTCATGATTATTTTGTAAAATTGATGACTCCTTGGTCTCGAACCAATTCCTTGTCCATTATATCTTCTTATTTTCCTCATCTAAAAAGAGCACTAGAGTTCCCTTTTGGAGTTTCAATACTTCGCCTATACTTCCCATTACTCAACCCTTAGAGGAACCACATTTCCCAATTTCACCCTTAAATTCTCCCCTTCATTCTCGTTATTCCGGGCTCTCCCCGATTTCTCTATATCCAACTTCGCTCTTCACCACCCAGCGCAAAAATGTTGAATTGTACTTCTCCATTACCCTCGACTCGCTTAACGCTCTACAACAGCGAAGTCGCCACCAAACTCTTACCGATTCTGAGCAAACCTCCTTCCTTGAAAAGAGACGACGCATTATTAGATGGTCAGAACGCTATGACAGAATCTACTCCACCACCACAATTTTATCCCCCATACCAAACCTCGCTCCAACACCCTCTACATCTACGACCTCAAGAACACCCACCAAACATACCCCTGCTCAATAAACCCCTAACCGCCCCAAGACAACTACATCCCAAGATCATTCTGCCACGAAGAAAACAACTTCTACCCCACACGATCAACCTGCCAAGAAGAGGAAACTCAACCCTACACCATCGAGGACACACCTACCAGTACCAAAACAAAAGAGAGAAAAACTTCCCCGAGTCAAAATTCCCAAGAAAACTACAAAACGACGGATTCGACGAATAATAACTTTATCATCGGACTCCACTTCGCCACCATCCCCTGTTAAGACGACGTCGCCATCGAGATTATGACTCTCTTCAACGTCATCCTCAACATCTACATCTGGTTCAACTACATCATCGCAGTCCATCTCTTCGTGCACTTCGGGTACAAATAGCTCAACCCACCGGCGTCCACCTCGTGAGTACACACCCCCACCACTCTACACCCCCACCCCTCAACACTTACCTAGCGGTAATCAACCGCGCATTTTGGCGCAGTGTATCTGGAAGCGGTATATTGATTGATTGATTAATTGGGTTTAACGGCGCGTCAACGACGAGGTTATATTGCGCACATTAATTATTTTACTTTAAACTTTGTTGAATTAAGTGGAGGACATTGGGAGGGGGTTGACCTAACGGGCCCGATCCGGGGGAGTCCAGCACTGGTGGGAAGGCCAGGCTGGAATGGGGACGGACCGAGGGGTGTAAGGATTCGGGCCGGCGGAACCCGATTTCAGGGGGATCACCATCTCGAGGGGGAAGGCCGGCCCGAGGGGACCGCAAATTAAGGGAGGGTATGGATAGGTCGACCCTGGCTGCTCTTTGTCTGGACCTCACCACTGATCTGTCCGGCATGGGTAGCCCTTACACATGAGCATATGCTCGCCGGCGTAGCTGCAATGGGTCATTGGCCAACACAAACCCCACCACCGCGTTAAGGTGGCAGCCGTCGGTGGGGGATGGTGATTTATGTATAATGCATTTTGTATTCAAAACATTTCAATACAAAATGCATTATTTTTAAGTATCAAAAAACCAAAAAACGTCATGCAGGGCAAGGTGGGGGCATGCCCTCCACTTCTTCTCAAACTTAACTCTAAATAAGGACTTCACCAATTTTCTGCATTATAACAATTTGTTTAATATATTTTGACCTTTTTTTATTTATATTATGTACAATGCATTGGAAATAATATTTATATGTAACATCTCCCCTACTTAGCCACCCCACCATCCCAAAACGGGGGATGTTATTTAAGGCCTTCTCATGCCACATTAAATAGTTTATTTTTCTGTACAAGTGTGCCCGTTTTGGTGCTTTTATCACTTAGCGCGATATTTAGGCTCATCCTCTCTACTATATATCAGTTATTTTATATCATTTTAGGGGTTGTGGTGCAAAATTTAAAAATTATTAGAAAATGTACTGCATAATTAATGTAATTTTTCTGCATTGTCAGAATTTAAAAAATCGTTTTTTGGGGGTGTGTTTTGTAGGCTTTAAATTTTTAAAATTGAATAAATTTTTAGGGGTTGGGGTGCAAAATTTAAAAATGTTTTTTTTTTTAAATTATGCATACTTGGTGCAAAACTCCTGCGCAGATTGAAAAAATCGACATTAGGGGGGCTGGTGTTAAGTTTATCCGCACACTTTTAATTATTGAATAACTTTTTAGGGGTTGTGGTGCAAAATTCTAATTTGGTGGTGCAAAATGGTGCATAATTGGTGCAAAATTCCTGCGGTATCAGAATTCAAAAATTCGATATTGGGGGGGCTGGCGTTAAGTTGGCCCCCCCACTTTGAATATTGAATAACTTTTTAGGGGTTGTGGTGCAAAATTCTAATTGGGTGGTGCAAAATCGTGCATAATTGGTGCAAAATTCCTGCGTTGTCAGAATTCAAAAAATCGAAATTGGGGGGGCTGGCGTTAAGTTGGCCCCCCCATTTTGATTATTGAATAACTTTTTAGGGGTTGTGGTGCAAAATTCAAATTTGGTGGTGCAATATGGTGCATAATTGGTGCAAAATTCCTGCGTTGAAAAAAATTAAAATTTCGACATTGAAGGGGCCAACTTAACGCACCCCTTATGGGTGATGAAACAGAGAATGACAGTGGATCGTACTAGACACATACCCGACTCCAGAAGGAGAAGAAGAAAAATCTCCAGAAGAAGGAAACGATGATAAAAACAAGGAAAAATCAGAGAACAAGAAAAATCAGAAATAGGGAAGAAAAGAAGAAGAAAAGAAAAGAAATAACTAAAATAGTAATAGTTAATGAAATAAGATAATAAGACAGAAATAAGACAGAAATAAGATTGAATCAAGTAGATTGCATTCAATAATTAATTAATTTGTAATAATTAATAAGATAACATAGTTATTATTCTACCCCTGGAAATAGTCATCAATCCAAGATACCTATTAATATTTAGGTAATAATTTAAGAAAATACCAGTCGACCATAACCTAGTTAAGTATAATAATTTTATGACGAAGTTTGTGTGTGTGTGTGAACTTAAAAGAGTTATTTTATTAAATTTCTATAAAATGTTTGGAAATAGTTTATTGACTTTAAATATTTAGATAATGTCAATTCTGTTTATACCTATGTTATCTCCAGGTATTTTCATAACTATAGATTAGTAAGTAAAAGTCACATATTTTCTCTGGAATATTGTTTAATAACTTACATTTTAATAGACAGTATTATATAACTTCATTTCTACTTCAATTACAAATATTCAAAAGTCAAATCCGCAACTATGTTATTCCATAAACCGCAATGTTGGCTGATGCAGCATTGCCAATATCGCGCGAAACTTCAACTCTTCTGGTTACAATACTTCTGGTAAATATTTTCCCCTTTGCATAAATGTACCCCTAAATTTTAACCAATTCAATATATGTTGTTTACTGCTGACTTATAAGAGTGTCACCCATACATGTTCACCCCCTCACCTAAACTCAAACTTGTAAAGAGTGTCACCCCATACATGTTTACCCCCTCCCCTAATCATTGTTACATTATCATTGTCATTGTTACACAAGTCCCGGTATGAGCTGGCAAGCGTTTTTGAAATATACCGGGACAACTTTGGAATTACTTACAGATTTAGACATGCATTTATTCATCGAGGAGGGTATTCGAGGTGGGGTTGCAATGATAGCGCAACGTATGTCAGAGGCCAATAATGAATATATGACTGAATACGACCCCGTAAAGCCCTCTAAACACATCATGTATTGGGATTGCAATAATTTGTATGGGGTTTCCATGTCTGAATACCTTCCTCAAAAAGAATTCAAATTGGTAGATTCGGAAGAAATAAAAAACATCAATTTTGAAAAGGTATTATTCACCAATAGGTTATATTTAAGAGGTAGATTTAGAATATTCGAGAGTGCTTCATTCATCTCATAATTCCCTGCCGGTGGCGCCTGAAAGGGTGAACATCCCTACGATCATCATTCACCATATTCACGACTCATGGACGATTTGAAAATGAAGCAGAGCACAATTAAAAAGTTGATTCCTAATCTGAACAAGGTGAAATATATCTTGCATTATCAAAATCTGAAACAGTATCTCTCTCTCGGCTTAAAACTAACTAAAATTCACCGTGTGTTTCAGTTTCAACAGTCCATGGCTCAAGCCAAACATTTATTTCAATACAGAACAGCGCACGAAAGCAAAAAATGACTTCGAGAAAGATTTCTTTAAACTGATGAACAACGCCGTTTTCGGAAAAACCATGGAAAATGTTAGAAAAAGAGTGAATGTCACACTCATTAATAATGAAAGACAAATGAAAAAACTTATAGCCTCACCCGCTTTCGAATCATTCGAGATTGTCACGAATGGTCTCGTCGCTTTGAAATCAAAAAAAGCTATCCTCGAATTAAATAGACCTATTTATGCTGGCTTTGCCATTCTAGATTTAAGTAAAACAGTTATGTTTGATTTTCACTATAATTATATTAGACGTAAGTATGAAGGATAGGGCTGTGTTGCTCTTTACCGACACCGACAGTTTGGCGTATGAGTTGACAACAGAAGATGTGTATCAGGACATGCTACAGGACGCTCATCTGTTCGACACTTCTAACATTCCCCACAATCATTTCCTATTTAGCGACGCCAATATGAAAGTTTTGGGGAAAATGAAGAACGAGATGCGCGGTTCTGTGATTACCAGCTTCGTTGGACTTGGAGCTAAAATGTATAGTATTTTGGAAGAAGGCGGCAAAAACAAAAAAGTCGGTAAAGGCATCATAGGTCCACATTAAAGCACATCACACATCAGAATTACAAAAATAGTTTATTAAATAGGGTAGTACAGAGTGAAGAGATGAGGTCGATTCGTAGTTTTAAGCATAGTGGATATAGCATTTGTCGACGGAAATGCACTTTATCCCCATATGACGACAAACGCTATATTTCAGATGACGGTATTTCAACGTTAGCTCACGGCCATACAAATTGTAATTATGTGTCTTAGATTGTTAATAGTTATGTGTTGAAAGTGGGCCATTTGTAAAAAAAAATAATGTTTCAATAGTGAAATAATGACAATTGTAGAAATATTTTTACCTTTGCATTTCCATTCACTTTCCCCAAATATCACGAAAAATATTTAATTGAAACTTTTGTTTTAAATTGTTAAATTTAGTTTTTTGTTCATTTTATGGAATATTTCATCATCAAATTCTATTTAATGCTAACAATATTATTTTTATTGATATTTTACAAATCAATCAATATACACATGTAAATCAATATTCATGTGTATAATTCAAATGCGGGAAGCGAGGAAGGAGAGTACCAGTTTTGCTGACCAAGCAAATGCAAGAAGGAATCGAACTGCTGAAAGCGCATCGCAAAGAAGCCGGTATTTCCGACTCGAATGAGTATTTTGCAAGAAACACAGCAGATGGACATTTCAGAGCATGTGATATATTATGAGGCGTTTTGCGAAAGAATGTGGAGATACTTTTCCCCAAAACTTGACGTCAACTAAACGAAGAAAGCACGTCGCCACAATGTCTCAAGTACTTAATTTACATCAGAACGAACTAGATGTTCTAGCTGGGTATATGGGCCATGACATAAGAGTACATCGAGAGTACTACAGACTGCCAAATGAGACTGTCCATCTGGCCAAAATAAGCAAACTTCTTATTTCCATGGATAAATGATAGATTATATTAGTTTGGTTTAATGGCGCGTCAACGACGAGGTTACATTGCGCACATTAATATTTATATTTAACTTTGTTGATCATAATTGGAGGGCAAGGGGAGGGGTCGACCTAACGGACCCGATCCTGGGGAGTAATGCACTGGTGGGAAGGCCAGGCCGGAATGGGGACGGAACGGGGAGTGAGATAATTCGGGCCGGCGGGACCCGATTTCAGGGTGAACACCATCTCGAGGGGGATGGCCGGTCCGAGGGGACCGCAAATTCAAAGGAGGGCATGGATAGGTCGACCCTGGCTGTTGTTTGTCTGGGCCTCACCACTGGATACCATATGATAATACGTGATTAATACCTAATGGCTACCTAATGGTCTTGGATACATTTTATTTCTATACGGGAAGAAATAGTTTCATTAAATTAATATAATTATTGCGTTTGTTTAAAAGGAGAATCATCTCACAAAATACCTACTTAATTAATTATTTTTTTTATTTAATTTTTAATTTTAATGATATTTATACAACCAACTATCGTTCGAAACGTCGATTATTTACTAATCAATAAAAGTAACATGTAGGATTTACAGTCTTTCCTTGAAGATAAACACTTATATTCTTGTTGTGAACATTTAAAATGGATCACATTAGTGTAATTTCCCCATCAGATGATTTTCATTATCGTCTTTAACAACTCTTGTCTCGATTCTTGTTTCAGACAAACTTTATGCAAGCTTTTAACGACGCGGCGCTAGCCGATGTCGAGGTACGGAAAGTGGAGGACCTGCAAGAATGCCGGTATTACCCAATAGAAAGTGTTCAACAGTCGATATGGACCCACACTCCTCCTCACCGCAATTGACCAAGGATTAGAAGACGACGTGTTAAGATATTTTTACCGAATAGATACGCAAGATCGATAAGTGATGCACACATATGTGCCATAAACATTAACTCGCACAACGAGTATAAATTGCAATTTATGGGAATTGACCCCGCTACAAGAAAACTGTCGGTGGGGATGAAACCTTATTTACGAACAGTTCTTTCACTTTGTTTTTTGAATAGCGCGTATTTTTAGATATCTCTTAAATTTTTAGGCAGGGCATTATACATTTTGCTTTTGAAAAATGTATAGTTTTTTTTAGTACATGCTCACCTGTGCCTATCTACATGAAAGTTATTATTCTGTCGGGTGTTGTAATTATGAACACTTATGAATTTACGGAAGGTCCATAATATACCTGAGATAACGACGTCTTCCAACAATACAAGATATAACCAGTACGCGCAAAAGAGCAATCAACTGACAAGAGATGAAATATCTGATCTCAGTCATCAACAGGTTACTTTGGCATTTGGTTTGATGCTTTGGCGCCGATTGGGCGCCGACTCATTATCTGTGTGCATGATGCAATAATATACTAGCTAGAAGAGGTGAGCCCATGCGCATGTGTGGGAGGAGCTTACTGCCGCTGTGACGTAAGCCTGACCACACCAGTATACGCGTGACCAGCGAGACGTCTTGTTTAGCGCCATCACTCTTGCTGCTTTGACATTACTAATAAATAAATAATGGTAATTTGTGCCGTGTTCGGTTGTAACAATAGCCATAGAACTAAAATTTCACTCTTCAGTTTTCCAAAGGACCCTGATTTGTGTGCGAAATGGGTGCAATTTTGTAAGAGAACAGATACAGTTAATACCAAGAACGCACGAATTTGTGCTGAACATTTTCAAGCCAGTGACTATCACTGGAGCTTGCAACATAAGCTATTGGGGTATTCTCCCAAGCATTCCAAGAAAATTAATCCCAAAAGTGTCCCCAGTGTCAATCCGCCTCACATCAGCTCATCTCAAGTGGAGATCAAAGAAGATGTTTCACGTGTTGCGCGGCAAAAGAAAAGAAACCAAAGAAAACTCATCAAAGAATTAACTTCTACAACAAGGTTGGTATAAGAATTGTTTTTCACATGTGTTGTCCTGAAGATTTAATATTTAATATCAACATCAATCAGCGGAATAATATTTATAAACAAAGTAGGTAAGTTTGAAGTGAGAAAAATCAATTTCGTTATATCACATTCCAACTACAATTGAGATTTGAAATTCTTGAATCCTTCATTTTCAAAATGGGTTTTCTATTTTTACATCTAACTGTACTGCGATAAGAACATTGCTGACAATAAGAATATGATAGCTCAGGCAAAATGAATGGAAATTGCCACTACTAGACCATAGAAGAAAGAATACTCGAATTGTTTATTATATGACTAGACTGTCCCTTCTAAGATTTAGTCTGCGCGACATCCTGTAGACACTTTATACACAACAGTGCATTCCACTTTCCAGTCAGTTGACCGTATTTTCATAACAATTAAGTAAAATGCAAGACATATCGACTTATAATGAAATAACTACATTTTCATTCATGACAAAATCCAACCAAATCAACTAGGTAGTAATTCCATCAAATGTGAGATACCTACGAGGTACTAATGCTAAAATGTTATAATCTTGTTTGATTTATAATTTGAGAACCGGAACCTTTATGCAAGAACCGGAACCGGAACCGACCTTTATTGAGCGAGCGAAGCGAGCGTCTCATTTTCGCACTTTTGGCACTGAGCTCTGTTATATCAGGATATTTTGAATGATTTCTTGTTTTATCACATATTTATAAGTATATACTTTTATAGCTTAATGAATTAATTTGGTCACTTGGAAGATTGTACCGAACTCGATTTTCGATGTCTAAATTATTTTCCAGCACAAGAGACCAGTTGGATCCATCCCCTGTCTCGTCAGAAATGCCTCAGACAATAGAACCACAGCTTGTCGCATCGTCATCAAATATTTCGGATGACACAATCATTGTTGCACCTAGGTGAGATGAACCACTGAAATAGCTGCATAAGTAGAAGATAAATCATATAAAGGGCGCTTCATTACAGAGCTAACTGTTGCCACATAAAAATTTGTAGAATAAATTTTTATTCTATTACATAATATATATATTAATATTTTTTAATTCGTAATCAAATATTTATTGCAGGGCGTCATCCAGTGAAATTACCTGCGATAAGATTAAGAGGCTGGAAGCGGAGAACAAACGTTTAAAAGCGACCAACATGTCGTTACATATTAAACTACAGGCGATTAAAAACGAATCAAACAAAGCGGCGAAAATCAAATCTTTGCTTGGTGAGCTTTTCACAGAAGGCCAGATACGCTCTCTGCTCAGTGGGCGTAAGAGAGTGCTATGGAGTGCAGAAGACATCTCTGCAGCGATATCTCTTCGCACAGTGAGTGGGAAAGCTTACAGATATCTTCGAAACAAACTGCACTACCCTCTGCCAGCCGTGTCGACTCTTAAGAGATGGGCTCAGAAGCTGCAATGTCAGGCGGGAACTCTCGACGAGGTCCTCAGCCTAATGGCGGCGAAAGGCAAGATGTTCAACCCCTATCAAAAGTTGACAGTTATTTCATTTGACGAGATGAAGGTTTTAGGCCAATTATGCTACGACCATTCTCATGATATGGTGATTGGTCCATACAACCAAGCCCAAGTCATCATGGCCAGAGGTCTCGTAGGAAATTGGAAGCAGCCAATTTTCTACGACTTCGATTTCAAAATGACTAAGGAAAAGCTGGAGGAAATCATTTGCCGCTTAGCTCAAGCTGGATACGAAGTAGTGGCCGTTGTAAGTGATATGGGTACCTCCAACATTGGCCTCTGGAATTCTTTGGGCATCTCCGTCGACAACGTTAGTTTCAAGAATCCCGCCAATCCCGAGTTGAAGATCTTCGCATTCAATGATGCACCACATCTGTTAAAGCTTGCCAGAAACCATTTTTTGGATCACGGATTTGTCTACAACAATGTGATAATAAATACAGACCCTCTTTTTCAATTGTTGGAGATCGTGAGCAAGGCTGAGGTGAGGATCGCGCACAAACTGACCTTACACCATCTCACTGTGAAGAAAGCTGGACGCCAGAAGGTAAAGACCGCGGCTCAACTCTTCTCCAACTCTGTGTCGAAGTCCCTGACTTGGTGCGGCAGCAAGGGGATGATTGCTGCAGAAAACTGGCGGGAGTGTGGCGCTATGCTCAAGCTCTTTAATGATTGGTTCGACGTCCTGAACTGCAGGTCTGCAGAGCCCGACAGTCGTGACAGGATGAAAGCTTATGGATTAGCGATTACAACTCAGGCTAAAATCCTGGAAGACATGACGGCAATGATGCAGGGGATGCGCATGAATGTCCCGGGAAGAAAGTCGATGCTGCCATTTCAGAAGGGCATAATCATTACATCGCGGTCCCTTCGAGAGCTCGCTGCCGACCTCGAGAGAAGACTCAACGTCAAGTATATCCTGACGTACCGTCTAAACCAAGATGTCCTCGAGAACTTTTTCTCAGCCGTGCGAGCCGCAGGTCACTTACACGACCACCCCCTGCCCACCGAGTTCACACACAGAATAAGAAATTTCATCCTTGGCCGTAACGATGGGGTTCTCTCAAGCAAGGCAAACACCGAGACAGACACGACTGAGAAAATGGATTTGTTGTCTCAATTATCTGGCCCTTCCACGTCTGCAGTTCACACAGACACCCAGGCCTCGGCCCGTACAGAAGTGACCACCATTGAGGATGTCGCCGATAATGTTGATAGCGTCGATTTCATTTCATCAGCAATGGTGAGTTCAGTCCTCGATGTGACCGAGCTTGAAGTCGATGAAGTCAGTGACGCAACACCAGACGTTGTCGACGAGAACTTTGGTGACGACTGGCTGAAGGAATGCTTCGCACAAGATGTCGAAGGCGCCGGTGTCACTTTCATCGCGGGCTACCTGGCGTTTCGTGTGCGAGACAAGGACAGAACTCTCGGCATCCCCACAGGACGCCTGGACCTCAACCGACCAGAAGAGAAGGAAGAATCCAGGAGCTGGATCAACCATCTATCTGAAGGCGGCTTGCTACAACCCGATCCTGACTTTCTTGCTGAAGTCCAAAAAATGGATAAAATATTTAAGAATTTTAACTTGATCGGCAATAAAAAACTCGAAATAAATCAAGAACCAAACTACATCAAGAAGTTAGTAGAAATGATTTTGCCAAAAATGAACATTTCGAATGAGAAACTTGTTAAAATTTTTATTCGCACAAGAATGTACATTAGAATTAAGCAGATAAATAACAAACTAATCCAAGAAAAGAGGGATAAAGCTACAAAAAAAGTTAAGAAAACGGTTACCTAAAATATATGCTCAATGATAAGAAACATAATGACCTTTAAACAAGACACAATAATTATTATCTAGAATGCCAAATACCTTTCTTATGTTTCTAATAATATAATGTGAATTACTGTATAGTGGTACGATAAACCACGAGAAACCTTTCGGTCGGTGGATCTGTCACAATGTTTGTAGAAGTACAGAATATTAAAATAGTTATTTCAGTTCGAACAAATCATCCTAGGATACAAGGCATTTAGAATTTATAAGTTTTTCTAGTGTCATGGTTTTGTTGTTGCAGAGCAATTTACAGAAGAAAAGTGATTCATCTTTTCACTAGTAAATGTATCTCTCATTTGAACCATTCAACATTAAAATATCGTGACGATTGTGATTTTAATGTGATTATATTTGCTGTCAAAAGTTACCCAGCATTGCGAATTGAGTGAGCTAAGAAACTTAATTTGTAGGCGAAGTGCAAATGCTTATAATGATTATAGCTTATTGTTTTATATTTACTATTTTAATGACTGAACTACGTAATTAATATATTTGTTATATTAACGGAATTTGTTATTACTGTGGTTAGTATAGTAAGATTCATATTCCGCATATTTTAATCATGTTAATTACAAGCTATGATAAATTGCACAAAAAGAATTTGTATGCTACATTATTCATTATCAACCAATATTCCTATCCCCTTATATTTTACAAGTCCATTAAAAACTTTAAACGTGAGAAATCTTAATACGCGCGAAGTTATTGCTGGTCCACCATAGCTTTATTGCATGTCTCGGCTCGCTAGACGGCTGCGCTGTGGACAGGCTTACGTCATGCGCGAGCTTGACGCAAACGCGTCCGCCAGTTGGACCTACCTGGCTGAGCGTAGAGATGGTTCTACCATGATCTGTGTGTATATATCATTATATATATCTGTGTGGATTGTGCGGACACCGTGGCTATTCGAGGACACTGAGCCACAAGACATCGTACTGAACTCTCATTACGACTCTCATTCTCACTGGAGAGGATGACCATTTGCAATAACGATTCCTTAGATAAAGTACCACTTCGTCAAAATATCTCCGACGACAGAGATTATATGTATCTTATTTATGTATCTTGTATATCGTAATATCTTGTGTAAATATTAATCAGAAAGTAATTGACGATATATTATCATTTATCAACTATTTGAATTCCTGGTCGATGTGCCGTAGCGTAACAAAACCCCTGGAAATGGAGGTGAGTCCCGAGCAGTTAGAAATGCTCCAACAACAGGATGATGGATGGGAGGATGATGATTACGTTGAAGATGACCAATATATTATTGAAGTCATAGATCACTTCCCTCAATTTTTTTTTGAATTCCCAACTTATACATAGGTGGATGCCTTGATTCCGCCGACCGACCCGACCTTGTCACTCTCAACGAGACAGAGAAGAAGATGACGTTCATCGATGTCTCCACCCCGTTTGAGGACGGCCTGGAAGCGTTCTCGGCATCCAGGGAGAAGAAGGAGGCCAAGTACTCTCCGCACGCCGTTGCGTTCGCTGCCCGTGGCTACACGGTGGTCGTTGCCGCTCTAATCGTCGGCGCCCTTGGTTCATGGTGTCGTGGAAACGACGCCGTCCTCCGACATCTGGGTATCAGGGAGGGATACGCTGTCACCATGCGCCGTCTGATGACATCGGACGTGATACGGTGGAGTAGGGACGTGTATGTAGAGCACGTCTTTGGCATCCAACAACCATGATTCGCCTTCTGGCTAATTAGCGATTTTCTTATATTTTATTGATTTTAACATTTTACATTTTGACTTTTTTGATTTTATATTTGAACTGGGGGACTATTCACAAGTTTGTTATCTGCTTCATATGACTTACTTTATCTACTGTAACTTTGAAATTTTAACTCTGTGATTATCTTCAAGTTTGCTATTTACCCCATGTGTACTTATCTTATCAACTGTAACGTGGAGATTTTTATATGATCCTAGTTTCGTATTGCCATTATGCCTGCTTGTAATCAACTATATTTTTGCATACCTATTACCAAATGTAATATTGATTCAACATGACTGACTAATGTATGTGGAAATAGTTTTCTCAATAGATTAGATTAGATTAGATTATTATGGTTTAACGGCGCGTCGTTTTCTCAATAGAAGTCATAGATCACTTCCCTCAATTTTTTTTTTTTAATTACCAACTTACACATAGGTGGACGCATGATTCTAATAGTAGATTCGTGCTCCCCTATATCACGTGTGTGATAGAACGTGGCTTTTTGTTCGGCGAACAATATATCTGTGTGGATTGCGCGGACACCGTTGGCTATTCTCACTGGAGAGGATGACCATTTGCAATAACGATTCCTTTGATGAAGTACCACTTCGTCAAAATATCTCCGACAACAGAGACTATATGTATCTTATATATGTATCTCGTAATATCTTGTGTAAATATTAATCAGAAAGTATTTGACGATATATTATCATTTATCAATTATTTGAATTCCTGGTAGATGTGCCGTAGTGTGACAAAACCTCTGGAAATGGAGGTGAGTCCGGAGCAGTTAGAAATGCTCCAACAACAGGATGATGGATGGGAGGATGATGATTACGTTGAAGATGACCAATATATTATAGAAGTCATAGATCACTTCCCTCAATTTTTTTTTTGAATTCCCAACTTATACATAGGTGGATGCATGATTCTAATAGTAGATTCGTGCTCCCCAATATCACGTGTGTGATAGAACGTGGCTATGTGTTCGGCGAACAATATATCTGTGTGGATTGTGCGGACACCGGGGTGCTATTCGAGGACACTGAGACACAAGACATCGTTTTAGACTCTCATTCTCACAGGAGAGGATGACCATTTGCAATAACGATTCCTTAGATAAAGTACCACTTCGTCAAAATATCTCCGACAACAGAGATTATATGTATCTTATTTATTTATCTTGTATCTCGTAATATCTTGTGTAAATATTAATGAGAAAGTAATTGACGATATATTATCATTTATCAACTATTTGAATTCCTGGTAGATGTGCCGTAGCGTGACAAAACCCCTGGAAATCGATGTGAGTCCCGAGCAGTTAGAAATGCTACAACAACAGGATGATGGATGAGGGGATGAGGATTACGTTCAAGAAGGCATAGAGTCCCACCGGCTCGTAACGTTAACCCGCGCCATTTAGATACTTGGAATAGTTCGAATGGTTCAGAAATAGTTTAGCGAGTCACTCACAAGAGACGGGGACTTCTAATCAGTGTTGACCGAGTCAAATATCAATATACTCGTACCAAATAGAACATCATACGTAACGTTGGAGATATGCTAGAGGCAACATGCACAGTGCTGGAAACACAGCTCCAGGTTACAATAACGTTGGCGACATCAGGACTAAAGGAAGAGTTGTACTCTGTGAAAGTGTTGTAGTAACGATGTGGTGTACAACTTGGCTGCTGTATTTCATACAGCTCTCTTTGGCTGAAGATCCATCAGGTACAACGTTGGAGATACATTAACTGTAACATGCACAGTACTGGCCACAAACCTCCAGCTTACAATAACATTGGAGACATCAGGACTAAGAGATTAGAATAGATTAGATTAGTTTGGTTTAATGGCGCGTCAACGACGAGGTTATATTGCGCACATTAATTGTTATATTTAACTTTGTTGATCATAATTGGAGGGCACGGGGAGGGGGTCGACCTAACGGGCCCGATCCGGGGGAGTCCAGCACTGGTGGGAAGGCCAGGCCGGAATGGGGACGGACCGGGGGGTGTGAAGATTCGGGCCGGCTGAACCCGATTTCAGGGGGATCACCATCTCGAGGGGAGAGGCCCGCCCGTGGGGACCGCAAATTCAAGGGAGGGCTTGGTTAGGCCGACCCTGGCTGCTCTTGGTCTGGGCCTCACCACTGATCTGTCCGGCATGGGTAACCCTTACACATGAGCATATGAGCTCGCCGGCGTAGCTGCAATGGATCATTGGCCAACACAAACCCCAACACCGCGATAAGGTGACAGCCGTCGGGGGGAGGACTAAGAGAAGTTATGTTGAGTTTTCCTCTGTGAAAGTTTTGTAGTCACGATGTGGTGGACAACTTGGCTGCTGTTTATCATACAGATCGCATTCGCTGCTGATCCATCAGGTACAACGTTGGAGACATGCTGGAAGCAACCTGCACAGTGTTGGAAACAAACCTTCAGTTTACAAGATAACAGCTACAAGATTTGCAAAACAGTGGAAATGTAATATACTTAATATTTAACTAATGTCCCACATTTTGTTTTGGCGCTAGCTCTGTATGCTCCTAAGGAAACGTATTATCCCATCTATTGCGTAAGCATTTGCTATCAATATCACTGAACAATTAACATACAGAAACATAATTTTCACCAAACACTAGTCGAATCATACGTCGTACAATCAACATGGCTGCTCACTGGGACATTGCAATCAAACAGAAAGTAATCACTCGTTCAACAGCGTTTTTAGTGAAATTATTAGTCGAAAGACGTGTGTTTTACACGATATTACACGTTATTACACGTTAAGTTATTACAAAAATACAATTATAATTATAATAGAGTAACATTTTGGTTAAAACAACCCCCACCACCGCGCTACGGTAGCAGTCTTCGGTATAATATAATATTATTCGCTTGGCAATAAAGTAAACGAAAGTATGCAGAACCTGGAGAAAATCCACATGCTCTCGGGCTCCTACCAAGAAAGAACACTTGACAGAATGACCGTAAAGACAACGATTCTATAGATGAGGTCAAGTCCAATGTCAAAGAAAGACAATTCATTCAAATATCTCCTACAACAAAGATTGCTGAAGAACTTGAGAGAAAAATTAGCACCCCCAAGCAATAGATAATAATGACGCAGAATTCATGTTTTTCAATCTAAAATGAGTTTTCTATCTTCACTGCTCGATAAAAAAACAGAGTTAACTAAATCAAAATCTAAACGAAAATCGCTACGCAGGTTCCCAGTACTGGTTGGAAAGCCAGGCCGGAATGGGGGGAGGGAGGCTTCGGGCCGATGGGACCCGATTTCAGGTGATGGGATTGATGGGCTTGACTTGAATCATCTTCGTTAATATCTCTCAGACCAACCACATTTTCCTTCACACTACCCTCAATTCTTGAGAGTTCGCAGACTGAGAGGAGTGCGAATTTGATTCATGGAAGGGGACCCACAGGATCTAGTCAACGTGCTACAGAAGATAGAAGACGTTACCTTGGATGATAAGCCCTTCGTAATAGTATTATGCCGTAAAGAAAGGGAGCTATCTCCTAAAGGAAGATACTTTCCAAAGATGACATACGAGGTCAGACTTTACCGGACTGTAACAGAATCCAACTTAGCTGAAGGCCATATGAAACTACTGATCATCAGTCGATGACAATGTCTGAACGAGGGCTTGCATTGCGGCTGCAATCTATGGCTGCGTTTACTGACCCCCTGTCTCCTCACTCCAAGACCGCAGTACTTAACTTGGACATAACTAAGTGGAACGGAAACTTAAGACAATTTCTGGTTGGCCGTCACTTCCAAGAGTTGGTTCTTTGGGATAAAGAATTTTTACTATTTTACACAAGAGTACTTTCAGCGGTGTAGATATCTCTACAACGACAGGAATAACAAGGAGTGATGCCAATGGGTTGCCGCTGCCAGGAGACGCATGCCACATGCTGCAGGGTGGGGGATAGATAGATATTATGGTTTATGGCGCTCAACAGCGAAGGTTATCAGCGCCAGCCAAGTCATACAACGAGGTGTTGTAATAAAATGTATATATATATCGCTAAGCGAAGTCTTGTTGTATAAGATTGTCATTGGTTAAAATCAACTAGATTCTACGCTATTGCGAGTCAATCTTGTAAAATAAAGTAGTCAGTCTAGATAAAATATGAGGTCATATTGAGCCAGGTGCCGTTTTTATAAATACTGGCCCTGGCTCGTCTAAAAACTATAGCTAACTACTAGTCTATGATAAAACTTCTTACAGCGTAGTGCTGTGTGTAACTAGATGAAATCTAAGGTCCCAGTCCTTTCAGAAAGCCGATAAGTTTGTCTATACATTTATCATCGTCTCCGAGCACCTCGCTGAGATCACTCGCGAGACGATGACGACGGCGTGCTTGGCGGTGCTCTTCACAGTCCATCAGCATGTGATAAGACTGAGAGAGGAACGTCACAGGTGTCACACTGTGGCTGTTCCTCTCTATTCATTAAATAGCCATGGGTCAAGCGCGTATGTCCTATACGGAGTCGAGCGACGACGACCTCCTCCCTCCGAGATCGACGTGCTGACGAGTGCCATGTTCCGACGCGGGGCTTAATTGTCTTTAGTTTGTTATCCAAGAGAGTGTCCCATGAAGACTGCCACATCTTCATGGACTCCCTCTTAAACAGTATTTTCAAGTCTGATGCTGGGACGGATCTATGATCGGTGTGATTCTTTGCAGCTGCTTCTTTAGCTGCCTTATCTGCTCGGTCGTTCCCTAGGATTCCAGAGTGACATGGGACCCAGCAGAATGTAGGTGGAGGTCTAGGAGAGCACCATGTATTTGCTGTACAAGGTGATCTTGAGGGTACAGAGTTTGTAGTGCTTGAATAGAGCTAAGAGGATCAGAGCATATCAGAAATCTAGTTCGGTCGTCATGTTTAATAAAATTAAGGGCTCGTAGGATGGCATACAACTCTGATGTGAACACGCTGCACAGTGAGTTTAACTTAAAACACACTTGCATGCCACCGAGTACGTACGCACATCCAACAGCGTCGGCAGGTTTAGAGGTATTATCTTACGATCCAAACAACAAGATCGTTGATGTTGCAATGGTCGTTGACGCTAGGGATGTAAATCGAGTTTCCATTCGCAACACTTCTAACCATGACACCTTTCTTATAGGTTTTGCATCAAATGCTCCGCTTGATCAGCATACGAGCAACCCCGAGCTAGAAAATTCCTAATTAACATTTTCAGAAAGGATTTTTTATTATTATTAAGATTTTTGTTTTGTATATATCATTCATCCTTTCAGGTCATAAAAGTGGGCATCTTACAGTGTTACTCTTGTCTTGTTAACTACTGCACACTGCTTTTGGAACTTTCAGAGAAACAAAGTTTATTCCAAGATATCACACAAAACCTTAACTTTGAACGTCTAATTTTGCTGCCCATTGCTTCTGGGATTTCCAAAGCTACATAGAGCTTCATATACCTGGACACCAAGTAGCAATGGGCAAGGTATTAAGAGAATGTTAATGAGTCCGAGAGAACAGCATGTGAACATCTCACATGTTATACTGAACAGTTCGTTCGATGGAATGAGACCCGGTATCTGGAGAACGACCACTGAGCGTCCTCCTAGTATGAGAGGACTAGGTAGTATGACATTATTTCAGGCTCGGAAATAAACTAGAAACTCGAATGCACTCAATGATAGTTGTCTGCCTGCACTATATTCACAATGGTTTTCACAGACTATATGGCTGTGGAGGATGTGAAACATTTTCTTTACCTATTTTGTTTAATATCAGGAGTTACATCGTTGACAAAGTTGAGGACGGGACTCTATTAAGTTACCAAGATGGAGAAGAAAATAAGTAAATCGATAGCTACGCTGGCTGATCAATGCGATATATCGACAAGCATGTCAAATCTGAAGGTGTGGTTGCCGTCTGAAGTGTTAAGTTAGATCAAAAGACAATAGACGATATTGGATATATTGGAGAGAAGATTATTCGAAGACCCATACAATGCATTAACTATGAATATATTCTTTCAGCTGCGCATTGTTTCTGGGACTTACAAGGAAACAAAGTTCATTTTAAGATCTCATACAAAACAATAACTGCACACTCAGCTTTGCTCAGCTCAGCTTTCAGCTGCACACTGTTTCTGGAACTTACAGAGAAACAAATTCCATTCGAAGACACCACAAGAAACAATATTTTATGAAAATATGAATTTCAGCTGCGCATTGTTTCTGGGACTTACAAAGAAACAAAGTGCATTCTAAGTCCTCATACAAAACATTAACTATGAATATAATATTTCAGCCGCCCATTGCTCCTGGGACAAAGTTGATTCTACGGCACACTGATTGGGACTTACAAAATAAGCATTCTTACACCTCGCACAAAACATTATAATTCTGATATTTCAGCTGCCCATTGTTTCTGGGACTTGCAGGAAACAAGGTTCATTCTTCTAAGATCTAATAAAAAAACATCAATTTAGAATATATTGTTTCTGCGTCACACTGCTTCTCGGCACACTGCTTATTCCAGCTTTGTCACCACATACCTACAAAGTAACAATTCACCTTGTGTTGTATTCGGTATTAGTTAACCCAAGAGAAACAAATCTAAACCATTGTGCGCGTAGATTTACTGAAGGTCGGCTCTTCCACACTTCTCATGATCATTTTCATACACCAGCACGAACGGCGGAGTCAGCACAGAAGAAATATTCTTGGAGCTAAAGGACAAATAGGCTGTCTTAGATTCATCATCGCAAAGAAACAAGCTTGGGTTGCAGGAAATGATCCAGCAGTAATGTTCGTGTGGAAAAGCGCATTTGTCTTATTACTGAAAAGCTACCGGCACGTGTCACTGCATTTCGACTCGCCAAGTCTTAGAGTGTTTGTTCGTAGGAACCTCGTCGTGGTATGGGCCAACTCGTATGACACGTAAGTGTATCTGGTTCGATCCCAGGCGGGGTCAGAGCTGCAGAGTGAAGTCAAAGTGTTGGTTACTAATTCACGAAACCTGACAGGCCACTGGAAAACTGAGGTGAGCAAGGCATACAAATTGATGACCCAATTTTACGTTACTTCATGTAACACCCAATATTTATGTAGGGTAAATCTAGAGAAAGTTTTAAAAATGCAATAACATATATCACTGCATTCGAAGACATTGTTCGACAATCCTACTTTTAAGACCGATCGATTCACACTTTGTCCAGACTTTCAGTTACAGACTGGAGATGAGGAAAAAAAACTCATGTAGTTCTTCAGTGTAATGTGTTATGAGTAGGAGGTATAATACACCTAAAAAACAAATTCAGTTTAGAATAGTCAAGAAATCGAGGAAATGCTCTACAATCTTGATTTCTAAGAATATTGTTTCTATTTGTGTTAATAGAATATTATGTCATCAATTGTTTCATTTGTTTATTCTATAATGCTTTGGGTCATCAGATACTCTAGGCCCTTACCTAATATCGCGAAATGTTGGTGCTAGGATGGTGCTGAGTTCAAGGTCGGTGCTACTACGGGTTAGTAAGATAACCCGTGCTAAATCTAATTTATATCTTTGAAGCATTAAATTATTGTGCAGTACATGATATGTACTCATGTAATGTGTACTAATTACATATGTACATGTGTCCTAGGTATCAAACGAATGTTTCCTTTCAACGTGAGTGATTGATGCGCGAGTGACATATTATCAACGTGAGCGACATTGATAGCGGGCGAGCGAGGATTGGAGGTGTGAAGTGCACATGGCTACCATTATTTTCACAGCACCAACTGCCCAAATGATCCATTTCGAACTAACTGATAATTTATTATGTGATTGTTATAGACTACAGACTCATATTTCTGTATTTTTAATGTAAATGCATCTAGAAATACAATATTGGTGCGTGACTATGGAGATCGCTGTTGGAACGCAATTCGGGTAATTGTTTGCGTAGTACAGGAAAATCTTTTGCATTCAATGAAATGATTGTCAGTCGCAATCACCGACAATAGTCGTACAATAAACGGTACTGACATTCGTACGGAGGAACCCGTATTATTCACCGAGCAGTTTGGAAAAGCCCTACACACCACCAAGATCCTTCTTGAGGTGAAGAGGACTCTGCCAGCCTCTTCAACACTGTTTTGGGCACTGTCTTGAAACAATAGCCAACTGTTGGAATTGGACAGTAGCCATCCACACCATTTATGATCAAGAAAACTCCATCAACCCTCTCCAGAGAAAGCTGTGTAGACGAATGGATTTCTCTTATTTTACTAACCATTTTATTACCTACTTTTAAGAAGTTTCGGCATCTCACCTAGTTCTCTACGTGTATTTCATTATATTATATAAATATATAATTATTTATGTTCCAAGTTTCACTTTCTCTTTGCACTTCGGCGTGGTTGGTCGTCTTTGGTTCTTTTCTTTCCGTCAGGTGAGAATTTCGTCTTAAGATAACGTACTGTATTCGTAATGCAATTAAAACATTGTTTCTTTAAGTTATTCAACTCAAGCGGACTCACAAATACGATCAGATAACTGGACAACTCCACAACAGGTAGGAATTATTTTGATCTGATTGTTTATTCAGAAAAAGACTTCTTTGTCAAGAGGATTCTGTCTGACCATTGGGCTGACATGCTCCATAATTTGTAGAGATTTTATTTAGAGTTTATTTTAAACAAAATGTCATTGACCAATCAACTTTGACCAACACAAGCCTCACCCTTTGACCAACACAAGCCTCACTACCGCGCTAAGGGATATCAGTTTGTATCTAGTTATGTATCCATTTTGAAGAGATAAGTACCTAGTGCATTCCATTGGGCATCTATTCTCGTATTGAACCGCTTTCATTCATGTTTGTTTAATACGTGTATTTCTAGATTTTTGTCTTTTACACATTTTCGGAACACCTTTTAAAGAGTGATTGGCATGTTTAAGAATTAAGAGGAAAGAGTATAGGATCATCCGATTTTAATATCTGACTTCTTGATATTCCTAATATTCTTGATATTCTTGATATTCGTAATCGCTGAATACGTCCTAGACGAGGAAGACGAGGACGAATATTAAACTCGTCAATAGACGAAAACTTATCAGTCAGTAGAACGGGCGTCGAGTATTGCGACATTGTCTTGAAACAAGAACATTGAAACATCGTCGGAATTAAACTGTCAGCCTCCACACAATTGAGGATCTCGACCCGTTCCAGAGAGAGCTGTGTAGACGGGCGGATCACTGAATAGTCCCATATAACCAATTTATTCCCAACCTCTTAGAAGTTTCGCCTCCTCACCTAGGTATTAGTCGATTCACCCTGCAAAGTTAATAACACATTACGCAATGGCATTTATAATTTTACAGACAATACAATTATTTACTGCTGTTTGTCAGATATCAGTTAGTTTTTAGATGTTTCTTGTCTTGCAATTTAATAAAATTTAATATTATTTCTCCTCTAGACACGTAAAATAATGTTGTGTTTGAGTGTGTCGTCTGTTATACCTTTGCGAATGTGAATTCGCTGTTCTATTCAGTATTTATTATTCTACATCATCCTACTTATTAATATTATAATTGTGTATATCATAATAATATCGTGAATTATATTGCATTTCATCAATTACGCCCATATTTTATTTAATAAAGAACCTCTTGTCAATGTTGGCAATGTTGATCAACTCAAGCGAACTCACAAATAATACTACCAGATAACTCCACAACTGGCAGGAAGTACTGTGATCCGATTGTTTATTCAGACAACGACTTCTTTGTTGAGATGATTCTGTCTGATCGTTGAGCGTTCAGAAATTGAGAATTTATGTGAAAGAATGTATTTGTTTAAAGAGCTAATCCCGGCCATGAGGCCCACGGGACGGGTGCGCTCCGGGGTTGACGGAGAACGCTATTGCGAGATTTACGAGATGCATTCGCACTATCACGGCTCCTAAGGACGTCCCATGGCACTTGGGAATATACAAGCCAAAGGGGATCGGATACGATTGCGTGTGCTTGGCAACTCGTTATTAATATTAAAATGTTGTACATCATAATATCGTAAATTATATTTTACACATTACAAGAACCACTTGTCAAAGTTGGCAATCGTTGATCCACTCAAGCGGACTCACAAATAATACTACCAGATAACTGGACAACTCCACAACTGGCAGGAAGTCTGTGATCTGATTGTTTATTCAGAAAACGACTTCTTTGTCGAGAGGATTCTGTCTGACAGTTGGGCCAGATTGTATTTCTCCAAATAATTACACAAAAAAGAAAAGTGCTTTTCAAGTACTTATTGGCTGAGTATAATCAGTGCTCAGTGCTTGAGACTCCGACATGTATTCATGTCTGTGTATTATTGTGTGTGTGGGTGTGTGCTGTCCATTGCACGTGCGCAGTCACCAGCGGCACCAGGTAATACACACATGTTAAACAATCATTTACACGGGTCCAGTAAAATCCTTTGTTCAAATCATTGTCAAGTTCAAGGAATCCGTCGAAACAATTTTAATTTTAGATTGAAGGTAGTCTTACAGTCACATGACAATTGTTGTGCAATAAACAATCTCTTATGATATGCAGTGTATTAACTACTCTTTTTGAAGTAGAAATTTGTGTTCAGATTTGTGTTTTGTTATGGCTTGTAGGTTATTTAATTTATTTACTTTGCAAATATAGCATGTTTAAGACGTTGTCCCAGTAAACCAGCCAATGAGCATTGTACTAGTATTCTAGTATGTACGAGTATTTAAAATGAATTGTAACATACTTTTTAAAAATGCTCTTGCCATGCATACGGACACCGTCGTTGGCACTGTGGCGAAGAAAAAGCATTCGAAAATAATTTGAATCCCTCCATACCCAACCCAGGGATACCACCGTGATTGAATACAAAATGTGCGGGTTAGTCAACGTCATCCGTAGAGATACGGCCGACCAATCTATAAAGGAAACCACGTAGAAGACTTCATTACTGTTACGGATATAAATTGCAAAGTTGACGCTTCGGCAACGGATCTCTTCGAAAGAAACCTACATTTAGAAAGGCATTTCAAAGCAGAATATTGGTCACAAACAGTGCAACTTGACATGAATAAATCAAAATACGCCGGTGAATACAAATTGAACATGAAGATAAGCACAGTGACCTATTAGAATCGTAAAATAAACAAAGCAAAATATGTGACCGAACTTGTCAACATGACAAATTGTATGACAAATTCAATTGTACAAAACTTGGCACAAGATGTTTAGCAAGTTCAGTTTTTGAATGTCCCTACAGTTTTTATAATAAATAAGATGATCATTTGATGATTCTAGCGGATACCTCCAGAGCCATGAGAACATCCAAAACAGAACCGGACCTATCGTATTGCCTGCACGTCACCTTCGTTATTAAACTTATTACCATCCCGCCAACAGATTTTCTCTCAATCAAACTCACCGAACCCTTCTAGCTGTTACTTCTAATCCTCACTTTGTATCATCTAAACGATCTGAAATTCCCATCGTTAATCTTCTCTGTCTATCTCAGCTCTGGATGTTATCAGGCAAAAAGCTTTCAGCATTTGAAACCTACTTATGGGACAGAAGCGATCTTCGCCAAGGCAAGTGAAATGTTGGCAAGGTAGGTGATAACATGAGACTCTTATGGCCTACTGGGAGGATCCGGCACTCGCCCAGGAGGTGCCCTCTTTTCTTGTACTGGTCACATAAAACTACTCTTAAGAATCACATCACCATTATCCATTTAAAGTTATTTCATTACTAATTCTTCCGGGTGCATAGGAAAGATGTAAGAAAATTTCAACTTACAAGAATATGAAGGGATTCGTAGTTGTGGAGGGACAAGACTATGAGATCAAGATGATGTAGTCTTCTACCTGCGAGCTCTCAATAGTGGACAACCAAAACGTCGAGCACAACTTGTAAGTCCGAACTCGCTGCTGAACACGCCCAGAAGTAGTGAGCCGTCTGCAGAGTCCCGTAGAAGTTCTTTAGACAGCCTGATAGGTGGAAATGTGACGATTGTTTGTTTTTTTAATTATTTTCATACGTCATTACAATGTTGCACATTATGAATCATATGATGAAATTAATCATAATACTCTGGTCACGTATTAAATAATAGAACAAAGATAAGTTTGGAATCATTGAAACTTAATCTTTTGCTTTCTATGGCTTCAGTAGTCTGTCGAAGGACAGTAACATGGAAGGACAAGATTATGAACTAAAGATGATCCGTTTTCTCTTCGCGGTATCTTCTCTTCATGCGCGGTATCAACAGAAGCCGCAACTTCGGTGAGCCTGCGTCTTGTAACCAACGTGAAGGACGCGTGAGCGTTTGACGACATTGTCGATTGTTTCGAGATAGTATTCGTCCTGGTGCCGAATTGTTCCATTGATTCTAGTAAATCGATGTGAAGTCGGCACCGTTGTTCAGTTGTGACGTGAGCAATCAATCGTTTCGTGGACGTGATTCTGTATACCGTCACAGACTTTCAAAACATGCTAATCGGAAGAAAAAAAACTGTACTAGGTGAAACGCTGTCTGCACCCCAACTGATATGGCCCGACAACTGATGATGTCGGATTTTTTTCTTGCAATTGTGTTCAAAAACTTTAATTCAATTTCCGGTTCATTTGAAAACACACTGACTGTGCCGAAGAGATGCAAGGAACGACCATGAATAAATCGCTCGATTCACTTGTGCAGTCTCGTCGATTGTGGTACAGATAAATTCACAATATAGAGCGATTTTTTCGCCACCTGTTTTGCAAAAGATAGTCCACCGAGAGAGGGTCAAGAAAGCTCATGAAACAAACCCGCAGCTTTGCCGCGAGCAAAATAAGAAGGACTACGTAGCTAATGCTCGGAACAGGCATTGGCCCGGTATCATGCAACGAGGTTTGACGAATAAGCATCGCATGATTCGCAACATCACCAGGAAATACAGGAAATTACATCTCAGCCCACGCCTGAAGAGTTCGATTGCCGAAGTGACTACTCGGCTGGCCAGGAAACTGGGACTTCAAACAGCAGTCGCAAGAAGTCTTGTAAGAGATTGATTCAGTCAGAGAAAGAAGGAGACTAGAGAGAAATGTATCTGAGGTAATTATGTTTAATTGTAATAAGAGTAGATCACTGTAATTGTGTTCTATACAATAAGTAAAGGAGATTCAAACAATATTGGTTAAATCAGTTCCATATGTCACCTTCCCTTCCCATGTGTTATGGATTAGAATAAGCCGAAAGGTATCCTGGTTAGATTACAATCATTGTTGGGCCAAGAGATCCCGATCATGACAAATCTATGCTGTTGTGGTTATTGATTGAAATGTAAGACACGCGGAAAAACAAGCCAAGAAAGTGCCAAGAACCAAGAATTGCCAAGAATTGGTAACAGGTGTTTGGTTGCAAGAGTCTGAGAAGACTAGACTTTCAACTTCAACAGCTCCGTCGGTCGGCAGGGACGTCTCCCAGGTGTAATCGAAACCAAGATTCGAGGCAGCGAGAATCGTCAAGTGGACTCTCTTTCATCGCTCCAGCAACACGAAAGATTTCAAGAAATCCCTCGCAATGTTAAACACCAAGGCTCAAGTGGCTATTACAAAAGCAAACGAATTCAACCTTTCCGAAGTTGCAGTTTGTGTGGACCATCGGGACACACCATCCACTTGGAGCCGTGGTACTATGAGTACATACAGGCCGGCAAAGACTTCGTAAATAGGAGAAAAAAATATTTGTTTAAAATTCTATTTTAGAGTAAAATATATTGTTATTTGTTTGTAGAACGAATCATGTTTACAAATGTATTTCCCGATATCCTTGCGACGGCATTGTAGTCGTGGATGGAAACCCTATTATAATAAGAATTGGACCATATATTTAATTCGAATGGAGCATATTTACTGTTAATCTATCCTTCATATTACTTATGTAGCGTCAGAACACAACATGTATTCTACACTTCTATATGAGTTCTAATTACATCAGTGCATTTGAAATTATTATACTTTGATTGCACTATGCACTTTAAAATGAAACTTTATTTCTCTTATAATGAAACAAATTATAACATTGAACTCGCGCGGCTCACTGTTCTGTAGCTCAGTGTCCTGCAGCTCAGTGTCCTGTAGCTCAGTGTCCTGCAGCTCAGTGTCCTGCTGCTCAGTGTCCTACAGCTCAGTGTCCTGTAGCTCAGTGTCCTGTAGCTCAGTGTCCTGAAGCTATATGTCCTGCAACTTCATGTCCCACATTCCCGCCCTTCCACCTGTCTCCATGACTACCAACGGATCATCGGTCTCGGCTGCTACAAGTAACACACCGGCGCAGGCGCAGAAGAGCTGTGAGGAAGAAGGCGGCCATTTAGTAATCATTAACTCGGAGGAGGAATCTGCAGCGATGGTCAACCTCATGAGTCAAAACCAGGCAAATGCCACGGACATGAGCACGAAGTTTGACAATACGGTCGGCGAACACAGCATGAATTCATCACAATATTCGGAGAGCCACTGAATCCAGAAGAAACGCTTTAACAATGCGTGACAACTGAGCAATTATAATTTAGTATTAACACTTTGAGGTCGTACGGGATCGTAATGTTTTGTACTTCGGATTTGACCAAATAAATCACATGACCTAGGATTATTGAAGAATGAAACGTATTGGCACGAAGGAACTCGATGCACAATACGATCCTAACTGATGTTTCCGAAGAGATATTGCGATGATGAAGGACAATCTGCAAGGATCAAACAATTGACCGTGACTTCCAGCTGGCAAGCAAAGTCAAGTGCACAGAGCGAAAACTCTTCATCTTTAAACTCCAAATGTGTAACTTTACATTCGTACACATGTATTAGTGCTACATTCAACAGCAGTTGAAGTTTGATGGAATTTAAGATACCAATAAAAGCTTCGCGTAACATTATTAATCCGAAAGCCATTTTCAACCTGTTTACGTCAAATAAACATTACAGAAATCCTCGCGTACTTATAACTTATACTCGAGAAGTTTAAAGTTTATGTGAGTAAATTCAGGATCGAGGCAATCCAAATAGAAATCACTTACATTTGAGAACAATTGATCGACAAATGTTATCAATTCGTGTGCGACGAAGACAACTCAATCAACAAGCAACTCCTTCAGAGATTGCGAAGACAATGTGTCGCAGATACAATCATCTCCAGGCGGAATATTCCCTTAGGTTGGACTACATGACAGGTGCACGCCCAGGACATGGCTTGTCACTATCCCAGCTGTGAATAGTTGTTAACCTCATATATATTTTACTTATTGAGAAAAACAAAAATGTCAACAAAGACAATAGCTGTTTGTGGAAATACGCTTTGAAAAAATATATTCGTAAAACATAAAAAGTATTCGTCAGGTACATTGTGAACGTCCTCACCTTTGACGATTTAATACTCATGAATACATATTTTAAATCTCCATTTGATATTTTTACTTAAGAGCCTTTCCACAATTTATTGCTTTCATGCAATTTGTTCGCTTCGTTAGCTGCTACAAAGAGCTATGTGTAACGGCTCCACTGTTACTGGAAATTACATTACTGAATCACATACCGCCGTGCTTTCAATGTGCGGTCTAAACAGACTCACAGACACCAGCGACAGTATGGAATCGCCGTGCGGGGAGTTAACATTCACCTCCGACTGAATAGATGTTGATCAACTCAACTTGAAGACAGATGAGAAACAGACAGACTTGTGCCCTGGAGCCGAGTTCATTCCACTTAGGTGTGAAGAAGAAGATAATGTGGACCAACGGCCACAATGTATCGGGGGAGATCTAATAAATTTTAGAGACAATAACAATGAACAGTGAATAACAGTAACAATAATGCTACAGAGAAATCAGAATGACTATCATGATCAATGTCTGGATTATCTTGTAAAATCCTTGCTTGAACCGAACAACAACGGCGCTGCACCAAGGGGAAATGCGTGTTCGTGAATGAGAAGCGGTTGGGTCTGGGAAGCGAGCTGCAGTTACACTGTGACATATGGAACTATCGCATCCCGGCTGTTCTAAGGTCCGACGACATGAACAAGTATGGACAAGATGTGCAGACGAGTTCTCACGGCCAGTGAGATTCTAAGAGTTGTTGTATCAAGTGTCTCCAGATGTGTGGAACAACCTGTAGATTGCGGTCGACAAGACACTGTGCGCGGCCAGGAGCTCATATCATGTGGACAGAACGTATACGTGGGGGGTGTAGATGATAGATCGGCTAGATAGCTCAGGTTAAGATGGCATGTGAAACGGAGAATTCATACCTGGAAGTTATAACCGAGAGAAGGACCCGGTGTTAACCTGATTAATATAGCTTCGCGATCAATACTGCGAAATATAATATTGTCATTGTATTGGATTTGTTTGCGATTACTCATTCACCATCTAAACCAGTGTAATAAAATTTATGTGTTTGAATCATACTGCGGCCCACTGCTTCTGGGATTTAAGCACAAATAAAGTCATCGCCGACTTATTTGTTTGTCAGCTAGTTAGGCCAATATACTACATTTCGGCACTTAAACAGACGGAGAAGCTTTTTCGATGATGTAGGTAATTAAATACACTGATTTTGTTTGTTCGTACCTCACACAGTATCAACTAATATTTTCGAATAAAGTGTAATGTTATTGTTCTATAGCATTGAAATAACAGGTCGAATGGGCCTCCTTTTGACCACTTCATTTCAGCATAGATTTCAGTTTTTTGTATTATTTCGTACAATTTTTAGGAACGGAGACAATTCTATTTTTACACAGATCGTGCTCCCGATCTAGATAAAAGTGTGGTTATAAATACGAATAAAAGTTATTTTTTCTCACAAAGTACAATAATTTTCATCGGTTTGTAGTCATACAGTTAAGTATGACAAGTACGAGAAATGCACGTCCCAAAAATATTCAAACTACAGCCCACCAAACAATCAATTGGCGCAGTTATCCTTGAAAGGTCTCCACAAGTGAAATTGATCAGGTAATCAGGTACCTGATACAGGAACTGGTCCACACGTCCACTGATGACCAAATTCAACTTGAAATCAACCCTGTTAATTAGGAGCTTCTGTGCAAACAATAGCGTATCAGTCTAAGGACATAAACGCCGTCTTTTGTCAAGTGCATCATAGTCGATGCACTTGGCTCAAGTTGAGAACGACATGAGCAAGTATGATAAGATTGTTTTAATTTTTTGGAATTGTGCAGTCAAAATACTGCATGTCACCTGTATGTCACCTTTAACCGTTATCTTCAATGCAAAAATTAATGCGAATGAGACTGGTGATCTGAAGATTTGAAGAAATATATAATTTTAATATTTCAGACACTTTCTGCGACCTTCATCAGGAGTAATATCGAAAATATTTACATTTCCGACATTTCAGAAAATATGAAGAAGTCTATATTCGAACAGGCCGTGCTTTTATAAAGAAACATCATGGAACTTGACTTTTATAATGTGCAGGGCCATTCCATGTAAGTAGGGAATAAAAAAATGCTTATTATATTATGTGTTTGATATTAAGTTGGTAAACTGGTTTTGTTACTTTCCTATTGCCACATGGTGAGATATTTCCCTCCAAATATCATAATTTCATTATTTGTAAATCTCTATTTTTTCATCATATTATGAAAGACTGCAGAATCGCAGTTTTTTTTTTTTTTGGTAGTAAACTTTGAAGTGTATGTTTTCTTAGTTTAAACAGTCTCAAATTACATTTTTTTCTAAAACTATGTAAAGCCTGTAATGTAAGTGATCGAATTGACAGTTTTTCTTGTAAATTGCTCATATATTGTTTTAAAAATTTAAAAATTGTAATTCTCTTCCTCCGTCATCTTATATATTTATTAAATATTTTGTTGTATCAGAAAATTGGTTTGTAACATGGTAATGTAAGTGACCGAATGTAATGCAAATGACCGCTATAAACCACACTTTTGTTGTAGCTAACACATTAGAAAGTCACTTAGGCACATCAAAATAAAGAATGGCAAGCTAAAATTCTTAAAATTAATTTTTTTAAATTAATTACAATAAATTAATTAATTAAAATTATTTGTCATGTAAATTTATTCTACATATATATCTACAATTAAAAAACATATTTTGAATGGGTATCGCAAAATATATTGAAATTATGGATACTTATTAAAAAATATCATGTCTTATGGAAAATCCCGTGTTAAATCACTCGTGTAATGTAAGTGACTTTGGCAAGTTATGTAAGTAAAAGGGGGATAGAAACTTCATTTATTCACTTATCAATTTCAATTTTTTATAAATTGTTTACTAACTTATTCTAAAATTTTTCATATAGTTTTTGATTTTTTTTTCTACTCTACAAGAAGAGAATTTTATGTTCTTGATAACGTCCAAAAAAGCACTGCACTTTTAGTGTAGTGTAATGTGACCACTGAATATGATTTCATATTGGCAATATTAAAATATCTTATCAGTTATCAAACACATTGTAAATTAACAGTTTTTGATGGTTATTCCAGTCATATGTTTTGTTCTGAAATTCGTCCTATAAATTTTCTGTAAAACCCTGTAATGTGCACATAATTTATTGTGAATGTAATGTAAGTGATTGGGAATGGCCCTGCATTCAAATCTGTAATCATCTAGTGCATCTACAATAAATCTGTATTAAAATTGTATGTATGGCTTCTGTAAATCAGTCGACTATAACCTGAATGGAATTCAGTCTGTGCACAGTCCCAAGAAAAATGGTTGTATTTCAAGAAATCCGAACTAAAGAAGGGAAACGAAAATAAACTCATTAATATGTCTGTCTACCACTGTGATGAGAGAAAACACAGTAACACTCCTTTTCTCCCGAGACCAACTTGCCCAATAATGGATCAAGTCACATTACCTACTCGACACTAGCGACGATCATGTGAGAAACCGTTCCTCCTCCGACATCCAAGGCATTTTGGTCACTGCATCCAGACCTATAAGAAAATGCACAGTCTACTTATTTGGAGCTGAGGAAGAAACAGAACACCATGTAACAATCAAAACTGATGAAATGGTTGTACCAACATTGGCCAACATAATGAAAAAATGCTTTGTATGGGGCCTTCGTCAGAATTATGGGAAACATTTCTGATTACCCGTGTTATTGGACTGGAACTCAAGAAGTATCTTTCATAATTGGCTTATCATTGAAGCATCATTGACTGAGGTTAGATTTGATTATGACAATTTCATATATCCCATCAACGCAACACATTTGAAATTCACTTCTTTGAGTAATAAATGTAAAATATCAGATTTCAAAACAATAATGGGGAACAACAGTAACTATGTTTATCATGAACCTTTGTGGACGTGTCATGGGTATCAGAGGTAAAGGTATTTTTTCTTACATCTCATTCAGAAGAAGAATGTACATGTTCAATTCACCACATGCTCATTCACCGTCCAACATTCAATGTGTTCGGATCACACCGCGACACATTGCTTCTGGGATATAAGCACAAATTAAGTAATGACCGATTGTTTGTTTGTCAGCCTATACATTTCGGCACTATAGGACTGAGTCTGTTTATACCTTCAAACAGTACCCTCATATTCAGAGGAATATGGACTGAATCCAACGTAAACCAAACTGGAATAAATCACAATTTCTTTCGCCTTTTGAGGATGTATTCGAATTTGATTTAAAATCGCAAATAACATGTTGACGTTATCATCGAGTCATATAACCGAATATTTTATTATTCATGTATCGATTTTAATAAATGTTCTCTGCAGCATATGGACTGAATCACGTACGTACAGAAGCTCCCCCAACCCAATGTTCAAGGTCATGGGGCTTATCAGGGTCACTGACCTTCTGACATGTCAGTTACGGATTGAATCCAACGTAAACTGAATTTGGAATAAATCACACATTTGTTTACTTTTTGGATGTATTCTAATTTGATTTAAAATCGAACTAAAGAATAACATTTTCTTGTTATCATTTAGTCATAAACGAATATTTTATAATTCATTTATCGATTTTATCAAATGTACTCTGCAGCATACGGACTGAATCACGTACGTACAGAAGCTCCCACAACCCAATGTTCAAGGTCATGGGGCTTATCAGGGTCACTGACCTTCTGACATGTCAGTTACGGATTGAATCCAACGTAAACTGAACTGGAATAAATCACACATTTCTTTTTAGGATTTATTCAAATTTGATATAAAATCGCAACTATAAAAACATTTTTACGTTATCATTCAGTCAAACGAATATTTTAGTATTCATTTATCGATTTAATCAAATTTTCTCTGCAGCATACGGACTGAATCACGTACGTACAGAAGCTCCTACAACCCAATGTTCAAGGTCATGGGGCTTATCAGGGTCACTGACCTCTGACATGTCAGTTAGAATACAGAATGAATCCCACGTAAACCTGACTTAGTAAGAATAAAACTTTAGCTATCTTTTAAATCAATTGAACTTGTTGAATTTCCTTTTGAAACTCAAAATTGATTGAACATCAACGAGTTTCAATGAAATATTCTTAATCTTCTACGGAATGAATCACGCAGAGAGAATAATGTTTTGACAAGTTGTTGGACAAACAGCTCAATGAGGTCAGGTCGAAGGAGGACGAGGACCAGTGTCCTGACAAGTCAGGTGAAAGGTGCTACCTCTGTCCTTCCTTCACCATCACGTGACCTCCATCAACCAATAGCAGCAGGTCTTCACCATCACGTGACCTCCATCAACCAATAGCAGCAGCTCTCGACTGGTAATGCAGCAGGGGTTTCTTCATGAATCAAGCAACTTTATTCATGTTGAGAAGTTCAGATAACAATTCAGTTTCGTGAAGTTGGATAAGTTCAGGTTTCTTGAGGTTGGACGTTCAGGTTTATTGAGGTTGGAACAATTCAGGTTTTCTTGAAGTTGGTACAATGCAATTCAGTATTGCTTAAATATAGATCAATTCAGGATTGCTTGAAGTTAGAACAATTCGTTTTTTTTCGAGTTGGAACAATTCAGTTTTGTGAAGTTGGAATAGTTCAGGTTTCTTAAAATTAGAAATGTTCAGGTTTATTGGGATGGAATAATTCAGGTTTTCTTCAAGTTGGAACAATGCAGTTCAGCATTGCTCGAAGCTAGTACAATTCAGGGGTGTTTCGAGTTGGAACAGTTCAGTTTCTTGAAGGTGGGAAAGTTCAGGATTCTTGAAGCTGGAAATGTTCAGGTTTATTGATGTTGGAAATGTTCAGGTTTATTGATGTTGGAATAATTCAGATCATCTTCAAGTTGGAACTAT
Source organism: Leuctra nigra (assembly GCA_934045905.1). NCBI lineage: Eukaryota > Metazoa > Arthropoda > Insecta > Plecoptera > Leuctridae > Leuctra > Leuctra nigra. The sequence goes on along the minus strand of OW203768.1, from coordinate 23,878,783 downwards.
GCAGTTCAGGATTGCTTGAAGTTGGAATAATTCAGGTTTTCTTCGAGTTGGAACAATCAGTTTTGTAAAGTTGGAGAAGTTCAGGTTTCTTGAAGTTGGAAATTTTCAGGTTCGTCGAGGTTGGAATAATTCAGGTTTTCTTCAAGTTGGAACAATGCAGTTCAGGATTGCTTGAAGTTGGATCAATTCATTTTTTTTTCGAGTTGGAACAATTTAGTCTTGTGAAGTTGGAAAAGTTCAGGCTTCTTGAAGTTAGAAATGTTCAGGTTTATTGGGCTGGAATAATTCAGGTTTTCTTCAAGTTAAAACAATGAAATTATTCAGTATTGCTCGAAGCTAGAACAATTCAGTGGTTTTTCGAGTTGGAACAGTTCAGTTTTCTTGAAGTTGGAAATGTTCGGGTTTTCTTAAAGTTAGAACAATGCAATTCAGGATCGCTTGAAGTTGGAACAATTTAGAATTGCTCGAATGAAACAATTCAGGGGTTTTTCGAGTTGGAACAATTCAGTTTTCTTGAAGTTGGAAATGTTCAGGTTTATTGAGGTTGGAATATTTCAGGTTTCTTTAAGTTGGAACAATGCAATTCAGGATTGCTTGATGTTGGATCAATTAAGTTTTTTTCGAGTTGAAACAATTCAGTCTTGTGAAGCTGGAAAAGTCAGGCTTCCTGAGTTGGAAATGTTCAGATTTATTGAGGTTGGAATAATTCAGGTTTTCTTCAGTTGGAACAATGCAGTTCAGGATTGCTTGAAGTTCGATAAGTTCAGGTTTCTTGAAGGTGAGAAAGTTCGGGTTATTTATGTTGGAATAATTCAGATCTTCTTCAAGTTGGAACAATGCATTTCAGGATTGCTTGAAGTTGGAACAGATCAGGTCTTCTTCAAGTTGGAACAATGCAATTCAGGATCGCACTTGGAACAATTCAGTTTCGGGAAGTTAGAAAAGTTCAGGTTTTCTTCAAATTGGAACTATGCAAATCAGGATTGCTTGAAGTTGGAATAAATCAGGTTTTCTTCAAGTTGGAACAATGCAATTCAGTATGTCTTGACATTATCGACGCCGCCATCTGAAACAAAAGAAATATTACACATTAATTTATCATCACTACCAAAGATAGATACCTCATTATGCAACATCTAATCTAATGTATAAAGATTTAAAAAAAATCAACCTATTGTCATTTGTGAGATAATATAGACCAAAATAAAAAATAATTTAAATAATATACCTACGAAATTATTAACCAAATTAAATTATTATAAATACCTCCGGATAAAATGGAATTGTAGGTAAGTACGTCTTGAAGTTGGCAGCTGTACCAACAAGTTACTTCGTGTTTTGAAAGGAAAACCTAACTTGCTCAGTGATCATGTAAAACTTCAGTAAGGAACCAACCAACAACTCTTATGAACAAATAACATAGTCACGTCGATTGCGTACAATATCGAGTCAACACTAATCTTTCAACTGTTATCATTTCCTTATCAACGAAAGTTGAACTATCCTTTTCAAGCCGGCAACCGGAATTCATTTTACATCCATGCTCAGAACGCCGTCTAAAAACTCTCGTAGACACAACAAATGTAGTGCTATCGCGATGAAACTTAGTTCAATATAACTATAACAATGTGTAGCATCTTATTTAGTGTGTTTTGTTGTGTAAATACTTACAGTTTAGGTGAAGAATGATGTTTGACAAGAGCGAGCGACGCAGGTCTGCCCTAGCTGGCGGTCGGGCGTAGACTATTGCGTCACACACAGCCGGCTCGAGTCGCAGTTCCAGTAGCATGTGAGAGGCTAGAGCTGTCTCCTAGCCTCGCGTATTTAAGACACACGCGCGCCAGTCCAAGCGTCGGGCATGCGAGGCGCGGTGCTAGGGACTGGTGCGAGGCTACGAGGTGATGTAGCCTCGTGAACGGGTGGAGAGAAACGATAGAGGACGAGCGTTGGGCTCTGAGGCGACGCGGTAGCAGCGGGTGCGAGGCTAGCAGCCTTGCGCATGCATGTCGAGACGCGAGATAAGCCGGCTCGGGCATGCGCAGTAGACCAGACAGTATAGTCTGACTTGTTGCAATAGACCTCGTTCAACAAAATTGATTTGAAGCTGCACAATGTCAATCAATTTTATTTTTTTAGTAAGTGTTTGACGTCGCACTGTTCTGCAGCTAAGTTAATTGCGACGGACGAATGATTATGCTGATGATTGGGGGATGATGGTGAAGATGGGAGGTGGGAAGGAGGCGGCCGTGGCCTATTATTAGGATACCTTCCCAGCATTTGACTGTCGACAGACGGAATACCACGAAAAACTCCAGTCAGGATGGACGGCCGCGAGAATGGAACATTTTAACTCAATTTCGAGAATTTTTGTGCGTTTAGGAACAGTAAATAAGCCAACCAATTGTGGTCTCAGCAGAATTTAGAACAAAAGTTTAATTACACAATGCATTTATCTTTTTCGAGTATTTTTTTTAAGTAGCCCCTTGGCCCCCCCCCCCCCCCCCCCACACACTTCGGACGTTCATTAGTATGAATTGGTTTGGCACGTCGTATAGAAGTTTACAACCAAATTATTAAAAACTGAAAGCATGTTTTTAACTATAAACATAACTCAATAAAAACAATTAGTATCAAAACAAATCACACACATTTATATAATTTTTTGAGGACAATGCCCCGGAACCCACTGCTGTATGCGATTTTGCTGCTTTTTGTAGGCACTTTTTTGGATACGATTGGCAGTGGCGTAGGAACGTTTTCAAAGTTAGGGGGGTGGAGGCAAGGAGGTCCCGCCAGAAAATAAATTTTCGTCAATTAGAAGGGGTCTGGGGCGACAGCCCCAGCCGCCGGCGGCGAAAATTTTGGAAAATTAGAGGTTGAAATGGCGTAGAAATGCTATTTTAAATCGTTTTAATTATACTAGAATGGTAGTGAAAATTTGTTTTATTTACTAACTGAAGTAGGTACCTACCTATTTATTAATGATGACTAAAAGTAATACTTACTTAACTACCTACTACTATCTTTACTAGAAAAATCCACAGTTGCGCAACTGAATTTAAAATTTATATTTTTAAAATTTTAAAAACATTTCTGACACTTTTTTGTTGTAAATCCAGTCATATATGCTGTATATGCCGATTTGAGTATGGGGGAGGTAATTATACGCGGGTGTGCATGCATTTTTGACGCGATTTAAACACAAATATTGGGCAATTTGACAATTTAAATTCGTGAATTACTACTATTTAAAAACTATACAATTTATTTTTTGCCCCCCTTTGCCCCTCTTCTATGAAAGTTGGGGGGGGGGGGGGGGCATTGCACCCCTTGCCCCTCCCCCCCCCCCCCCGCCCGGTTCCTACGCCACTGACGATTGGAAACGAAATTGGTTGCCGAATGGATTTGGGAAAATCATGATTAGATAAAAGACAAACTTAGGTTAATTATTGGTACATTTTTTTTTTTTGCTTCGCTAATTACTTAGTAATAATTAGTAAATTTTATGTGACAAATTAGGTATTTTCTTGTCTCGCTGAGTGCCGTATATGAAATTGAATTTTAAAAATTTACCAATTACTAAGTGTGTCTTTTATCTAATCATGATTAAAATTTGAGATCAATTGGTTCACGGCACGGGTTTTGTTGAATAACAGGCGCCTAATTAACAAGACACGCAGCAAAAATAAAAAATTGCTTTTAATATTCAATGAGACATTTCAATATAGGATTCAATATTTAAAGATCAGTCTAATCATGTGAACATTCTATCAAAGTTACACCCAATTATGAAACAATTTTTCTCTCTCAATTTTCTCCAACGGCCGAGCGCCTGTATCACCTCTTCCAATCTCTTACAAATTATATTCCACTTGTGGAACCCTGGTTCCGTTGTGAATAAAGAATAAATAATAATAATATAATCAAACATTTATAATTAGGCCTAGGATATTGTGTATGACATATCCATTTTTCGTTTTTTGTTCAGACAAGTATAAAAATGATAGTACTAATATAAATATGTTTCATGGGTTTCTGATTTCAAAAATATGTGTTTCATTTTGCCTGAAAATGCCTTTTTCTAAATTTTTGAAGAATTCAGTATTTTTCTTGCTTTTTTAAGGTCTTTTTGTCATTTTTTAAATTATTGGGGAAAATAATATGAAAAGTTTGTTGCAAGTTACAACAATTGTATGAATTTGGTCTAGACCACAATAATAAAATTTCCATCCACCATTTGGATAGCCATCAACAATTGACACTTGATACATTGACACATGCATACAATAATTTTAAGTTATTTTAATATAATTGCTCCAAAGACAACTCCTAAACCGATAAATTGAATAATATGTTGACGAATATTACATACCATAAAATTTCATTGGTCCTTTTTCGGGATTTTGTGGTCCTTTTTTAATTGTTCAAAGGTACTATTTGCCTGCCTTTTTGGACGTTTCATAGGTCATAAACATCAAAGCCCTATTTATTATTAAATGCATTTTTTTATTGAGGGTTATAGCCTGATGCTCAAAAGAAGTTGCGTCCGCAAGTAGATATTTGCGGGTGTCAGTCCTCAACACCACAAGACCGTGTGCTAATAATCTTATGGACGAAATCCAGTAGACTCTGGTCATTTGCGTCGATAAATCCGGAAATTCTTTTGAGCATGAGGCTGATAGGGGGTAAGTGCCTGCTGATCTGACGAAGGGGGGAGGTGCTTCTAATCCTAGATCGTTATTTTGATTGTAATCTAAGATAAAGAGTAATGAGTATAGTATGAACATTCCACAGTCTATCATTAGAGTTATACAAGATATCTACAGCAATAGTAAAATTAAGGTCAAATGTAACGGACAGTTCTCTGAACCAATTGATATGAACATGGGTGTAAGGCAAGGAGATTCTTTAAGCCCGCTTCTTTTTAACTTGATTATGGATGAAATTATAAAGTCTGTTCGAGGAATTAAAGGATACAGTTTGGGTAGAAGTACGATAAATATTATTTGTTATGCAGACGACGCTATATTAATAGCTGATAACGAGGACGACTTACAGAGATTGGTTTTTAGGTTTAATAATGCTTGTAGTTTGTATAATATGGAGATTTCTACAAATAAGACGCAGACAATGACGATTGCTAAAGAGCCCATTCGATGCAAAATAGTGGTTAATGGTGACATTATTGAGCAAGTTTTAGAATACAAGTACTTGGGAACGACTATCACCAGTTATGGACACATAGAGAAGGAGGTGAATGGACAAATCATGAAGGCCAACAGAGTAGCGGGATGTTTGGGAGATGTTATATGGAGGAACAAGTTCTTGCGCCAGGATGCGAAGTCGCAGATATATAAGAGCGTAATAAGACCCATTATATCCTATGCTTCTGAAACAAGACCCGACACATCTAAGACAAGACATCAGTCGCAGGTAACCGAAATGAAAGTCTTAAGAAGAATATTAGGTAAAACGAGACTGGATCGGATACGGAATGAAAGTATAAGGGACACCTGCAGAGTTACAGATGTGGCTGATTGGATTAAAGAAAGAAGACTTCTTTGGGATGAACACATTTCAAGGATGGATCAAGGGCGATTAGTTAGGGTTGCACGGGACAATCGGCCCAGAGGAAAGAGAAGAATAGGACGTCCAAACAAGAGATGGAAGGATTCATTAGAATGAAGAGCTCAGTACAAAACGTTTTAAATTGGTTTTGAACAGGATTGTATCCTATATATAAGTTAAAGAAGAAGAAAGAAGAAGAAGAGTATAGTATACTGTTGTATGAAAAAAAATGAACTATTATTGTAATTTTAAAATTCGTTCTTAGTATATATGAAACATGCAAATCCAAATCAGTTTACATCTAAATCAAAGGTCAATGGTTAAAGCCTGTCAAAGTCAACAGTGTATCTAGCGTTTGATTAAATTACGCGATTTTTTCCCGCAATATGAAGCGTCGTAGTGTATTTTTCGATGAATACATTTATTTCACTTGGATAAGGAAGTGCTCTATGTTAATAAGTCCGACTATACCAGTAACCCCAGCCTGACCAAACAGACAATGTCATTCAATGTCATTTTGCTACGCTATTAGCGACAGATGCATATTGCATAATTATTATGATGCGAGTAATGATGATGATAGGTATAAATTATGATGATGAATATGTAACGATGCAGTGCACAGGTCAAACCATGCAACCGATAAATTTGAAATTTTGATTCACAAGAGCGGTTAATATATTGAACGAGATCCTGTAATTGTGAAATAAAAAATGGAACCGTTTGACCGATCAACTTAAAACATTGCATAGTACCTAATAGTAGGTATTTGAGAACAAATTTTTTTTTCTCAATTTTCAGACTAATTTGTCGTTATCTTTAAAAGTTATTGACATTTTACGGACAATTTATGCTAATCTTGAAATAATTGCAAGTCCATGCCAAGAATTGTCAGATATTGACGTTTCAGTTCCAAGGCCTGTCGAGCAGAAACTTGCAAACGAATATCAATTCATGCAAATACAAATGTTATCAATGCGTAACACGAAGCGTTTTCCTAGTAGTAGGAATAGGAAACCTTCCGAGCATCTGTCTGAGCCTCAACTAAGGCAATCTACGAAATAACCGGGAAACGAATCCGAGACCCGCCTGAGCCAACTTGCTCCGTTCCAAGTAATATGAATTCGTACACGTTAGAACATTCTGTGTGTTATAACAGATTGTAAAGTTTCAAAATTACAGTACCTACATAATAACTTTTGAGTTGTTTGAAATATTCCATCCTGTATTGTTTTACCATAAAAAAAACACTCCGTGTAAAAATACCAGCCAAGTCTCTTCAAATATAAAAAAATAGAAGAAATCTAAAAATTCAGCACTGAAAAGAAGTGATATCAAAAAATGAGCCAAGTCAAAACTTAATTTTAAAAACCAAAATATACTTGGCGCATCGTGTATATAAATAGTATAGAAGCATATGCCAAAAATCAAATGTACCTAAATATATATAATATACCTATAATTCCCTTAAAAACGATGCGCCAAGTATATTTTGGTTTTTAAAATTAAGTTTTGACTTGGCTCATTTTTTGATATCACTACTTTTCAGTGCTAAATTTTTAGATTTCTTCTATTTTTTTATATTTGAAGAGACTTGGCTGGTATTTTTACACGGAGTGTTTTTTTATGGGGATATCACTTATTTTTTTAGTTTATTTACACAACTTGTAACACACATCGGAGCAACAATGACTAAATACTTTTAAAAAATACGCCATTTCCGAATTGGTTAATACGAAAAATTGTGTTTGGTGCTCAATATACCTAAGCTTAAAGTGATATTCCATGAAGAATTGCGAAAGCTTCGTTCCAATCAGTCCAGCCGTTTTCGAGATATGGTATCACTTCCGGTTTTCAAAATGGCGACTGAAATAACTGCCACCTAGAATTTATTTCTATAAATGTTATGTATCATTATAAGCCTTCTGAGTATGTAGTTATTGTAGTAAGAGGTCATTAAAATCTAGTTCTTCATTTTCATGACGTCATTTCCGGTTTTGGTAATAGTACATCTCTACTTTAACTATTGATATTCCATATAGACGACCGTCTGAATCATTTGGCGCTAGTTTCATTCCGATCGGTTTAGCCGTTTTCGAGATATGACGTCACTTCCGGTTTCAAAATGGCGACTACCGGTTGGTTTTATAAAAAGGCACCTCAGACGCCAAAAGTGCACATGTGGTAAAAATTTCAGATCGATCGGCTAAGCCGTTTAGGTTGTGGCGGTGATTGCGGTATTTCCTGACCCTCTGAATCATCATCATCATCATCATCTAAAGATGAAAGTGATGTAATTTCACTGTTTTCACGGCCCTCTAGCTCGCAAATGGTATAGCCTATTGTTCCCAAATTTGGTATATGTGGTGGGGTGGGCCATAGCTCAAAATTAAGATATTTCACAACAATGTGAGATTTTCCAATTTTATGATCCAGTAGGCCGAAAATGCCATGTTGTTGCTTACAGTAAAAGTAGTTGGTCTGCTCCTAATTTTATTAGGCATTTACGGTATGTTGAGTGAGTGTGAGTGTACAGTACGACTTGGCTGGGTGGAGCGACCGCTCCACTAGATCATTGTTTTAACATATAAAGCACGTTCTTCTTCTGTAATAGATTTTACAAAAGATTTTATAAAATATATTATAGAATATTTATCGTGTAAATGGGGCTATAGGGGGGATTATCCCCCCCCCCACTCGAGCAGGCTTCCCCATATACATATTCCCCATACACAATTAAATTTAGTGTCAAAAATCACTTACAAATTGTTTAAATTCAAACAAGGCAGGGCAAAAATAGGGAGCAGTTTGTTATAGTTTGAGCAGTCCCAGTACTTATCGATTTTTAAATGTTTATATTCGAAAAAATACCCTGCTGAGTGCGGGGCAACAATTGTTTTTTTTTCTTCAGTGTGTGAATTTTAAAGCCCTACAATAATTTTTAAATGGCCTAACTTCTAAAAAACGCCTTGCGGGGCTAAGACTAGCGTTATATAATACTGTTAAGTGATCAAAATATTGAAATAATTTCTAGGGCCAATAAGGTAGACGTTTTGTTATACTAGATTCATTTGTTTTTTAAGTTAATTTTGTCATAAAGAAGATTAGGATATCTACATGAATCGAAGCTGTCACATTATCTATAAAATAAAACAATCTACAGGATGAAATATCCCAAACAACATGAAAATAATTATGTGTGCTTTTCAAAATAACTAAAACTTAGTTGCCATTTATTCAGCCAATAGCAGTTACGCTTATCGAGACTGAATGGACAATATTACAAATTATCTAGTTAGAACTGCTTTTAAAAAAATGTACGTAAGTACCGTGATCCTAATAACAATTTGTTATACTTTGTTGAATAACAAATAATAATTATCAGGATCACGGTACTTCATTTGAATTTTTTTTAAAGCAGAGCCACCTAACTAGATAATTTTTAATATTTTGTATTAACTATTGTACTATTAACAGGATACGGATATAGTTAGAGCAGGTCAAAGTGTCAATTATAATATATGTGTGACTCGGGCAACCTTTGTCGTACTCCGGGAGTTCGGGTTCAATGTTTCCAGACAGCCAAACATTTTCTTCGATTCATGCATGTACTTCAGGGGTCGTCAACCTGCGGCTCCGAAGCCGCATGCGGCTCCTTAGTGGTTCTGGAATGACTCTTTATAATTTAAATAAAGATCTGGGATGACATTCCTGTACGTTTTTAGATTCTATTTGAAAATCTAATCTAAACGCTCTGCGGGGCAACAATTGGAATGTTATTTGATTCAGTTTGTTCATTTTAGAACCTTTAATTTAACTTTAAAATTGTCTATATTATAAAAAAAACGCATCATATGAGAGGATTCGCAAAAATATCAAAATAAACTAACCATGCAATTTATTATTTTCAGTATTTTATATATGATTGCCTCTACTGCGGCTCCCATTATTATCTAATTTTTTTTCATTCATTCATTTATTTTATTAGTGTTGACATATGAACCGACAATAATTTGTATTATTCAAATGCGTACGTTGCACTGTCCTGCAAAGATGGTTGATGGCGGATGAATGAGAATGACTAATTGAGCGAGCGAAGCGAGCGTCTCCTTTTGACTCTGTTGACACGGACCTCTGTTTTTTTTGTCTGCTATCTGGACCAATAGATTTTGCACCGTTTCATCGATCGATCTGAAATTTTGCACACATGTAGAGACAACCTTTTCTGTTTGCTGACCCAATTTTTTTTGAAATCCATTGATTGGTTAAAATTTAAATAAACATCTCCTGATGGGCTGAAAAATGAAAATGGTCTTCGACAAATGTGATCGACCTCATATTTTGCATGGTCATTAAGAATAACATTGTCTCTTATTTTACAAATTTTCAGCCAAATCCTCCCATTGGTTAAAATTTAAAAAAATATTTCATGTGCTTTTTGAAATTTAAGCCGGAACCGTTTGACATATCAACTTAAAAATTTGCATGATCATCGGGTCTAACATTATCTGTATTTTTGACAATTTTCAGACTAAACTGTGTTTAGATTCAAAAGTTATTGACAGTTTACGGATATTTTGCGTGTTGGCTGTCATATTTCTCGAATTTCACATTTCACGGCATCTTCGACTCTTCACTTCAAGGTTGTTAGAGCAGATACTTTCAAACGTATATTATGAAACTGATATGACCGTTTAAATATTTTTTGAACGAGATTCTGTGATTTTTGGAAATTAATAAGGAATCGTTCAATCATAAAGGTTCAATCGATCAACTTAAAACTTTGCGTGGTTATTGGGACCAATATTTTAGGAATTGTTGGAAATTTTCATACAAGTCTGTGACGAAATCCAAGAATTATTGGCTTTTAAGGACATTTTTGATAACCAGAATTTCGGTTCGAGGTGTTGCGCGTATCCGTGCTCGCTCATCAACGCGTTACTCAGAGCGTTTTCCTAGTATAATGATTGGGATATTATGATGATGATGATTGATGAAGTAAAGATGACGGTGAGAAGGAGGCGGTCGTGACCTATTCATTCCGTAGCTCGTGGCTCATCCGCGAAAATAGTTTCATTATAATTAACTAGGAAAACGCTTAGTGTAACGCGTTGAAGAGCGAGCACGGGTGCGTACAAATTCTCGAACCGGAAATGCGTGCAGAACGCACAGAAACATACAACCACATTGAATTGAAAAATTATCCACTCAGTCAACAGAAATGTATCTGATTTTCATTGAAACGTTAAAATAGCATCTAAGCACTGTGGTTCCTAAAGCAAATCAGATCTATGTGGTAGTGGAAAAACAGTTATTTCGATACTTCATCTCTGACAGCTATTAAAAATGTCAATAGGTGCATATGTTCTTAACTGATAGGGTTGAAAATTTGTAAAATAAGAGACATTGTTGGTCTTAATGACCATGTAAAATATGAGTTTGATCAGAATTATCGAAGACCATTTTCATTTTTCAACCTATCAAGAGATATTTATTTAAATTTTAATCAATCATTGGATTTCAAAAAAAATTAGGGTCAGCAAACAGAAAAGGTTGTCTCTACATGTGTGCGAAATTTCAGATCGATCGAAGTATAACTCTGACCTGTATAGCCAAAATATGAGTTTGATCAGATTTATCGAAGACCATTGTCATTTTTCAACCTTCCATCAGGAGATGTTTATTTAAATTTTAACAAATCAATGGATTTCAAAAAAAATTGGGGTCTGCAACAATCAGAAATGTAACGTACATGTGTGCAAAATTTCAACTCGATCGAAGAAAAACTCTGACTTGTATACCCTCAGGTACAAAAAAAAATACAAAAAAAAACAGAGGTCCGTGCCAAAAGAGCCAAAAGGAGACGCTCGCTTCGCTCGCTCAATAAACGTATTTTTTCAACATTTCATCAAAAAGATTAATAAAGTGCCGTGTAACTTGCAACTCTCGACGAATACTTATTATGCTTTCAATTTTATGCCTTTAAATGAGGTATCTAATCTGGAAAATTATTGAGCGAGCGAAGCGAGCGTCTCCTTTTGACTCTGTTGACACGGAATTCTGTTTTTTTTTTTAAATTTTTGGCTGCAATTTGGAGCAATGAAAGTTGCACCGTTTCACCGATCGATCTGAAATTTTGCACACATGAAGAGACAACCTTTTCTGTTTGCTGACCCAATTTTTTTTTTGTAATCCATTGATTGGTTAAAATTTAAATAAACATCTCCTGATAGGCTGAAAAATGAAAATGGTCTTCGATAAATGTGATCAAACTCATATTTTGCATGGCCATTAAGACCAACATTGCCTCTTATTTCGCAAATTTTCAGACAAATCCTCCCATTGGTTAAAATTTAAAAAAATATTTCATTTGATTATTGAAATTTAAACTAGAAGGCCGTTTGACCGATCAACTTAAAACTTTGCATGGTAATTGGGACCAACATTATCTGTACTTTTACCAATTTTCAGACTAATCTGTGTTTAAATCCAAAAGTTATTGACAGTTTAGGGACATTTTGCGTTTGGCTGTCAAATTTCTCGAATTTCATATTTCACGGCATCTTCGAATCTTCAGTCCAAGGTAGTCAGAGCAGAAACTTTCAAACGTATATGAAACTGATATGACCGTTCAACAGATAGATCTAATATTGTGTTCACACACTTATATCATATGAGTGGTCCCAGGTATATTTTTTGAACGAGATCCTGTGATTTTTGAAAATTAACAAGGAACCGTTTAATCATAAAGGTTCAATCGATCAACTTAAAACTTTGCATGATTATTGGGACCAATATTTTAGGAATTGTTGGAGATTTTCATACAAGTCTGTGACGAAAATCAAGAATTATTGGCTTTTAAAGGACATTTTCGATAGGTAGACAAAATTTCGGTTCGAGGTGTTGCGCGTATCCGTGCTCGCTCATCAACGCGTTACTCAGAGCGTTTTCCTAGTTTATATTTAGATGGCTGACTTATAAAATATCAAGTAAGTATTGATTTAAACATTTTCCTGATAATATATCATTCTGTCTACAAGATTTTTTTTTTCAAATCTATCGATACAAAAAATACATAGATCCCTTTGAGCCTAAAAACATCACGTTTTTCTTGGCCACCATAATTAACATGTGGCACCAGCATGGGTTTATCTCAAATACTTTAGTTTACAATGCCAGAATTTTTTTGCGTAATTTTGGTGTATAATGCAAAGCTACAGCGAATTGAATCCGAGATGAGGTTACGCAATTTCCCAATTAAAAGGTTCAATCCTAATAATGGAACCTATCCAGCATTTCCCTCTCAACTAAGGGAAACCACAAAATATAACTATTACAATTAATAGTGGAATAAATTATGGCTATAGAATCTGAAAATAACACACTTACCATTATGAAAGTACCTCATTTGACCAGAAACAATTGAAGGGGCCAGTGCAAAAACTGGTTAGTCTCTAAATTCTTTTTTCCTGCTAAATGTTGGTATTTCTGTATGCTGTGCAAGAATAAGTTACGTAAAAAAATTATCCCGTGAGACTTATTCATACATTGCAAATTTCGTGTCCAAGCTCAATTTATAATAATTATTTTGTAAATAGTTTGGAAGCAGTAGAAATTATTTTAAGGACTCAATACCGATTCTTTGCTCTGATTATTTATAATAATTATTAATAACAGTTGAGTCAGTCGTATTATTATCTAATTTTACAGAGAAAAAATTGTCACTTAAATAAATAAAAATGTTAAATAACTCATCTGAGTAGAAATGCACAACATATAAAAAATTTACTATTTTTCACCCAATATTTAATTTTATTTACTGTTAATTGTGTATATCCAAAAATTTGCACTCATTGACTCTAGTTATTGCCTTGTGCTATTCAATTTTACTCATAAAAATTATGTGACTATTCTTAAAAACAGTTAATTAAAAATATTTCGATAGTTCATATTGTTCAAGATTTGTAAGTTAAGTAAACAGAAAGAAAATTAAGAGGGAGCAAATATGTGGAGGACATATTATATTATGTTGTACAGCGGAGTATAGATCAGAATTACAGAGCAAGTAAGGGTGTAGCAATATTTATACATAAATAATGAGAAAATAAAATAAAAGCTACAATTACATAGTGAAATCGGATAATTTCAGTTACTGCAACAGGAAAGAGGTATAGTATGACTGTTGTAGGTGTCTATGCTCCTGAGAACGGCAAGAAAGAAGAGAGTTTACAGTTTTATAAGAACTTTCTGAAAAAAATGAATCAGCACAACCAGAAAGACCACTTGATAATTCTTGGAGATCTTAACGCCAGAGTAAGGAATAGACCAGTCCCGAATGTCATGAACGTTTGGAGAAGAAACAATCATTGAAAATTGACATAATTTCAAAGAATTCGTAACATTTAACGAACTGAAAAGTACCAATATATTCTTCACGAAAAGAAGGACATACACAACAAATATACGTGCGGGCTCTCAAGGATCTATCGATTATACAAGAAACTAGCAGGTCAAGTTAGAGACACGAGAGTATTTAGGGCAGAAGCCGTGAATAGTGATCATTTCCTATAGGTACTGATCTCACATCAAAAGGTTATCGACTTATTGACGTTTTTATTGTGGGGGAAGGGCGAGTTCACTCCCCACCCCCCGCACTTTGAGCACTATGTCTACTTTTTAATAAGCACCAATAAATCACTCCCTACATGTGGTCAATGTTGGAGATAAGTGCTCAAAGTGCTCGCACTAAAACGTCAATTAGTCGTTAAGCTTTTGAACACTAATTCAAGAATCTGATTTTTGTGGAGAACTTATTGATCTAAGTACTAAGTATCGGAATTGAAATTTGTTTATTTAGAACTCGGATGGAGGGCTATTCTAAATTCCCTTGTCGTCTCGTTTCACTTGATACGGTATCAAGTATCGTCGTATCAATTAATACGAGACGACAAGAGAATTTAGAATAACGCCCATGAGCACTTAACAATTTTTATCTCCATGAAAAATATTAAATAGGTGAATGCCCCACTGAAGAATGAGTAAGGGGACAATGGGCGCCCCTAAAAACTGAGTTTTCTATGCTTATTCATATGCGTTTGCAAGTTTTTACTGTAAAGACCTTAGACCTGAAGTGTCAAAGTCACAAGTGGCAGTGATGAAAATTTTATATTTCATTCAAGTAATTTACAACCAACGCGCAAATATCCGTAAAAGGTCAATAACTTTTGGATTTAAAGACAGATTAGTCAGAAAATTGTCATAAATACAGATAATGTTGATCCCAATGTCCATGCAAAGTTTTAAGTTGATCAGTAAAACGGTTCTATTTTTATTTTCAAAATTACACAAAAATCACAGAATCTCGTTCAAAAACTATACGTACCTTTCCTACGAAATTAGTGCGTTTACAAAATGTCAACGGTTTGACCTGGGCATTGCCTATAAAAACAAAAACAAACAGAGAAAGAGGATAAGAAGCACATAAGAACGCTTGCTTAAAGGGGTTTGATGATTTCGATGAAAACATTGACCTCGATAAAAGTCATTACTAAAATATGAGAAGTGATTACTTCGAATTTGGAAATTTGGATAGTTTTGTGGATATAATTAATGTTGAAATAATTTTATTATTGCTTATAATTAATTTTGGAAGTAAATGTTTTATCATTGAACTATATATTTGTGTTGCTCTTATGGAAATATCAGAAAAGAGGTACTAACATAATGATGAATATCTTTTTAAATAGTTCAGCTAGGTTACATTTTTTGACGAAGTTGTGTTCCTTGTATTCTGCATTAATTTTAGTTTTTGGTTCAATTCTCAACGTGGAAATATAGTTTAAGTTGAGGGGAAAAAATTAAACTCCCCTTTTATAACACGTCCTATGTTAAAGTATAGGACAAACGTGAGAATATCTCAGAATTTAGTTCAGGTAACCCATCTAATTTTTTGATATTATTGAGGATGATGATACAATAACAAACTAATATTGAAAGTTTAAAATTTTTAGTCATATATGACATATTTAGTTACATATGCCATTTTTATTACCTACGTCATTTCCGGTTCCGGTCGTGTATTTCCGTATTGCACCCGATTTCGGCAACACGCAACTTAGTCACGCCCCTTATATACTCTCTGGCCGAAAACGTTAGAGTATTATTGTTCTGTCTTAAAAGAAACATTTACCTCAAAATTAATGTCATATTGTAAATTAAAATTTGAGAATTAATTGGTATGGGTATTATTAAAACATACTTTTTTAATTCATTCATCAATTATAATTATCAATATAAATGATTCCTAATAAAGTAGGACGATGAAAGTATGCATAATTATATTGTTATTCATTGATAAGAACACTCGTATATGCAATGTGTTATTTTTAATAAAGTGAGAGAAAGAATGAAAGTTACTGTTACTTTTCACTCTCTATTCTGTATAATTTGGAACACACAATGTAATACAACACAATAGCAGTTAAAACATATTTTTATATGGTGACTATTTTTTTTATTTTTTATTAGTATGAAGTAACTATCATCCAGACAGTTTCATTATGTACAAACATACAACATTCATTTTTAATGACTTTAAGTGAGTCTGATATCCTTGGGTTCCGTCACTTATTAGGCATGTCACTTATGTCACTCATGTCACTCATTTTCCTAATAGTTTCTAAATCTTAAAAAGCATATCACCATGAAATAATTCGCAAGCAGGTGACTCATTATGTATACTTATTTTGTTGAGATAATTACATAATATCCAATAAGAAGTTAGTTATATCATATTCTTGATATTAATTAAACTTACATTATTATAAAAGAAATGCATAGACAGGTATTTCGAAATTATTGAACCAATCATTGTGACTTAACTTAAAGTGGAACATATTTTCACTTCTAAAATTCGTAAATCTCAAAAAACATAACATAAAACGGCTTGATGGTAGAAGATTTCCAAAAAAACACACTATCGCCAAGTTATTAGTCAGCAATAGTTGTTTAATGTCTGGCAAATTGCTGAAGAACAAAGACAAAAAATTAAATTTTACAGTTTCACAAGCTCAACAAAATTCAAAATAAGAGTCTTCGGCGAAAATTACAATTATTTCAGTACGAAACTTGTCATATAAACAAATTTGATAAGACTTTGCCAAGATTTCCGCACACACCAGTCCGTTTTCTACGCAATTCCAAACAACTTCGCCCATTCATTACACTCTTTACTGTAGTTTTCACCTTCGAATCTTGGTCTAACAACACACTTACATTTATCTTCTGATATATTAACAATCACTGCATGTTGATCAAACTGAAAAAACTGCGTGCGACCTCCATATCCGCGTATGCAGAACTGTTCTCGCTCGGCCTGCCGTATTGCGCACGCCTCTTGGGGGAGGGGCTTAATAGACATAGCATCGGTGCTGAAATCGGGTGCAATTCGGAAATACGCGTTCTTGTCATTGGAAAACTCAAATTTTTCTATTGATATTTTATATTGATGGCCGTCTGAATCGTTTGGCGCTAATGTCGTACAGATCGGTCAAGCCGTTTTCGAGATATGAAGTACTTCTGGTTTCAATATGGCGGCACGAAAATATGAGGATAATATGATGATAAGGATAAGGTTTAAACGTGGTAAAAATTTCATGTTGATCCGTTCCTGTGGCAGTGATAGCATATTTTTTCTGACCATTTGTTGAAGAAAATGTCTCACGGTTTGCAAAGCCCGTAAACGGCATCCAATTATTCGCAAATTTGATATGTGGTGGGGGTGGACCAAAGCTCGAAATTAAGATATTTCCCAACAATGTGATGTCTGTTTTTAAGATCCAGTAGGCCGAAAATGCCATTTGTCTGGTTTGTGTAAAAGTGTTTGGTAGCTCCTCAGCCTTTCTATATTGTAGTTAGTCATTTTAAAGGTATGTTGTGTGGGAGTGTGTGCACTGTCCAACTTGGCTTTGGGGAGCTACCGCTCCACTAGAACACATTTAGAAGGGCGTAATAAAAATACTTGTGGTTTTGTCCTCAAAAAATTGTGTAAACTCCCTGAAGCTGTCCTGAAATCACCAGCCAGCCGCACGGGCTATGCAGCTTTAGTTGGCAGTCGGAGGCTCAACTGGACGGTTCTGTCGCAGCGCGCTCTGCATTTTATACAGCGGCAGTGTGGTGGGTTTAGATTATGGTGTAGAAGCACTGCTTTCTATACTGTGAGACGTGACATTGCAACCAAATGAAAAAGACGGAACACAATAGTGAAGAATTATACTGCAATGTTTCATTTGATGTGATACCACCCACGATATATTTACTATTTAGAAGTGTATGCTTCCGTCATCGTTTCTGATTTCTAATATTTGAAATCAGGACCCAAAGGCGTTTATTTTCTTTTACTATTATGCAAAAATTTTACGAATTGAGTCCCAATTGAGAAATTGAGAAGCATTTCGCTATTTTAAAATGACTAGGTATATTGAAATGATAGGAAAACCTCACAAAGCGTCAAAGGCTCATCTATGTATCACTTATGTCCCCATTCTCTGTGGCTTTCCCACCAGTTTCAGACTCCCCCGGATCGGGTCCGTTAGGTCGACCCCTCCCCCATGTTCAGCACTTATTATCAAAAAGTTAAAAGTAAAAAAAAATAAATACTCTGCTTGCTTCTCGGTGTGTTCGTATGATCGGCCTTTGTTGAGGATGTCTTCAAGTGTGGCGGTTTTACTTCGCAAAGCGTGAGTCGTATGATCTCACGCTGAGTCGTTGCGACGTACAATGAAGTATGATCTGTGATTTAATTTCCCGTTCGATATTGTGGAAATCACATGATTTGTCAAGTTTTACTAGTTTGGCATGGAATTGATCAATGGATTGGTTAGGCTCAGGCCGTGCCTGGCGAAAATTGAAAATCTCTACCTCGACGTTTACTTTGGGTGCAAATTTTGTGTTTAATTTTAGCTTGGTTGTTTCATATGAATATCTAGGCGGTACTGTTGCTGTTGGTTCAGGACAGCTCTCGTGCAGGTCGTAAATCTCCTCCCCCGCGTAGGTGAGGAGGAGTGCCTGCTTCCGGTCTTCGTTTGTGATTGCCATGCCTCTTAGATACAGCTCAAACCGATTCAGCCATCTGACCCACTGTGTGAATTGATGTTAGTGTGGTCTTGAATGAGGCTTGGTACAAAGGGTTGAAATTGACTGAACATTGTTTTCAATATTTGCCATGCTGGATTTTCTGGTACACTGATTTGACTATTTTCCTATTTTTCACTGATTCCTGAAGGGATTTTAATTAAATAGATAGGTTTACTTTACTGTATGTTTTTGATTTGCTTATCCCCTGCGTGTTTAGCATGGATTGATGTTTTAATTGCTGATAATGCTGGATTCTTTCACGCGCCGTTAAATCTAATCTAATCTAATCTAATCTGTTATAAAATATTGTGTTACATAATGAAATTGTAATCTGGTACATAACAATACATAAAGAGTACTTATTAATTATTTACACTCTAAGAAAAACAGCATTGATTAAAATAGTCACGCCACCTTAGCGCGGTGGTGGGGTTTGCGTTGGCCAACGATCCATTGCAGCTACGCCGGCGAGCATATGCTCATGTGTAAGGGTTACCCATGCCGGACAGATCAGTGGTGAGGTCCAGACAAAGAGCAGCCAGGGTCGGCCTAACCATGTCCTCCCTTGAATTTGCGGTCGGGCCGGCCTCTCCCCTCGAGATGGTGATCCCCCTGAAATCGGGTTCCGCCGGCCCGAATCCTCACACCCCCCGGTCCGTTCCCATTCCGGCCTGGCCTCCCCACCAGTGTTGGACTTCCCCGGATCGGGCCCGTTAGGTCGACCCCTCCCCATGTCCACCACTTAAATCAACAAAGTTAAATGCAAAAATGCAAAAATTAATGTGCGCAATATAACCTCGTCGTTGACGCGCCGTTAAACCACAATAATCTAAATCTAATCTAAAATAGTCACATTGCAGTTACTATACTCTACATCCACCATTATTGTGAACAATTTCTTGCACCCCATTTTCCGGATCTGGGCCCATGTGATTTCTTCCTGTTCATAAACTTAAAAAATTGCTCGGTGGTAATACATTTACGTAGGATGAAGTCGTCATCGCCGCTGTCAATGAGTACCGCTAGAGAGAGTGACTGTGGTAACTTTTTAAACACTTCATTGATTTTCGAGGAATTTTCAGTCTATTCACTCTGCATGAGTAATCTGGTCTAGAAGTGCATTTGTTTTGGATGATAATAGGCTAACACTTTTATTTCAGCTTATGAAATTATAATAAAATAAATAATCCGGACCAAAGTCACCCCAGGCTTGGGGTCACTATGCTCAAGTACTATGCAATTTAGTGACTATGCTTCTAAAAGTGAACGGGGTAGGATAATGGATTACAAATAAAAATTTCCAGCAGATACAGTTTTTGATTTGTATTTTAAATCTACATTTTATTGTGAGGGCCCCCTGTTGTATTAATTTTACATATTTTGCATAATTGTGACTAATTTCGACATTTTGACTGCAATCACAGCTTTTTCCATACTATCATCATCATAATCCATGCAGGTTCTTGCATTTTTATTGCTAATATAATGTTCGAGGCATCTTGGGAAAACCTAGAAAATGAACAAATATTGTTAATATTGGTTATATCAGTGACCATAGTCACCCCCAAATATTCCCTTCTGCTTCATTAACTATTACTGAAATAATTTCTTACTGCACAAAAGAACTAAGTACTTCACAATAATCAATAATGTATTATTATATTTTGAAGACTCACTTTAAGTATAGATGTAGTCACTGAAATCAATCACACAATCTTCCTAGTGCAAAGTTTTGACCGACAAAACTTTGACAACATGATTATTTTGTTAACTGTACTGTCTTCTGAAACCAGCTGTGAAACCGACAGCACCTTGCTCAGAAATAAGCAGGGATACCAACTACCAAAGACGCGGTAGATTTGAAATGCATTGCATGCTATTAGCAATAAACAACACAACACACATAAGATAGTGTCAAATAACCATGGTCCCCCCGCTGACCATAGGCAGTAGTATTTTGCAGTTTTTGACAAACCCATTACCCTGGATACCCATTACTTACAACGCTAAGAATCTAGGTCTTGTGCGGTGGATAGTAATTTTAAGTTCACGCAACACTTAAAATTACTGAAAAGACATCATATGGCAAATTGAAATCACTCAACAGCTTCAAATTCAACCACGAATTTACCAAAATTCAACCAGCTTCAATCAACCACTTAATATATTTCTGTCAGTGGGTACTTAATGAAGCAATCTGGTAAAAAAATGATCATTGAGTATTTGCAGGGACATAACATTTAAAAGGTGTGTCTAGGTACCTGCACATACATGATGCAGTAACATTAATTTTCTGTCCTATAATAATTATGCAACATTAAAACTCTCCGTAACTAATACACTCATAATGTATGGTGTCCAACTCCTCGTCTGGAATCCCTTTGAATTGGACTTGACCGCAGGCCGAAATGTCCCCCAGGCTATACCCATACGTTTCTCGGAAGTGAGCTTGCTTGGAATTCCCTCCGACACGCACTTCACCGTCTTTCTTGATTTGAAGTCGTTGAAGATGAGTTCTTCACTGTTCATTGTTGGCATGTGTTTGTCACTGGACCGAACCTAAACCCCACCGATGGCTGCCACCTTAGCGCGGTGGTGGGGTTTGCGTTGGCCAATGATCCATTGCAGCTACGCCGGCGAGCATATGCTCATGTGTAAGGGTTACCCATGCCGGACAGATCAGTGGTGAGGTCCAGACAAAGCGCAGCCAGGGTCGGCCTAACCATGTCCTCCCTTGAATTTGCGGTCCCCTCCCCTCCCCTCGGGCCGGCCTTCCCCCTCGAGATGGTGATCCCCCTGAAGTCGGGTTCCGCCGGCCCGAATCCTCACCCCCCCCCCGGTCCGTCCCCATTCCGGCCTGGCCTCCCCACCAGTGCTGGACTCCCCCGGATCGGGCCCGTTAGGTCGACCCCCTCCCCTTGCCCTCCAATTATGATCAACAAAGTTAAATATAACAAATAATGTGCGTAATATAACCTCGTCATTGACGCGCCATTAAACCAAACTAATCTAATCTAAGTAAGTTACTTAGGTAATTAGTTTTGACTCAAATATTAGTAGGTATTCGAATTGTACTTATAGTTCATAATTAAATAATTTTAATTTTAATATTATTCTTCACTTGGAATTCCTCAATAATGTCTAATGTCTACAGTAATATTACTTATACATACCTACCTATTTTAAATTTTAATACTCTTACTTTACTTATAAGAATGCTTTCCTAAATACCCAACATGGGGGACTCATTATTGAGTCCCTCAAGGGTCAATACATTGTAATATGTACTATTGTAATGTGAAAAAGAAATAAAACTATTCAATCCGTCGTACTCCAAGTAGAGTCACTCATCGATTCGTTGTTCGCGCATTGAAACTCCTTCGCTAAGACTCTGTCGAAGTCAAGACGGACAGCGTTGCAATTGCATAACATCCATGGGAAATTAATTGTCTATATAAACTAATCGTGAAGCTATGTATACATGGGCAGACGATTGTACAAAAACAAATTAGAAACCCAATGGAAAGGAAATGGAACTAAGAAAATCGAAAACTAAAGGGAATTAGTCTCACAAACGATAGATAGAGGTATTCGCTTTGTAGCCTGTCAGTTCTGGTTAATTTTTCCTTTAAATAGCATGGTAGGTATCAAGCACAGTAAAAAAATAATATTTCAGTTTCATTATACCAAAATTTATTTCTAGGGTACCAATACAAACACAACAATCTAAACATCAATGTTTACTTATATTTTAAAAGGGTGTGAAATTTTTTGAAGCACAATCCTGGGTGCATGCCCGGTTTTCTGTCGCATGTTTCACAATGATACCCAGTCTATTTCCTGCCTCCCTGCACTTTCCTGTCACTGCACAGTCGTTCTTCTTTTTCCCATCTCAAATGGCAATGAAAAACTGTGCAAACTGTGCAAATGAAAAACTGGGGTTCTAAATTTAATCTGGGGAGGGGGGTAGGTGTACCTAAACGAAAATAGGTACGATACTTCGTTGTATGCACGATCTCCTCTTTAGCAAGGAAATACACACAATGTAACAATACACACCTAGATTCACGATTTAGTTTATGCTCTACTTCGCTTTGATTCAAAATTTGAGTGTGGATTGGTTTATTTTTACCTCGCGGTCTCCATTTCGACACTTCTTACATGCGATTCCGATTTCGCATGTTTCATGAGGCGACCGTCCTAAGAAAAAATAATCTCCCTCCTCTTTTGTTATAAATGAAATTGTTTTCTTTTCTCTGTTAAAATGTTGAAAATGTTGAATGCCTTCTTGTATAAAGGGAGTGATAATAAAATCTCCACAAGAACTCTGCAAGAGCTTCTTGTCATTTTTGGCATGCATTTGATAGACGTGCGCTAGCCTGCTGTACCTGCGTTGGACCGGCAATTTCAACATTGACAATTCCGAACGCGGCGGAATTCGTCCCGTGTTTAGGTTTCCCTACATGCATTTTAAATTTTGGTGCCATTTTCGCCATTTGGCTAGACACCCTAGCAGTGAGTTCTGGAATCCGCTGCAGTCTGCTTTGCATGTCCTGACCTACAGGAAACACGATGTTGGCCAAGGTCTGCCTTCCTTCGGGGGTTAATCTCTCAGGATGCCTATAACCTAATAAATTAGGGGTTGGCTCTGACCCGGCTGGAATAAGTCATTGGGTAAGGGGTCCCAGTTCCCGAATATCTGTTGTTGCTCAGTAACAGTACGAGTCTCGCGGTAACGTAGGGCGACACATAGCATTCGTAAACATTGTGTGATAGTGCTGTCGCAACTCCAAACGTACCGGCCGGTATTTCAGGCACCTCTCCTTCTGGGATGTAGATTGATGGGACCGCGATCTCCGGAATGTTGACCATAAGGAGATCACCCTGTGGTGTAGTGGCATTTGATAATAATTCAATGTATGACGTCACAGCTTCAGGAAGGGTGAAGTCTTCGGGAAATAAATTCAGCGGAGATTCCTCATCCGCGTACCGATCTTAACTATTGATCATCCGCACGTGATCGATCATAGCGGCATTCAGCGCACACGTACATACGTGTTGAAATGCGCAGAATGGTACCTCACGCCTGAGCCTTGGGTTCACGACCTCTATCTCAGCATAGGTTCGTTCAAGCAGCAGAGGAAACGTGGAACAATCCATGTTGTGAGCATAGATCCGATGAACGGGTTGTGTTCCAGTATTGGCGTTTAAAACCTGGTTAGGTAGCAGCACTGTCCTGTGTAGGATAGACAAGGTGTATAGAAGTAATGTGTAGTGTTTTCGGGTCAGAGCAGCCTGCATTGACGATTTATGAACTTATTTCAGATATATCAAAACAATATAATACAAGTCTTACCAGAGTAAAAGAAGTTATCTGCTTTGAAATGTTCCCCACACACTAACATCATAGAATAATAAAGCTTACGTGCATTTTGGAAACCCTCTTGCCAATCTTCAAAGCAGATTGCAGATGATTGTTTCTCCCGCACATCGTCATTCGGGAATAAATGAAAGGAGAGTCCATCTGCAGCTGTTGATTCTTTGTTTGAACATTGAGGAACACTACAGTATCGATTTGCTGATTTAATTTGCTTTTAAATAGGTAAATTCACCGGTTGAACATCTATTGACAGATGAAAACAAATGAAAAACAAAAGATTTTTCACCTAGATAGATTAGTTGGCGAAGCAGCCTCCAGATGTCGACTCCTTTGATTTTAAACGCGAATATGGGCCATCTTGCCATAGCGGTTCATCAACCAGCTTTTCGGCTTTGGCGACCACTACTTTGTTGATCACTTCTTGGACATCAACAATGGGTTTCTTTCTCTGTTCTTTATACTGCTTTGACCTAGCAGTGGGTTTCCTGGGATAGGCAGGAGGGATGGTGTCTGCCATTTGTGGCTGGGCCCAATCCATTTGAAGGGGGGGGGGCTTCTTGTACGTCACGGATGTTACGTTCGTACTTTCGGCGTTGTTGGCGGTTCATCGCTTTTTCTGCGGTAGGCGACCCTGTTTACAGGGTTGCGGCATCTGCCTTTGCATTTTGCAAATGAAATAAAGTGTTTTATACCGTATTTATATTTATAAACGACAAATTTCACACAGCTTACAAAATGCTCCTCCACTCAGTTTGTCCTCAGAGAGCCACGCAAAAGTATTTTGCAATTTCTTGCGATAGCACCTATCACTTGTGTTGCATTTATTGCTGATACATTCTGCCGCTGTTTCAGTTGCACTTTTACTATCGGCGACGGTGACACTTTCAGATATAACATCGCGACCTGCTTCATCACTTGAGTTTGACTCGCATGAAGTAACAGTTGCTGTCGGGAACAAATAGAACTACTAATTGTTGCCGTCGATGGTTTCACATTATCGATTATCGACTAGTGGCTCCAGTGGCGACTAGAGGCACTTCATTCATTCAACATGGCGACCATTCTTCTAGAGCCATTTATTGTAAAACGTTTTTTCTTTCTTCACAAAGTGGAGAAAGACCACGTGACCGTCGCCAGACGCCGCCGCTTGATCTGCAACACATAAAAAAACACACCGGCTGTTAGCGAGCGTGCGAGAGAAATTAACATTCTGTTTCAAGGTCGCCACTGTGAGGAACACATAATCCTGAGTAGATGCCCTGAAAGAACGAGGAAAATTATAGCTCATTGAATAACGAAATGAAATGAACATTGTCAATAAGAAAACAAGAGAGTTATAATAACAAAAACAATACACTCTCAAAGGTACATAACCTCTAAATCGGGTGGAGAAGAAAACTGTCAAATGTTACTTTAATTTGAGGAAAACAAACTAAATGACAAAATATGAAGGACACTTATAGATTGGTATAAGAAATGGAGAGTGTGTCACTTGAAGGTAAAATAGACCATGGAACTTAAAACACACGTATAAAATGTTACATGTAGTAGGTGTTACCGACTTCGAAGGTAACTGAATTTGAGGGCCTGAAATTTAGCGTCCAGCAGTTGAGGGTCCAGTTCACTCTTCAACTCACTTGTATTTAGTTCATTAACTTTCCACACTTTCCTTACCAACATATCAAATGATGAGACCCTCATCATTAGTATGAATAAGACATTTTGTCAATTTGACACTTATGATTTTAGTTTAAAAATTAACTTTTTGTGATTTTATCTTTGAAAATTCTGAAATAGTTTCAGATAAGTCAATGCTCCTGGCAATGGATTTTTTTTTTGACAGAATGGCTAGCGAAGAAAGCATTTCGTCCCCCATGGTTGATTTTTTAGGTACGTCTTGATTAGCTTTAGCTAGGAGAAGCTCCTTTCTCCGCTCGCCACAGTGACCAGTTATGTCAACAACAGTCTTAGGGAAACCCAGAAGTTTGGGAAGTTATCATACAAGTCATTTTTTAGCATGAATTGAAGCACTCTTTGAAGAGTGCTGCAATCCTCGGGCAAGAGACTTGTGAGGTAGCCTAACTCTTTTTTCAGTTCGTAGCCATTAATAACACTGGCGTCTCCAACAGTCAGCGCATTTTGAAGATCCTGGCAAGACTTCGCGAATTCTTCTTTCACGGAGAGTTTTGTTAGTGCATGCGAGCTTGGCGCCCTGTGCGGTGGCACAGGTCGCATACCCCTAAAACCGGCCCTGGTAGACAGGCTTGCAAAGTACATGGCTAGTGTCTAGAAAGTGTAGGTAGGTACCTATATAAAATAGCATAAAATACATACATTTTGGACGAGGGTATAAAACCACATTGTTGCCATTGAAGTCCACTGCCATCGGGAGCATGGACAGGTCGAGGCCACCGACCTCCACTTGAGCAACAGTTGAATCTGAACAAGTATTACAATAATTACTTTGGGTAGCTATAAAGCTAAAGTAAGATCTAGGCAGAGACTTGTTATAACTACTGGGTGGGGGACTAAGAACCGGTTTTTGTACCTCTTGCTAATGTGCAACCTAATTTTACATTGATTATTTTATCCTCTAGCTAACACTATCAAGAAGTTGAAAGACGTTTGCTAACAGATTTTCTTTTCATTACCTTACTTTTTGCTTCAGTCACTCTTTTGGCATTTAAATATTTTATACGGATGAAGGTGCGAATGCGAATAAACTTATAGATGATATCGAAGTGAACAAGGGGGAACGTATTTGATAGTTTATTACTAAGATGTTTCACAACACCAGGTCCCTTTTTGAATGCGTCGATTCCGTGATGTGCTAAAAAGTGTTTATTGAGTTCCGTAACGGTATTCTGCCACTCTAGTGTGGGTTGGATTAGTCCCCCGTACGACAGATGCTGTATCCACGATGGCACATCAAGCTCTTCGAGACGTATCTTGTAGGTGTGATCCCCCAGATGTGGATGGTCGGCTCGAAGTTTCTTTGCAATCCAGCCAGCAACGTAAAAGAGTCCGTCGGACTCTTTTTCCGAGAGCGGAACATCGGCGACTTGCGGAGCTAGCGTACTTTGAAATTCTGCTGTTTCTAGAGGATCATCTACATTGTCGGGTTGGCCGTTTGATGTCTCGTCGTCAATGGTAATGCCAGATTTTCGCAAAACGCTAGCTACTAAGTATTCTTCGTCAGCTCGGCTGACCGTGTTCGTCTTTCGCTGAACAATTCCTGCATTTTTCCCCAAAATTATCATACGTATCCGTATCACAAATCTACAATACGCATTCTTAACACCACTGCTTCTATCTTTGACTTGTGTAAGAGTAAAAGTGATGGCTTCTGATTGCTTCAGAATTTCTCTACATGTCCTTTCACTTAAAATCACACCGAAATTCACATTACTTATACTTTTTAAACCGATATATTTCCCATGAACATTTTCTTCGACAAACATGGTATGATTATCAAACACTTTTTGAGGTGAATCTCGAACATCGATGATAAACGCATATGTGGTCCACATCTTGAGTTCTTCCAAAAATTCTGTCCATTCCAAAAACGATATAATCACACCAGAACCATTTATCGATGAAATTATTTTAACAAACGGTGTAAATTCATCTTCAGCATTCAGCCCAACGATAATCAGTTTTGATCGATATGGATTCACATAGAAAAGTGATTGCACAACACCGAGAAATGGTTTTTCGTCTATTGCTGGAGTGATTTCCATTTTTTTTTTAAATATACAATTTCAACTATCTTCGATAAATCTTCAGAGGTAACTGACCTCTTTCATGGTAAATCGCAAATCAAATTGAATCTAACAAAATGTAATCGTCAGCATTTTTACTTTGAAACAAGACAGGTTTGAACAGGAAATGCAGGACATTGACCTCTCCTATGAAATGCGCATTATTTTTTGATTGCACGTGCGCAACAGCACTGTCCACCATATCCGGTGTCATGTTTCATGCAGTGGCCGAATATTTTAAAATAGGTTGATCTCACGAGTCGATCATTTTTTTCAGGTGATTTTTTATTAAAATGTTTGAGAAACGAATTTAGTGTTTTCCCTCTAGCTCTATGAGCTAAGAAAATAGCGCAATATTCACCGCAAACATTTGATGTAACGCTTTGTAGTGGAATACGATTATATGTCCAGCTTTTACAATGTTGATTTAGAAATTGACGGTGTTGTCGAATGAGCGGGGGATAGCCAAAACTACAAAAAAATTCCCCATTTCCATGCGTATTAATGTGACAAGCGACCCAATGTTGACCCTTGCACCTTGCTATGTCGGTATTGGCAATCAATTGAATCGGACGACCCACATGTTTAGGTAGTGTATCAGCAGCAAAAACACCAATAAATAAATCTTTAGAATATTTATCTTGAGAAAGTGCATTTTTTAATACATTTGCATACATTTTAAATTAATCCTTAACAACAGTACTCTTCGCATCCATAGGTAAACCTCGAATGAACATACAATCAGGGCTCCAGTGTTTATGTTCATAAAACGGGATGTCTTGAGGCAACCATTTATGTATCACGACCCCACATGATGGACAGGCAGCTTTGTCTCCATGAAACGTGTAATATAACCCAGCCTCGGCCAAGTCGCGTGCGGTGACATTGTCATTCCGGAATGATGCAAATGATTTCAATCTTGGCTCCAGTTGAAACATGTCGGTTTTTTCACTGTTTGCAACACACCACTGTGACAGCTTCATTGCACTTTTCAGAGAGCACATTTCACCCGCAAAACCAATATGCACACCATGGACGTAACACTTTATTTCTTCGTATGGAAATGATGACGATGAGTCATACTCGAAATCATTCAAATCAATAACATTTCTCCAGAAGATGTTGTCTAAATATTTCACATTTGTTCTGCCTCTGGTATATTTTAGTTTATAACCCAGACAGTGAGTGAAAACCATGATTTTTAATGCTTCATCTCTAGCTCTGCAGTTTGCGTACGTGAAACCAGTAAAATTTGTTTCACTAGAGTCATCAAATACCAGAATCGACGGACTTCTTTCGCCGTACGATCCATTTTCTAAAATCCACTGTTTTGATTTTTTGGTTATGTTGTCAACAACAGCAATTTCTTTCACAACATGAGTATCGTAGCCGACAGCCACCGTCTCGAAATCAATAGTACAACTCATGATGAGGGTTGGGCTAAGACTGAATAAAAAACACAAATACATTTCAATATATCAATTTTATTATACCATTTCAAACACTACAATATTCAAACAATATTAATTACTATAGTCGACAATCACATTTCGATTGCGATCTATCTCTAGAATATTATCAAACTCTGCATATACAATCACATCGATAGCTTCTTTAAGTGCTTCTTTAAAACGAAGATCGATACGTAAATTCTTGTTGTGTTGCAGACTATAATGATTTTCATTACAAGAGAGGTCTGGACTCAGGTCAAAGGCCAATAAAAAGATTCCATTTGGATATTCTTCACGAGAAATATCAATACCTCGATCCTTAAAGTGAATACCATTCCCAGAAAACAATGTATGATAGCAGGCGACATATTGGTTAGTATCAAAGTCGGGTTGCAGTGGTTTAGCTGGGATTTGTTGACCATCCGCATACATGCAGAAGTGGTTTAATCCAAAATGTTGAAAGTTGAAGGGATTCTTTGTATAGCTCCCGTTAACAGCTGCATTGGAGACAAGTCCAATGATAATTTTCTTCGGATTACCCGTCATGAATAAATTGCCTATTTCCTTGCTTTGTATTCCTGCTGGGATAGTTACCAGCTTGACATCTACTCTTGTTAGAGGATATTTTGCATTGGCTCCTTCTAAAACAATATTTTGTGCAATCATAACAGACTCATTCACGCGAACTTTTCGCACAAAAAGAGTAGCATCAGTGATGATTGTCTTGAAGGATGCATTGGAGCCGGCCATGAGATGAAACGAATCTCTGCTCTTGATAAACTTCATGCGTAACTCCACACCATTTGGTATGAGACGGTCTTGATTGAACAAATCGCCATGAATATTTCCAATCATATCCACAATTTGACTTCCATCTGTATACTTTTTTCGTTTCTGAAGCCCTAAATTCTTATCAAAATCCTCCATAAATCCAGCAGTATCTTTATACCAATGTTGACATGTTCTATGTGAACTCTTAGCAGAGGGACCAAAGTGCATACAATTCTCAAAAAATGAACGATAGGCATAGTTATTATTTGATGAAGGGAGAAGTTTTCCGTTTAAAGTCATCTCAAACTGAGCAATCAGAGAATGCATGAAATTATTGACGGGCGCCACCACAGCAGCAGCCGTTTGAACAGCACCATCTGATTTTTTGACAAGAGTTGCAAGCGGCGAGCCATCTGCATTCACAATTTTTGCTTGAAGTGCAAGCAGAGATTGACCTATATCTATGTATTCCTCACCTTGTGCAGGAACAACAAATTCAAATGGGGCAAATTCTGTCATTGCAGCAATGGGTTTATAAGGATACCAATCACCTCTCTCAAGACAAATTTGAGTCGATGGAACTTCAAAAATATTCAATTCCGATTTCATCGCCTTTTCGGATTCTGCATGCATAAGAGACATGATTATGCAAAAATGTCTGTAAAACAACCAGGTGTATTTGTCTTCTTCTTCTTCTTTGTCTTTTTAACCACCTTCTTCTTTTTAGGCTTGATGTTTAGAGTTTTTTTCGGAGAGATCTTGTTCCTCTTACGTTTGCTCTGATACTGAAGAATGCGTAACCTCTTCAACCTTTTTATCCCATCACCAGTCATATTTTGAAATTTGTCTTCTACTTTTCGTTTGAGATTTGCACCTGCTTCACCGACTCGCCTATGAAATGATTCTTTCACAGGTTTATTCTCAACTAAATCACCCAGAAAATTTGCTCCCGTTCTAGCCGTCTCATGAGCAACAACACGAGCACCGCTTCTTAGTCGAGGAAAAGCAGATTTAAACAACCCTTTGAAGAAGCTTGCAAACCCATGACCACGTTGAAAACTTGTACCATGATAAACATTCAATCTTCCTCCAGCCTGGTCTCGGTAAAATTTTGTGTAAAGTTCCACATCCATTATGATCGGTGACGAAAATGAAGCACCACAGCAGAAGTTCCAGCTTGAAATGGTAGCGAATCACCAGTGTCTCCTCTTAAATCAATTTCGATGCTTCTAATCTCATGAATCATAACCGGAACGTAGAGTAAATTTAAAAATCTTTGAGTGACTTGTTCACCAAATTTGTGAGTTTTATATTGTGTATTGACAATACGTAATAGCGGAGCAACCACGTCCCCTACGATTTGAGGTTCTATTACATTACAATACACAAAGATAGATTTGGGAGTTCCAGCATCAACATCTATTGCTCTACCGACTAATGGACACACGCCATTTGTAATGTTGTGTTCATAACCCAATTGAATAGCGAGATTAGGCGCAAAATTTACTTCATGCTCTTCATCTTTACTATTCTTCACAGAAATACAGCCGCTTGCATTCAAATCGCTGAGCGGTGCAATGCTGATATCCAGGTGTTTTATTGCATCATTGATAGTTTTCAACAACATGTCATCAGTTTCATAGTAGCCCGGCTTTATGTCCACTCTTTCATATACCCTAGTTTTTTTCTTTCCTAGAATAGTTTTTCGTGAAACACCAACATAATTTTGACCTTTAGTCACATTGAACAGCGTTTGTGGGTAATGAAGTTCAACCAAAGCCACCTCCCAGGGACCTCCTGACAATTTTACAGGTTCCTGCAATTGAGTGACAAAATTTGCCGTCGTATTATCCTTATACATTTTCATCGAACTGTTGCTAGGCAACGTCATGTAGAGAGAGCGATTCATATTTTTTGAATGTTAGAAGCTAATATCCAAGAGTTGAATTTGGCAGGCAGACCCTTCCACTGGACCAAAACTTTCTCACTGACGCCCTTTCCCATTTTGCGTACGATTTTATGTATTTTGTAAAGAGAATTATTACCTTTCCTTTTCTTTCCTTTCCTTTACCTTTCCTTTTGCAATTCTTTTTCATAAAAAGTTCCAACAATTTCCTCGCCTTCTAAATCTTCAATTCTATACACCACTTGGTTTCGATCAACAATGCAAATGACTTTGAATATTTCATCAGACCAATTTTGTTCGTAACCCTTATCAAAAATTATTTTTTCTCTGCTGATACGCACATAATCACCTACCTTTAATTTAGGTTTAGATCGTTTCCTACTTCCAATTTCATTATCTCTGTAAAGATGACGCCAAACTTCAAGTGCATTTTTGTCGCTCACCGCAGCTGGCATCATACCAATTGACCTATGTACAGCCAACGCATAAAGTCCTGTTAATTCTTCACCCTTACAGAATATCACGATACCACCACTCGTACAGCGAAGCTCGATAAGTTGCCTACAGCAAACCCATAGTTATTTGTCAACAGAGGGATGACTTGAAAAACTGGTTTTGTCTGTCAACAACGTCCATCCACACAAATATCTACTCGATGCGATTCAATCACAAAAATAACAATACCGACTGTAATTTCCTATGAGCTGTGTGATTTCCCAAACTACTTAATACTTATCACCTGTAACACATTGTTTAAATCTGAGTAGACCGTCATTGAACAAATGCTAATTAGACAATTCAAGTATAAAGATTTTCGTTTATTCGACAGATCTCAGGATTTTGATATCAATCCTAGCGTGTTTGCATGATGATCGTATTTTTTAAAAATTAAGAAATACTTTTTCTTATAGATTTTTTAGAGGAATAAAAGAGAAGAAGAGAGTGTTTTAGAGTTGACGACTCTAAAGACTAGAGATCTCTAGAAGATTAGAGTTGGCGTTGAGTTAAGATTTAGAGTCTTTAGAGTTGAGTGGTGTTTTAGGGTGACGTTGTGACTGTGATTCTCAGTTACTTTCCGGTTTCTGTTACAAATGAATTTATCTAAGGTTTGATGGTTATAGGAGCTGTTTGAGTGTCTACAATAACAATCAAATATTTTCTGATCAATGATTCACACACTGATTGATAATAGATCAAATTATGTTGCCAGCCTTGACACCAGGATTCATTCAATTAACCGATTTATTCCATTTGGAAGATTTATTAGGTAATTACAAATTACATAAATATAGACTATCTTAACTTCATTTTAATATAAATTAATTTTTAGATTAAATAATTTAAAATACCTAATAATTATATAATTTTGGAGAATTTAAATTAAATAGTTTAAACTCCAAAATGTATTATAACAATCGTGATATAATCAATACCAATGAAATCCAAATGCACCAACCAACTATATTTGTTTTAACTGAAAGTTAACTATTAGTTCCGATAAACGAAAAACTGATTGTTGTTCCTACGTCATATTAGTTCGATCGACATAACATTGACTTCCTTATCTGTGTGATCTATCTGGGGCTGATGAACACAACCCAGTAATGCAGTCATCCCTCTGTTGACAAATAGCTATGGGTTTGCTATAGGCAACTTTACGAGCTTCGCTGTACGAGTGGTGGTATCATGATATTCTGTAAGGGTGAAGAATTAACAGGACTTTATGCGTTGTCTGTACTCGATGATTATAAGCGTTCATCAGTTTCGGTAGTACATTTATGTAGCGATACGTGTTCTTTAATGTGAAATACTTCCACATCATTTCCTTGATTGATCGGTTGAGCCTCTCAGCTATACACGCTTTGGTGTCAGGATTATTTGTGTAGTAAAAATAAACATTATTTTCTGTGAGAAATTTTTGAAAATGCAAATTTTTAAATTCTCGACCTTTATCGGTCTGTATACGAACAGGTTTACGTTTACTTTGCTTGAAAATCTTTGCGAAAGCCTGAGACACTTCTTTACCTGTCTTTTGTTTAAGAGGAATCAACCAAGCAAATTTACTAAATACATCAATCACGGATAACAAATAGTTGTATTTATCATTAAATTTACTGAGTGATCTCATATCATTTAAATCAGCCTGCCATAACTCATCAATGCTGTTGACTATTTATCGGTTACGTTTAAATCTTTTTCGAACAGGTTTATGTAAACTATAAGTATCTTGGGATTGAAGCCATTGCAAAACAATTTTTTTAGGAATCTCTTTATTAGTTGCCTTCCACAATGCATTTAAAGTAGAAAATCCAGCTGGATGCCCAGGATCATTATAAATACGAGACAATCTTTTACATATTTTAGAATTCATTTAAACACAAATTCATCCCAATCTCCCATAGAAGTTGCTCCTCTTGTTCGTTTTGATGGCTTCTCCGAAGGTGATGGTAGAGGTCTGTTCAGTTGACGGTATCGCTGAAGAATGTCTTCTCTTCTTCGAATGTTCCCTATAAGTGTGAGTGGTAGATTTATGTCGGTGAGAATTTTGGCAAACATGTTCCAACCAATCGGTTCTGTTTCTCCTCGACGATTGCGAACAAGATCAGATATCAAATCTGTGATTGTGGAACCGAAAATTTTCACACCGTTCACACTGACAAGTCCCGAATCATCCCATGAAATAGCATCAGATGATGCCAGCTTATCGAAAATAAGTCCAGCTTTTCTTTTAAAAGTGCCGGGAACAGCTTGTAACACTTGTGTTCTCATGGGTTCTTCAAAAACTGCATCATCTTCATCCTCTTCCACCATCTTCTTCACAGGGATTCCAGGGTGAGTTTCAACTTTTTCAGGACGTATCTCCACAGAAATAGGTTGACGGGCTTCATTTACAAAATATAAATACCTTTGTAGAACTTCATAATATTTACGCCATTTTTCATCATCAGAAAATTTGCTAGCGTGAAGTATTTGATGTTTATCTCTATCAAGAGATGATAATGTATCATTGAGAGGATGTATTTGCGGTTGTTGAAGTCGTTGCATACTCTCTGGGTTTACAAGAATCATCTTTTTAGTATTATCCATAATGATTATGATGATGATGAGTTAAAAATACTTCCCAAAAGTCCACTAATAAGCGGAGCAATCAAAAGTGGGAGAAACGCACCACCAGACTGAACCAAAATTTTTTTCTTAGTTTTCCAGCTATCACCCTTGCGTGCAATTTTTCGTAAGAACTTCTTATGACGACGAAGTTTATTCTTCTGAGAGGGTTTCAAGAGAACACGACCTTTTAATGTGTTTAATACACAAGCACAAATCGATTGAGTCAAACCTTTATCTGCTGATTTTAATATACTCTTGCGCATAGCAGGGGTTGCTTTACTCAATGCCTTGAGGAGTTCACTATACCTCCTCGTTGAGTCAGTCATCGTGATGAAATGAAGCTTTTATGACAATGTAGTGTCATTTAGTAGATTTTGGTGTGTATACAACACAGGCCTCATCATCAGGGAAAATATGAGTGCGCAATCTCATATTCTCGGGGCAAGTCTGTGTAAAATCAAATAGAATATAGCCGTGAGGTTGACTCGTTGCATCTTCGAAAGATTCTTGCACATGTTTCATGTTCCTTGGGCATACCTGCCTTGCGAGATGTAAAATTTGAGACTTATCACGAGGATTTTTAAAAAGAATAATATAGTGGGCATTCAAAGAGATATCACGTCGTCCCTTACCTTGATTAAAAATATTTTGAGAAATGAGAAATACACTCACTTTACGATGATGTGAGATTTTGGTAAACAAGTCCACAACCCTATCATCTGCTTCTCGCATTAGATCATCGATAATCAAAATTTGAGCCCCGGAAGATGCAGACAAGTCGGCAGGATTAATAATTCCCTCGTGGAACTTGACTCGTGGATCTTGAATAGATTCATATAAACTCTGCCACTCGGCAAAACACCAAATAATATTTTTTATAGGTTCATCTACCATAGAATCCAAATTTGTTAAAAAACGGCGTATAAAATAAGACTTGCCACATGATGTGGGCCCCGCAATCAAAGCTGTAAAAGGAACCTTCCAGGTTGGATCCATTTTGTTGAATGAGATTAAAATATATTTGTTGATAAATTTATAATATTTTTTGAAAATCATAAATTGTCAAGGAATTAGGATTGAGAGTGAAGAAGGGAAACAAATTATTCATAAAAAACATAAGTTTAGAATAAAACATGTATTTTACAAACATGTGTCATGTTTTATAACAGGGACATTGACATTGATGTGATGTTGATGTGATATTATTATAACTAATTCTAAATTCCCTAATCTATGTCCATTTCCGTGTCTATTCTAAAATGACCGTATGCTAGGGTGTTGAAACCATCATGTAGAATGTATCTCTTGTCGTCGAACGGTGATAGTGTACTCTTCCTCTGACTGACAGTAAATATTTCATGTTTCTACGGATGGACATCATTTTCTCACTTTGTACACATTTTTCAAATAAGGCGACTCTATACTTTTGATGAGTAACATATTTTTTCATTGTGGCTCTAGTTATGCCTTTGCCAACCTTTTTGTTTCTACCGTCCAACTCCAAGAGACTGTACATTTTTGCCCTTAAACCCACAAATTCCTTCACAATTCTACCGTCCGACTCGTCTTTCATTTTTCCCAACACCTTTTTATTAGTGTTGGAAAAAAGGAAATGATCTTTCGGCAAATTGGAAGTATCAAATAGCGAAATGTCTTCAGCCATGTCTTGATACAGATCATCAGTCTGAATCTCATAACACAGTGAGTCTGTGTCTGTGAATAATAATTTTGAATTTTGCCAATGCCTTGCATAATAAGATGAGAATCGTAATTTCGAAGATTATGAAATATAACAGGAATATGCTCGGCTTGAGGTGCATTTATATTACATTCATTATGTGCTGCACCCCTAAATTTGCCAGTTATGTGATCATGATCACGAACACGATCAATATCGTCCAGAGGCTTTTCACAAATGCTACACATGGTGGCCTGTGCAAAGGAAATCTCGTCTTCATCTGTCATCTTAAGAGGGATAATTTTGAACATTATTTTCAATAATTTCTCCTGCATGACCAGAAGTGAATTAAGAAAATGATCCACAACATTATCACCACTGTACACACGAGGTGGCTCAAACGCTTTTCCCTCCGCATCAATCACAACAAAGGCATATCCCGAAGGATCATGCAAGGCGGTCTTATGGGTATGTGATCGTGCATCATCAGGTTCACAACCATTCAACTTCCTCACAAAGCACTCAAAATCTGCATATATAGTGAAAGGTGCTTTAAATGAAAAGCCTCTTTCTCTAAACTTCATGGAATTGTCATCCTCTGGAGGCATAACAATTCTTTGAGGGTCGTGTGAGTCGCAGAGGGTGTGATGCGCTTCAAGCCTTTCCTCTGTGGAAAATCTATGCAGGCAACGATGACAATAATATGCTCTACCGTGATGTTTAGTCAGTGAACTAAGAAGGCGACTGAGGTCCTTGATGAGGAAGTAATGAGAATTTTCCTCGTCGGACATGAATAATAAATTAATATGACTATCTCTATTTTCTTTACTAATTCTAAGGGGGTACACTATTTTATAATTGCCGAATTTATCGGGCATTACACCATACACATTCACGGAAATGGACTCGTTTTGTTTCTCAAATCTATCTATGCTACTAATTTTTACAGGGTATTCTATTCCACTCATATTTACACTAGATTCAAAATTAACATAATTATTTACACGGTCTACATTAAAAGCCGGAGGGTGAAGATGGGCTAAAATACTCCATAAGAAACACTTTTGGTCGTTGTTTTTTACATTTATGATCGATTTTGTATAATATAATTTAGGTGGTAGGAGCATATAACTACTGGCAGCTAATGGAGCATATTTAACTGATTTTAATTCTAATTGTAAAACTCTATCTACGATCCAACCGCTCCCTTCACGTTGGAAATTTTGACATGCTTTAGCCATGGATGAGAAAGCTACATTAAATTGTTCGTCAAACTCATCCATATTATAAATTAAAACACTATTCTTACTTCTAAAACATGCTTTTGTGATGACCTCATCCTCACCCACATTTTTTTTAAATTGAACCACTAAACTTAAGTACCATTTTACACCTTTAAACACTTCTAAATCTTTTGCTAATTTCACTCTCACCGTGTCCATTCTGTCCGAAACAAATTTTAAAACATCTAAAGAATCATGTTCAACTTCATCACTGTCTTCACTCCCTTTATACGTATATGATTTTACGTTTTCCTCTGAGAGCACTACTCACTTCACACGTGTACTGGTCGGGTTCTTCTGCAGGCAGCGATGATGTTGACGGCCCAGGAGTTGATGGTGGAGCTGGGTCGTCGACATGTCGAACCCCCGCGTTTGAAGTACTCGGGGGTTTGTGATATTTGACATGGACCTGCAGATTATCCCTGCGGTTGAACGATGCGTTGCAGAGAGTACACGTGTGAAGAGCTGTTGAAGTGTTGCCAGCAGATGGAGGAGGAGGATGCATAGCCAGTTTGTGACGTTTTAAATTTGAGTTTAAAGTAAACGTAACGCCACAAATTGTACAGGGGAACGTTGACTTCTCCCCCTTACTATGCACCCTGGCATGCCGCTTCAGGTTGTCCTTACGTTTGAAGCTGGCATTGCACTCCTCGCACTTGAAGTTCTCCATCTTTCTACAAAGATGAAATACTAATATTTGTAAAAATGTATGTTTCCAATATAGAAATGTATTATCTAATTGCTATTCAACTTTCTCTTTGAAATTATCATTTAAACGTACCTTGATTTAACTGCTGGTTTTCCTTCGAAGACAGAATATGAAAATGTATCGCAGCAAATCCAGAAACTGTAAATTAAAAAATGTTTATTAGTTTACCTATATTGTAGAAATAAATATAAAGACATCCATTTAACTTCTTTTAAAAATTAAGAATAACTCACCAGAATTTGTGAAAGATGCTGTTCTCTCTCGCTCCACAAAATGAAACCGATTGTTAGGAAATCACACAAGTGTAACCTGTAAAAAATAAAATGCAAACATTAAATTCTATTCATAAAATTATATTTGTTATAAATATATATTTTACTTGAAAGTGAAAAAACTTACCTCAAATCTTTGTAACACGCACTCGAAGAAATAAAAAACTGTGTAATAATAATTATAATTAAATAAAGATTGAATAAACACTTGGATAAAACACACCGCTTGAAAATTCACTTGACACACACTTCAATTCTTCTGACGCAATATGAAGACGAACCGCACTGGTCAATTGATTTGAAGAGAATGATTGATTTGGCAATCAACACTTATTAATATTGTAACAAGAGGTCATACACCTGATATTAGTCTCGTACGAGGTACTCACTTACGGATGAACTAGCCTCAAACCAGGTGCTAAAATTGATGATGCAGCGATTTCATTTCCGTTCAACTATGAGATGCAGGGTCCAAAGTCCAATATACGTCGCAATTGTCTCACGGATGTGATGATCCAGGTGTTCAATTGCGACTTTAGAGTATCTTGTTACCTCAGCAGTAAAGTGTATTTGATAAATGCACTTGACATGAGATGCATTCATTACAATGCTTTATTTAATATTTTGTTCAATAGTTGGAATATGTGAACACAATTCAAAATTTCATAATAATAATTAAAAAGATGCTACCATCCTCATCCTCATCCACATCCACATCTCAATCCTTTATAAGATGTAGGATTCAATGTCCAAATATCAGTTGGATTATGTGAAAACAAAACAAAATTTCAAATTATCTTAACATTCTAATTATTTGCGTTAGTTTTAATTAATAAAATTATTATCACCTAGAGAGTGCTACAGTCGAGCGCGAAATTCAAATTCAAATTTTTGTGCTGCTTTTAGTAAATACAATTATTGTCACCTAGATAACGTTGTAGTCGAGTCAAGTTTAAATTCAAATTTTTTGTGCCGCTTTTCGTGAATGTAATTATTATCACCTAGATAGCGCTGCAGTCGAGCGCGAAGTTTAAATGTTTGCGCCAATACCTACCTTGACAACTGGATGACGTTGCTGCACAGGTCATTAACCACCTATGTATATGCTTATTGCATCGTCTTTCTCTCATCGCCTAATTAGCCGAGTGGTTAAGGCGTTGGATTCCTATTCCAGTGGTAGCAGGTTCAAATCCACCTCGAGATACATTTTTAATTTAAAAAAATGACGTCAGAAGAACACACATGACATGAAGGAAGAAAATGGCGGAAATATGCTCGAGCTAGAGTGTAGGAACCGGAAATACGTTTGAAAATGCCGCCCTGTCAAACGCATATGGCGGAAGAAAATGGCGGATAAAATGGTGGATAAAATGGCGGAACAAAATGGCGGATAAAATGGCGGAAATGGTTAAAATATGCTGACACTAGAGCGTGGGAACCGGAAACACGTGACAAAATGGCGCCAAAACAAGATGTGACGTCATAAAATAGGCTCACACTCTAAGCTGAGATTTCCTCATCCTCCTCATCCTGAGCCAGAAATCTCAAATGCTGTCTACTATCGTTATCACCGAAAATGATTAAAATAAAATTCTGAAAAAATTACAGGTACTTAAAAACACATTACGGAAGACATCAATGCATATTAGGTGTCACCAATTTTGATAGTTTGATTTATACGAATATTTAAACATGCAAATTAATTAAAACGGCCAAAGCCGGCCAAAGTTTGCATTTCAGCTGTTTGTGAAAAATTTCTCGCGATGACCTATTATTATTATGATTGAAATGTATAGAGGATACATGTATAAAGATTTTGGGAAGGTTTCATGAAGATTAATCGCTGCTAAGTGAGCATGACGTTTATTTTAATGTGGGCGCATGGCAAAAATTTCTGCCGCGCTCGGAGAATTAGCGCGCGTCACATAGTAAGCCGTAGCGCTGTATGAGAAACATCACGGACTCAACATTGTATCATTATTTCAAGAAATGATATGATAGTAGAATGCACTAAATATGTCGAAATATTCAATTCACATGAAACAGTGATTCTTTTCTTAAATATTACATAATTAATTATCTTCCAAGAGTCAACAGTTCAGGCATTGTATTTTCCTAAGTTCAATTCCATTTATTACACAATTTATATTTCATTCCGAAGCTCTGCTATATACCTATGTTATATTTTTTTAAATACAAACTACATTTAAGAACCGGCAAATTGATTTTCGATTGAAGACAAAATTTCGATAACATTTGATCTAATAATCAATTCAAATCAAATTAATATCGGGTGGCCCAAACAAATCGCCCGCGCGCTAGACGCGCGACAACCAAATTCGAACAGCTGTAACTTTTTACCTACAAAAGTAATGTTTTTCGTCCTCTTGTCCTCCGAGACAGATCAGCGTGACAAGAACGAACATCTGAAGTGTCTAGTTTCCAAGACAACGGGAGCCAGTTTCCATGGTGACCAGCAAATGCATACATTTACAACTGATGAGTTAAAATATAATCACATTTTAGGTTTGAGCTATTGCCAATGGATGAATTACTAGGAAAACGCTCTGTGTAACGCGTTGATAAGCGAGCACGGATACGTGCAACATCTCGAGCCATAATTCCTTACAACACGGCAATAATATACCTACTGAAAGCTAGAAGCATGATCCACAAAATTATATAAAAAAATAACTGCATTTGAGTCACATTTAAAGTTAGTAACAGACACACTCATGTGTATTTATTGGAGTATTTAGGTGTGATTCAAAAAAATAATTAATAAAAACAGAGATTGAAACTCAAAAAATGGGCAACATAACATAATTTAAGAAATATTATCCAAGTGGCTTGCAGTTCCGTACAACAGAGCAATTACCTATTACCCTGCAACACATTGTAACTATAAATAACATGGACTGAATAAATAAAATAATTCATAAACGTAATTTCATTTTTCAACTCACCAATCTATTTCTACAATCAAGCAGACATTTCGCCGGTATGCAAATAATTTGCTAAGCATTTGAAAGGATTGAATATGTTAAAACTCTTATAAACAATAAACACCTATACTATCCGTTTAAATGAAATAAAAACAAGAACCACCTAGGTATTGCTAAAACTATAACTATCTAACCAGTAAAACGTATTCTAGCAATAATCTATAGACAGCTGCTTGCTTTCGAGTGTGTTTTGAATGAGGCGCATAGAGCGGCCGCAACGGACTCCTCAAACCTACAATGCTATTTATATGGGAAAACACGATTTTTTAAATTTATGTACGGATCTTTCTCAAAAACTATACAGGTCCAAGTTAGTATGAGATGAAGGTGTGTGCAAAATTTCAGATCGATACGTTGACCGGTGCGACCTGGGTTGAAGCGACAAAAAAAAAACACGCAGAGAAAGTGCCGCAAGAGTCAAGTGGAGACGCTCGCTCTGCTCGCTTAACAAACAAATCACCAGTGAAATTAAAATTGTTATTCATAACAATCAAATTTAAATAATAATAATAATAATCTTTTTTATCCTTTTCCAAAATACAATGGGTAAAGGAGGTAGGAAAACCTACCCACACAAATGCAAGAGCCTATTAAACTAATTATTGAAACCGGCTGGCCGGGCCTGACGTTTCTTCAACTTCTGCGTTAGCTTCATCTTCTTCCACTTCCTCTTCCTCTTCTTCCACTTCATCTTCTTCTCTATCTACCAATGCCCGCCACAAGTCTCTATTTAACCACCATTCATCTTTATTCACCATCTCCCATTTTTCGCCTCTCACTTCGACATCTTCTTCAACTAAACCACGCCACCTCGCTCTCGGTCTTCCTCTTTGCCTCTTTCCCTGCTCCAACTTTTCAAACTCTTTCCGAGGTATTCTCTTATTGTCCATCCTTTTCATATTCCCAAACCATTTCAAACGCCCTCTACCAATCTTAAAGCACAATCTTTCTACTCCCAATTCCTTTCTTATCTTAGTACTTCTGATCTTATCTAACTTTGTTACTCGCTTCATACTTCTAAGAAATTTCATCTCTGATGATTGTATTTGAGTTTCTTCTTTTCCTCCGATTGTCCAAGTTACTGCTCCGTAAGTTAGTATAGGGATGAAATACATCTGATAGATGATTAACTTACAGCACATCGGAAAATCTTCGTCCCATAATAACTTTCTCACAGTTTGGTAGAAGCTCTCTGCCTTCTTGACTCTTCCTTCCACTTCTCTACTAATTTTTGCGTCTTCTGAGATAATACTTCCGAGATATTTAAATTCCCTTTTTTCTTCTAACTCCACACCTTTCAACATAATCCTTTCTCTCTTCTTATTTTTCTTTGCCTTCCTCATATTAAGAGATTCACTCTTTTCCTTGCTGATTTTCAATCCAAACTCTTCTGTAACTTCACTCCACCTGTCAATCTTTCTTTGCACCATTTCATAATTGTCTCCCCAAACCATAATATCATCTGCATACACTAACGTTCTAGAGTCCTCTTCATTATTACCTCCTTCTACTTTAATCAGCATCTCATCCATTATTACGATGAATAGTGTTGGGGATAGAACACTGCCTTGTCTCAGTCCCTCACTTACTTCAAACCATTCTGTTCGTCCCATGTTGGTCTGCACGCAACTCATACTGTTATGATACAAACTCTGAATCCTCTCCACTATTCCATTCCCAACTCCCTTTATCCTTAAGCATTCCCACACTCGTTCTCTTGGAAGGCGGTCATAAGCTTTCTCCAAGTCCAGGAATGCCATACACATCTCTTGCCCATTCTCCCATCTTCTCTCCATAATCTGTCTTACAGCAAATATTGCATCAATTGTTGAACGGCCTGGTCGAAACCCGTATTGTTCCTCTCTTAATTTTCCATCCAACATATATTTTAATCGCGACTCAATGATCTTTTCAAAGAGTGCAAATATTGCACTCTGACACATCAGTGTGATACCCCTGTAATTATTACACTTCTTACGGTCTCCTTTCTTAAACACTGGAACAATTATTCCTTTCTTCCAGTCATTTGGAATCTTTCTTTGTTTCCACGCTGCCTGAATAACGCGTAAAAACCACTGTCTGCCAACTGTCCCAGCTGATTTCAACATCTCCGTAGTCACTTCATCCACCCCTGGTGACCTGCCGTTCTTCATTTCTGCCAAGGCTCTCCACACTTCCACCTCGCTCAACTCAGTCTCCTCCTCTTCATCCCCATCACACGTATCCATATCGACCCTCAAACCTGGTCTGCTGGCTTGCACATTCAAAAGATTTTTAAAATACACCTTCCACATTTCCAGGATTTTGTCTTGCTTACTTGTTATTTCCCCATTCTCTCTTTTCATACATATATGGTCCTCTCTTTGGTCTCTTTTTGACTTAACAAGTCCATATATCATCTTCTTATTTCCCTCAAAATCTGCTTCAAGTTTCTTGGCAAACTCCTCCATAGATTTCTTCTTCTCTTCTATGACAATCCTTCTAACTTTGCTCTTACATATCCTATAATCCCCACCGACGGCTGCCACCTTATC
The DNA here is from genome assembly GCA_934045905.1 of Leuctra nigra. Lineage (NCBI taxonomy): Eukaryota > Metazoa > Arthropoda > Insecta > Plecoptera > Leuctridae > Leuctra > Leuctra nigra. The sequence continues at coordinate 23,834,223 of OW203768.1, read as the reverse complement.
GCGGTGGTGGGGTTTGTGTTGGCCAACGATCCATTGCAGCTACGCCGGCGAGCATATGCTCATGTGTAAGGGCTACCCATGCCGGACAGGTCAGTGGTGAGGTCCAGACAAAGAGCAGCCAGGGTTGGCCTAACCATGTCCTCCCTTGAATTTGCGGTCCCCATCGGGCCGGCCTTCCCCCTCGAGATGGTGACCCCCCTGAAATCGGGTTCCGCCGGCCCGAATCCTTACACCCCTCGGTCCGTCCCCATTCCGGCCTGGCCTTCCCACCATTGCTGGACTCCCCCGGATCGGGCCCGTTAGGTCAACCCCCTCCCAATGTCCTCCACTTAATTCAACAAAGTTTAAAGTAAAATAATTAATGTGCGCAATATAACCTCGTCGTTGACGCGCCGTTAAACCCTATTAATCTAATCTAATCTATCCTATAATCATTGAAACTCTCCATCGTCCTATTAAGTTCCTTCTTTCGCCATGCTTTCCTCTTTCCCGCAACAGCTTTCTTCACCCGTACATTCCACCAAGGAGTTTCCTTTTCTTTCCTTCTACCACTAGCTCTTCCACATACTAGCTCAGCTTCTGATACCATTTCTTGTTTAAACATTTGCCATTCTTCCTCGACATCCTTAAGTTCACCTGATGGTGCCTTACTAGCTATTCTCATTTGGAACTCCTTTTTAATTTGTGGGCACTGAAGCCTCCACACTTTTAGTCGGTTATTTTTTCTTACTTTTATCTTTCTTGGATGTGCTATCTTGAATGTACTTACAAGTAACCTGTGATCCCCATCAAAGGCTATCGATGGTAGCACCCGTACATCCATAAGATATCTTCGTAGCTCCTTTCCAACACAAATGTAATCAATAACTGACTCGGTATAAGCGTCATCGTATCCATATCTTGTAATTGTGTGACTTTTCCTCTTCTTAAACCAACTGTTACCAATCAGAAAAGAATTTCTATCACACATTTCCAGTAACTTTACTCCATCTCTGTTACGGGATCCCCAGCCATTATTTCCCATTATCTCTTCATATCCAGTCCTATCATCACCTATTTTGGCATTAAAGTCGCCCATAATGATGGCAGCATTGCTTGAGATATTGCTCTTTAAATCTTCTATGAAGCTGTCCTTCTCATCCACAGGTCTTCCTGTTTGTGGAGCATAAACTTAAATAATCTCCAAACCAACTATTTCATTCATTTTAAGACACACTTTAATTATCCTGTCACTATAGTTCATTACATCAACAATGTAATCCTTTAACTTGGGTCCTACTATGAAGGCCACTCCATTTCTCCCTAATATTCCACCTGACCACCATAATTTATATCCGTCCCTCAAAAGTTTCTCACCCTGACCTTTCCATTTTGCTTCACTAATTCCTAAAATGTCAATCTTCCTCTTTATCATTACATCTATGATTTCTTCAATTTTCCCATTCAGTGTAACTATATTAATAGTTCCAATAAATATTTCTGTAGACCTGAGGGTCTATTCTCGAAATAGTTATCACGTCATAACTCCCAAGTTATGAATCATAAGGAGGTTTGTCCTATCTCTCACCATGACTTTATTATGACTTTTTTATGATTCATAACTTATGACGTGAAAACTTTTTCGAGAATAAGCCCCCTGTTCTCTTTCTTTCTTCCATTCTTTTTCACTTCTTTCTCTTTTCCTCTATTCTCTTCACTCCATGTCATTCCATACTTCTCCACACCCACCGTGTCCGAAAAAGCAATTGTCTGCGAAAACTTGTCTGTGTTGACATTCCTTGCATTTCTGTGCTTGACACGTTTTCTTCCGTTTCTGCAACATTTGTTCCTCTGACGTTTTCGAAACATTGCCTCTCATCTGATATTGGAACTTGAATAATCACGTCCAAATCGACCAACTCTATCCCTTCATCTTCACAAAGTATTCGTATTTCTTCTTGAATATTACAACTTGATGACACTAGTTTACAAAAGCTGATATTTGCAGTCTTATAAACAGATTTCGCCTTTTTGAATAACTCAGCTAGATCTGCTAGCCTGTTTTTTGTATTATCCGTACAAATTTAAATATCATGGAATATTTTGGCGGGAAAACACGCATATAACTAAAATTATACATTTTATGTAATTTGCTAATTTCCAAGTCTCCAACAATGTGGAGATTCCCTTGCTGTCATGGCAATATAGCAGTGACATCATTGTCAATTTTCCAACAAATTTTGTACCTAAATTCCTTGAAAACCATTCGTCCCGCAACAAAAATATTAACACACCTATGTTCAACAACATCCAACTTTCATAAAATAACTATTATTTTTAACACAACAGCAAAAAGTACACTAAATGTTAGGTTGGCACATTGCCGATGGTGTAGATGCCGTTGGTTTGGAGGAGAAAGTGAGCAAGTCTTAAAGTGCGAAACAGACATAATGAGAATAATACTGGAAGTACCATAATAAAATGAAAAAAATTGTACAAAAAGGGTTTAATAATAAACCCATTTGTTTGTTCAGCATTTTTTTCTATTTATTAGGGTATTTCCAATACTAAAATCACATTAAATCAGTTTCACATATTGAAATTAGTCACTTTCTTCTGCACACAATATGTTCTATAAATGTCATGAAAAGTGAACTAGTAGAGAGGGCAAAGGAATTATTTTGCAATCAAAAATCAAATCCTGTAATCATAAAAAAATAAAAAATGCTTGACTTAGATGATAATTTTTTTGATTATTTGCCTCCGTACTCTCTTCTTGTCATTCATGTGTAATTTTACTTCTACCAGTACATTTTGTAAGACTACTGGCGCTTATACATGACATACCTCTAGCGCTGGCACGGCCGGGACGCGTGGTAGGTCTAAAAGCCGGCGTTGGCGTTTGAGGGCCGGTGTTTCCTCCTCCTTCTCAAGCGCTCGCTTGACCCTTGCCTGTGGAAACATATTCATTTAATTATTGAAATCATTGTTATCATAAAGTATTCATTTCTTCTAATTTCTGCCTAATTTTAAACATTTATTTCAATCTTCCATTTAAATTGAATTGACACTGTGTGGATTTATTTAGAATCGAGTCTCCAATTTAAGGTTGGCACCATTGGCTCAAAATATTATCATTTCCGATGGTGTAGATATCATATAGTATCTATACATAATAAGTATTACATACATATTACATCCTATTACGACACAGTGATATTTGGCAATTTTGTAAGTACCTATAAATTGTGAAAATGCATTAAGTTTCAAGTTTCGACAATTGATTTATAAATCAAAATGTTCACTTAAACCAATAAAAAACGGTCCTGTGGACAAAACGGAGGGTTGATTGTGGGGGGTGGGGGGGGGGGGGGGGACCTGTAAATTTGCATAGGATATTTTCAGTTTTATTACTTCAAAACATAACTTTTAAAGACATATTTTTGGAAAATTTTATCGATATTGTGATATATCGATACAACGGTCTTGATAATATTGATATATCGTATCGATACAGCAAGAAGTGATATATCGACGCATCTATATCTCTTTGTAGGAATATCGATATTTAGATATATCGATTCACTGACATATTGTGCTCATCTCTAATGGCTCCCCGACGGCTGCCACCTTATCGCGGTGGTGGGGTTTGTGTTGGCCAACGATCCATTGCAGCTACGCCGGCGAGCATATGCTCATGTGTAAGGGCTACCCATGCCGGACAGGTCAGTGGTGAGGTCCAGACAAAGAGCAGCCAGGGTTGGCGTAACCATGTCCTCCCTTGAATTTGCGGTCCCCATCGGGCCGGCCTTCCCCCTCGAGATGGCGGTCCCCCTGAAATCGGGTTCCGTCGGCCCGAATCCTTACACCCCCCCCGGTCCGTCACCATTCCGGCCTGGCCTTCCCACCATTGCTGGACTCCCCCGAATCGGGCCCGTTAGGTCAACCCCCTCCCAATGTCCTCCCCTTAATTCAACAAAGTTTAAAGTAAAATGATTAATGTGCGCAATATAACCTCGTCGTTGACGCGCCGTTAAAACCTATTAATCTAATCTAATCTAGAAAGGACAAACTAAAAAAATATATGAAATATATGGCTATATTTCACTATTTCCCAAAATATAGGAATTAAAGGAATTCTAGTGTAACAGTGAACCCTGCACACTGTAAGTTTTCACAGTCCTTAGTGAGATGATTGAAAACGCCACAATTATAACACTGTGTGACGTGCACATGGTCCACCATCATGTATCGGCCCCACCCAATGTTCACACGTCCTTGGTTCAGCAGAGTTATGCGCTTTTGCTGGTCAACCTCAATGATGAGATTGGAGAATCCTGGATCTTTAGAGAAAATGCGTTGAATCTGACACCGAGGCATTCTGCATCGAGCTCGGACTGGCAACCTGTCACCAGGATATGTGGTCGTGGATTCCAAAAGTTCGGGATGTATTGCTTGCTGCAGAGGACGCTTGGAACTGCAACGAAGAGACATTTAGTACGTAAAATAATGTGAATAGGGTAGTTCTCTCTACATTCTAAAATTGTCAAAATATTGCCACTACTAGTTTTTTTTAATTGAAGGTTTCCACCTAAAGAATCATCATATACATAGAAGAAGTAAAAACAGCATATTATGTAAAACAAATCCTATTCACCCTTTATTTGGGGTCAATAGGAACCATACGTATAATAGATTGTATTCCTCTTTACGCTGTTGTTGGGTTCAATAGGAACTTGAAAAAGTTTTCAAAAATTATTTTGACATTAGATTATATCAAGTAGGGTAATTTGATTACATTTACTTACTCGTATTACCTAATTAATACATGTCGCAATCTAAAAATAAGTGATTCCAAAGCAACAACATCATATCAGTATAAGTGATTTAAAATTATTTATTATGGCTTATGAGTTATTAAAAGCAGGAATATATTACACAGTAATTGGTAACTTTATATGTATATCTTAAACCTGAATTACAGAGATCAATGTTATCGAAATCACGTCTCAGCTCGAGCGTTTCGTTTGACAAATCGATCATGAACATTGAATTTAATGATTATATTCCCTAAAACCTCTGCTTAAAATCAACTATAAATGTAAGCTGGCCTCTACGTGTTTCTTCGGGTGGTGACACTTGCCCCACCACCTGGTCCTTCGAAAAGCGACACTCATCATGACGATTGGGCCACCGAAAAGTGGAACCATTCTCGATCTTTGTCTTCTCAAAGTTAACAAGTGATGCCAACGGGTCTTCTTTGTAGCATTTTTTTCACTTCTCCGATAAACCAATGGGACTTGCTACTTCTCCTTGTGCCTTTGTGTTGGGAGAAGTCGACAACTACCTAATCCCCAATTTTCACATTATCTTCATCAAACTTCTTGAAGCCTTGAATTGAAGAAGTTGCCGATGAAGATGCCGGTGAAGATGCCAATTATTCTTCGTCAATATCAGCTTCGCTGTCCCAGGCAGTCTCACTCTTGTCGGCTTCGTGTAGGGAATCGAGTTCCTCATCATTCTCGTCTTCACTTGACTGAGGGAAGTCCGAACCAGCCACACTCTTGCCTGGTTGAACGTTGACTTTCTTGCGGCAAACCCTCTTCCTCGTACCCTCTGCAGGGAACCGCAATTCCTTCAAAATGCTGATGACTGATTCGTCAATGTCACTGATGACATTGTCATCGATTGTTCTCAAATATGAGTTTCCTCAGGAGTCCAGGCTGCCAGAACTCTCTGCATGTCGAGTGGAATGATGCCGCACTTATCAAAGTCGGCTCGCACATTCTTACTCTGATTTGCTTCAAGGGCAGCAGTTAACTTCTTAAGCAAATGAGGAAACACATCTTTGGGAATGTTGCTTCTTTTCTCACGGCTTCTTTCTTCCAAGCCAGAAGAATCTTGCGCAACTCTGCCTGAACTGGACGGAAAAAGGCAACGTGTTGAATTGGGAGGAAGGAAACAAAATTGCCTATAAATAAATTGTATTACTTACCTGCTAATTTTAGTGGAAAGTTAAACAATAAAGATGTTATATTATATGGTGAGTGCACAACTCAACAGCATGCTTCGTCAAATGGCTTGACAAATCTGGCTTGGCAACTTTATCAAATTGGGCACAGCAATAGTCTCAAGCCAGTTCTCGAAACACGCTATAATCAAGCCTCCTTGATTTGCTCCCTGGAAGAGCTCGATCTTCGTTCTTCACACGTGTGGTGAGTTGATCTGTGGAACAAATATCTCATTAGCGTTGATGATAGAAGACATTAATTTATTATTATATAAAATATTAAAAAAAAAATATTAACCACCTTGTCGCCTTGTGGTGACACAAGGCGCAAAGTCAACTGGTTGGGTACTCGAAAAGAAAGTATCGTTTTATAATAATAATAATAATATTGTTTATTTAGCTGATTGCTATTTTACAGATATATATGAAATTACAAATTGAAATTACAAATTACAAATAATACCTCTGTTTAACAAACTTAATACAACCTCCTTTAAAACATTCAATACGATCTTCAGTTTTGACACTTGCGTCCAACATGTTGTATAATCTAAATCCAGAATAGAAGATGCCTCTCTGATTACAAGTTTTATTTTCTCTCTCTACTTCGAGGTTGAATGTACAATTTCTGGTATTATGATTATGTTTAGCAGCAGGATATCCAATCATATTATTTAAATTCTCCGGCTGGACCCATTTGTCATTTTAAAAATAAAGATAAAAACACTTAAAGCAATTCTTTGCCGTACAGTTAAAAATTGAAGCGTCTCCAACATTTATTTACATTTACCTTTTTGTCCTGCCGCTCTTGAATGTATCTAACGACCACCTTGTCGCCTTGTGGTGACACGATTCGATTCAATAATGACGTCACACCGTGAAAGATGTTTAAGTTCATCACTCTTCGTGGGTCAAGTGTAAATTATGGAAACATGAAATAGATCATCGTTGCAGATGAGGTGTAGTTGGTTTGTTGGAGATTTGGCCTTTCCACCAATGCTGGAACTCCCCTGGACAGTGTCCTTTTGATCAACCCCTTCCCATGACCTAAACACACATTTCAATTAATGTGCGCAATATGACCTCTCTGTCGACTCTTTACTTAACACCATTATAATACTCTATATCCTTGAAATCAACAAAGAACCAACGGTGCTATTAAGGCAACATCGTTCTTCAGTAGAAATTTCGGTATCCACTCAACAGACGACCATTTGCCCCTTGGGTAATCCCCTCCCCATGACTTCCCTTTATTGTCAACAAATAAAACTAAATTTGCGCAAAATTGCCTCGTTGTCCACGCACCATTACCAATATAAATCAAATCTACATTTATCAATCTGAAATGAACCTAGTGTTGGTGCGACAAACTCCATCCAAACATTAGAAGAATACTTGATCGTCATACGCCGACACACCGACTCTCTCCTCTTCGAAATACATATGTTATATCCAGGGTTCTTCCGGCTTGTACAAGACCCGGGTTGCCTGAGCACTGTGGCTTTTTTAATATCTGCAATGGTCAGGGTGTCTGACTTTAGCAGGGGAGGTATCCTGGAGGAATGATCTTCCTTTGAAATGACGTGACTGTAGAACTTTTCCAGTTTTCATTTTTGCTTCAACGTCAAACAGACGTTTCCATATACCGTTTCCATATTCCATATACCTAGTTGTCTTAGAATTCCTTGATTAACAGCTTCACACAAAAAAATATTTGTTTAGATCTACTAAAATATGATTAGAATTAACTATATTCTATGTTTACTATACAGTCAACGACAAGCTTAGTTAAGTTAAACATATTTTATGTTTAAAATATTTAGTTGTTTTCACTATATTATTTAGTAGATTTAAGAATAACTTTTAGTACGGCCATCTTGGTTTACGGAATCAGCTCTTTGCTTTTAGTAGAATTAAGTATAATTATTTAGTTGAATCTAAGATATCAACTCTATAAACTAGATTTAAGTATATATTTTGGTTAGTTTTACATACATATTAGGTTAAGATTCAAAATTATTTTCTTGTTTTAACAATATGCTTTAGTTAATATAAATGAATTATTAATTTAATTTAACTAAATAATTTGTTTATTGGGACAAAATGATTTGGTGAAAACAAGAAATTACAAACATTGAGAATGTAGTAGGTAAAACATTTTTATTTACACTTACAAACATTGAACACACAAGTAGAAACAAAATAGAATAATGCATTGATTCAAAGAGAACATAAGTCTTCGCACTTTGTACAAACTCGCACGTGGTCATCAAACCCCAATCAATGATCATACGCAATGACCGTGCGTTACGAACAGAATCGGTTACGGTGGAACGAGTGTTCATAGCTAATGTTCAATGCACACGTCAACGACTCGGGTGAAGAATACACCTTGCACTGGATCGGGTCGATGAAGACGTCTCGACTGCAGAGATGTCGGGGCCAATGAAGATGACAAATGGTTGACGAGTCTGCTTGTAAAGGGTTTAGTTTCTCCATCTACACACACGTTCGCCACTCGGAAGTCAAAATCTCTCCGGAAGTCTGAAAACAATAAAAATAGTTAGGGATAGTTCAAGGTCAATTGACCGGACAAATATTCTTGGTCATTTGACCAAACTAAATTTAATTAAACCAGGAAAACGCTCGGTGTAACGCGTTGATAAGTGAGCCTTTGAATTGAATACGAATTAATGTGAAAACTCTTGGCCCTTTGAAGATAATCTAACTCTCTAAAGGTACGTTTACAGCTTGACGTTCGACGCTCGACGCTTAGCGCTAGCGCTGAAAGATGAACATAGTTTATCTTTGACCTTCAACGCCAGCGCTCGGCATTGGCCAACCAGGAGGCTCAACGGCGAGCGCTGAGCGCCAAACGTTGAGCGAACGTCGAGCTGTAAACGTACCTTTAGGCCCAGTTGTACGATGACCCGATAAGTAAGATAAAGTTCACTTTAGACTAAAGGTACGTTTACAGCTCGGCGTTCGTTCGACGTGTGGCGCTCAGCGCTCGCCGTTGAGCCTCCTGATTGGCCAACGCTGAGCGCTGGCGTTCAATGTCAAAGATTTATAAACCATGTTCATCTTTCAGCGCTAGCGTTGAGCGCCGAGCGTCAAGCTGTAAACCTACCTTAAAGTGAACTTTAGCAGTCTAGATGGCTGTGTTTCATTGGCTGTTGCCATGGTTTCAGGCGATAAATCCTACCGCTAATTTTATCGGGACTTGGTACAACCGGGCCTAAGCTCTCTAATTGGAACTGTTATTTTCAGCAACAAAATGTTTACGGACTGGCAAAGAGTACAATATATTTTAACAATTAAAACAATGTACATCTTTATCTCGACCAAAAATGGAAGTAGATATAAACAACATACATATTATTGGGGCTCCTCAATCCCTAAAATGTTGAATATTTATGTACATTTATAACATTAAAGTTGTCAATAGTCTACTTTAGAGCCAGGTCAATATTGATGGAGCTCATTTGATTTTAAGCAAAATTTAACAACATTAAAATGAGAAAAATGGTCCAATAATTGAAGCATTTTGTGTAGATTCAACTATCATTTCCTCATGGAAAAACAAAATTAATTTTAAATTGTACACCCAACAAATCATGAACGAAACAATCGAAATCATTAAACGAGATCATTTGAACGAAACTGATTGGCTGCTGGTCAGGTTCCGTGACAATAAATCCTTGTTATTATTAATGAAATCAGAGCTCAACTACTATAGAGTTAGATGAAGAGTTAGCATAGACTGCATTGCGAATAATGCTATCACTTTTTTGATTTTCAGACAATCCATTTCTTTCAATACCGTTTTAATCATTTGTTGAGTGTACATATTCTCTAGATACAGTTTTCAATTTACAATGAATTCCCTGAGAAGATGTCAGCTTCTGAGTTTTGAAAAGACCGTTCCACTCAATAAAAAAAATTATGAAAATAATCAAATGATCAAAATTTTTATAATGATAAAAAGCTTCACTAATTCCTAAAATGTCAATCTTCCTCTTTATCATTACATCTATGATTTCTTCAATTTTCCCATTCAGTGTAACTATATTAATAGTTCCAATAAATATTTCTGTAGACCTGAGGGTCTATTCTCGAAATAGTTATCACGTCATAACTCCCAAGTTATGAATCATAAGGAGGTTTGTCCTATCTCTCACCATGACTTTATTATGACTTTTTTATGATTCATAACTTATGACGTGAAAACTTTTTCGAGAATAAGCCCCCTGTTCTCTTTCTTTCTTCCATTCTTTTTCACTTCTTTCTCTTTTCCTCTATTCTCTTCACTCCATGTCATTCCATACTTCTCCACACCCACCGTGTCCGAAAAAGCAATTGTCTGCGAAAACTTGTCTGTGTTGACATTCCTTGCATTTCTGTGCTTGACACGTTTTCTTCCGTTTCTGCAACATTTGTTCCTCTGACGTTTTCGAAACATTGCCTCTCATCTGATATTGGAACTTGAATAATCACGTCCAAATCGACCAACTCTATCCCTTCATCTTCACAAAGTATTCGTATTTCTTCTTGAATATTACAACTTGATGACACTAGTTTACAAAAGCTGATATTTGCAGTCTTATAAACAGATTTCGCCTTTTTGAATAACTCAGCTAGATCTGCTAGCCTGTTTTTTGTATTATCCGTACAAATTTAAATATCATGGAATATTTTGGCGGGAAAACACGCATATAACTAAAATTATACATTTTATGTAATTTGCTAATTTCCAAGTCTCCAACAATGTGGAGATTCCCTTGTTGTCATGGCAATATAGCAGTGACATCATTGTCAATTTTCCAACAAATTTTGTACCTAAATTCCTTGAAAACCATTCGTCCCGCAACAAAAATATTAACACACCTATGTTCAACAACATCCAACTTTCATAAAATAACTATTATTTTTAACACAACAGCAAAAAGTACACTAAATGTTAGGTTGGCACATTGCCGATGGTGTAGATGCCGTTGGTTTGGAGGAGAAAGTGAGCAAGTCTTAAAGTGCGAAACAGACATAATGAGAATAATACTGGAAGTACCATAATAAAATGAAAAAAATTGTACAAAAAGGGTTTAATAATTAACCCATTTGTTTGTTCAGCATTTTTTTCTATTTATTAGGGTATTTCCAATACTAAAATCACATTAAATCAGTTTCACATATTGAAATTAGTCACTTTCTTCTGCACACAATATGTTCTATAAATGTCATGAAAAGTGAACTAGTAGAGAGGGCAAAGGAATTATTTTGCAATCAAAAATCAAATCCTGTAATCATAAAAAAATAAAAAATGCTTGACTTAGATGATAATTTTTTTGATTATTTGCCTCCGTACTCTCTTCTTGTCATTCATGTGTAATTTTACTTCTACCAGTACATTTTGTAAGACTACTGGCGCTTATACATGACATACCTCTAGCGCTGGCACGGCCGGGACGCGTGGTAGGTCTAAAAGCCGGCGTTGGCGTTTGAGGGCCGGTGTTTCCTCCTCCTTCTCAAGCGCTCGCTTGACCCTTGCCTGTGGAAACATATTCATTTAATTATTGAAATCATTGTTATCATAAAGTATTCATTTCTTCTAATTTCTGCCTAATTTTAAACATTTATTTCAATCTTCCATTTAAATTGAATTGACACTGTGTGGATTTATTTAGAATCGAGTCTCCAATTTAAGGTTGGCACCATTGGCTCAAAATATTATCATTTCCGATGGTGTAGATATCATATAGTATCTATACATAATAAGTATTACATACATATTACATCCTATTACGACACAGTGATATTTGGCAATTTTGTAAGTACCTATAAATTGTGAAAATGCATTAAGTTTCAAGTTTCGACAATTGATTTATAAATCAAAATGTTCACTTAAACCAATAAAAAACGGTCCTGTGGACAAAACGGAGGGTTGATTGTGGGGGGGGGGGGGGGGGACCTGTAAATTTGCATAGGATATTTTCAGTTTTATTACTTCAAAACATAACTTTTAAAGACATATTTTTGGAAAATTTTATCGATATTGTGATATATCGATACAACGGTCTTGATAATATTGATATATCGTATCGATACAGCAAGAAGTGATATATCGACGCATCTATATCTCTTTGTAGGAATATCGATATTTAGATATATCGATTCACTGACATATTGTGCTCATCTCTAATGGCTCCCCGACGGCTGCCACCTTATCGCGGTGGTGGGGTTTGTGTTGGCCAACGATCCATTGCAGCTACGCCGGCGAGCATATGCTCATGTGTAAGGGCTACCCATGCCGGACAGGTCAGTGGTGAGGTCCAGACAAAGAGCAGCCAGGGTTGGCGTAACCATGTCCTCCCTTGAATTTGCGGTCCCCATCGGGCCGGCCTTCCCCCTCGAGATGGTGGTCCCCCTGAAATCGGGTTCCGTCGGCCCGAATCCTTACACCCCCCCCGGTCCGTCACCATTCCGGCCTGGCCTTCCCACCATTGCTGGACTCCCCCGAATCGGGCCCGTTAGGTCAACCCCCTCCCAATGTCCTCCCCTTAATTCAACAAAGTTTAAAGTAAAATGATTAATGTGCGCAATATAACCTCGTCGTTGACGCGCCGTTAAAACCTATTAATCTAATCTAATCTAGAAAGGACAAACTAAAAAAATATATGAAATATATGGCTATATTTCACTATTTCCCAAAATATAGGAATTAAAGGAATTCTAGTGTAACAGTGAACCCTGCACACTGTAAGTTTTCACAGTCCTTAGTGAGATGATTGAAAACGCCACAATTATAACACTGTGTGACGTGCACATGGTCCACCATCATGTATCGGCCCCACCCAATGTTCACACGTCCTTGGTTCAGCAGAGTTATGCGCTTTTGCTGGTCAACCTCAATGATGAGATTGGAGAATCCTGGATCTTTAGAGAAAATGCGTTGAATCTGACACCGAGGCATTCTGCATCGAGCTCGGACTGGCAACCTGTCACCAGGATATGTGGTCGTGGATTCCAAAAGTTCGGGATGTATTGCTTGCTGCAGAGGACGCTTGGAACTGCAACGAAGAGACATTTAGTACGTAAAATAATGTGAATAGGGTAGTTCTCTCTACATTCTAAAATTGTCAAAATATTGCCACTACTAGTTTTTTTTAATTGAAGGTTTCCACCTAAAGAATCATCATATACATAGAAGAAGTAAAAACAGCATATTATGTAAAACAAATCCTATTCACCCTTTATTTGGGGTCAATAGGAACCATACGTATAATAGATTGTATTCCTCTTTACGCTGTTGTTGGGTTCAATAGGAACTTGAAAAAGTTTTCAAAAATTATTTTGACATTAGATTATATCAAGTAGGGTAATTTGATTACATTTACTTACTCGTATTACCTAATTAATACATGTCGCAATCTAAAAATAAGTGATTCCAAAGCAACAACATCATATCAGTATAAGTGATTTAAAATTATTTATTATGGCTTATGAGTTATTAAAAGCAGGAATATATTACACAGTAATTGGTAACTTTATATGTATATCTTAAACCTGAATTACAGAGATCAATGTTATCGAAATCGACGTCTCAGCTCGAGCGTTTCGTTTGACAAATCGATCATGAACATTGAATTTAATGATTATATTCCCTAAAACCTCTGCTTAAAATCAACTATAAATGTAAGCTGGCCTCTACGTGTTTCTTCGGGTGGTGACACTTGCCCCACCACCTGGTCCTTCGAAAAGCGACACTCATCATGACGATTGGGCCACCGAAAAGTGGAACCATTCTCGATCTTTGTCTTCTCAAAGTTAACAAGTGATGCCAACGGGTCTTCTTTGTAGCATTTTTTTCACTTCTCCGATAAACCAATGGGACTTGCTACTTCTCCTTGTGCCTTTGTGTTGGGAGAAGTCGACAACTACCTAATCCCCAATTTTCACATTATCTTCATCAAACTTCTTGAAGCCTTGAATTGAAGAAGTTGCCGATGAAGATGCCGGTGAAGATGCCAATTATTCTTCGTCAATATCAGCTTCGCTGTCCCAGGCAGTCTCACTCTTGTCGGCTTCGTGTAGGGAATCGAGTTCCTCATCATTCTCGTCTTCACTTGACTGAGGGAAGTCCGAACCAGCCACACTCTTGCCTGGTTGAACGTTGACTTTCTTGCGGCAAACCCTCTTCCTCGTACCCTCTGCAGGGAACCGCAATTCCTTCAAAATGCTGATGACTGATTCGTCAATGTCACTGATGACATTGTCATCGATTGTTCTCAAATATGAGTTTCCTCAGGAGTCCAGGCTGCCAGAACTCTCTGCATGTCGAGTGGAATGATGCCGCACTTATCAAAGTCGGCTCGCACATTCTTACTCTGATTTGCTTCAAGGGCAGCAGTTAACTTCTTAAGCAAATGAGGAAACACATCTTTGGGAATGTTGCTTCTTTTCTCACGGCTTCTTTCTTCCAAGCCAGAAGAATCTTGCGCAACTCTGCCTGAACTGGACGGAAAAAGGCAACGTGTTGAATTGGGAGGAAGGAAACAAAATTGCCTATAAATAAATTGTATTACTTACCTGCTAATTTTAGTGGAAAGTTAAACAATAAAGATGTTATATTATATGGTGAGTGCACAACTCAACAGCATGCTTCGTCAAATGGCTTGACAAATCTGGCTTGGCAACTTTATCAAATTGGGCACAGCAATAGTCTCAAGCCAGTTCTCGAAACACGCTATAATCAAGCCTCCTTGATTTGCTCCCTGGAAGAGCTCGATCTTCGTTCTTCACACGTGTGGTGAGTTGATCTGTGGAACAAATATCTCATTAGCGTTGATGATAGAAGACATTAATTTATTATTATATAAAATATTAAAAAAAAAATATTAACCACCTTGTCGCCTTGTGGTGACACAAGGCGCAAAGTCAACTGGTTGGGTACTCGAAAAGAAAGTATCGTTTTATAATAATAATAATAATATTGTTTATTTAGCTGATTGCTATTTTACAGATATATATGAAATTACAAATTGAAATTACAAATTACAAATAATACCTCTGTTTAACAAACTTAATACAACCTCCTTTAAAACATTCAATACGATCTTCAGTTTTGACACTTGCGTCCAACATGTTGTATAATCTAAATCCAGAATAGAAGATGCCTCTCTGATTACAAGTTTTATTTTCTCTCTCTACTTCGAGGTTGAATGTACAATTTCTGGTATTATGATTATGTTTAGCAGCAGGATATCCAATCATATTATTTAAATTCTCCGGCTGGACCCATTTGTCATTTTAAAAATAAAGATAAAAACACTTAAAGCAATTCTTTGCCGTACAGTTAAAAATTGAAGCGTCTCCAACATTTATTTACATTTACCTTTTTGTCCTGCCGCTCTTGAATGTATCTAACGACCACCTTGTCGCCTTGTGGTGACACGATTCGATTCAATAATGACGTCACACCGTGAAAGATGTTTAAGTTCATCACTCTTCGTGGGTCAAGTGTAAATTATGGAAACATGAAATAGATCATCGTTGCAGATGAGGTGTAGTTGGTTTGTTGGAGATTTGGCCTTTCCACCAATGCTGGAACTCCCCTGGACAGTGTCCTTTTGATCAACCCCTTCCCATGACCTAAACACACATTTCAATTAATGTGCGCAATATGACCTCTCTGTCGACTCTTTACTTAACACCATTATAATACTCTATATCCTTGAAATCAACAAAGAACCAACGGTGCTATTAAGGCAACATCGTTCTTCAGTAGAAATTTCGGTATCCACTCAACAGACGACCATTTGCCCCTTGGGTAATCCCCTCCCCATGACTTCCCTTTATTGTCAACAAATAAAACTAAATTTGCGCAAAATTGCCTCGTTGTCCACGCACCATTACCAATATAAATCAAATCTACATTTATCAATCTGAAATGAACCTAGTGTTGGTGCGACAAACTCCATCCAAACATTAGAAGAATACTTGATCGTCATACGCCGACACACCGACTCTCTCCTCTTCGAAATACATATGTTATATCCAGGGTTCTTCCGGCTTGTACAAGACCCGGGTTGCCTGAGCACTGTGGCTTTTTTAATATCTGCAATGGTCAGGGTGTCTGACTTTAGCAGGGGAGGTATCCTGGAGGAATGATCTTCCTTTGAAATGACGTGACTGTAGAACTTTTCCAGTTTTCATTTTTGCTTCAACGTCAAACAGACGTTTCCATATACCGTTTCCATATTCCATATACCTAGTTGTCTTAGAATTCCTTGATTAACAGCTTATAATTTCTTGCGTGAGTTCTTTAAATTTTCTGCGTTCCATTTTCTTGGTTGGGTAACTCTGACGGCACTTTTTCTTCAGTTTTCTAATATTCTTTTAATTGCACACTGGGTCTGGATTTGCATTTCGTTTTTTTGATGGGACGTGCTCTTCCCTAGTTCGAGGTAGTACCTCTTTAAAACTTTTCCAGTAAGAGTAAAGCTCTCCGCCCTGTGAGCTCCATGACTGGTACGCGTCGAACCAAGCTTCATGGTACTAGAGTTTGTCGGCCTTCTTGTACATCAATATGGTTTCTTTGGTTGCGCGCCGATTGCTCCTTTCTTCCACTGAGATAGTGACGGTTATTGCCTCACTGAATACATCACTGAATAAGTCTTCAACAGTGCTACTAAGTATTTTTCTGGTATTTTTACATCCATGGAGTTTTTTTTTTATGGGATAGGAATAATAGGAAATGTAGTATCGCTGGGAGCCCTGAATGCTCGAGGTGGATTTGTGTACTGGGCTTTCGAACCAGAAATTCTTTTTAAGGTGGCTGGGTCGATCGACCATTTTTTCAGATAGTGTTCATTTTTGCTGTACTCGCTCATTGGTATCACCTAAACAACACTTCAAAATATTAAATACTTCCCGTGTCTAGTTTTCGAGATATGCAAATAAGAAAGCAGTTTTTTCCCCATGTTATCTTATGGCAGGTTTGAAAAATTTGCTACAAATGAAGATTGTATTTAATTGGCCCGATAGATTTTCAAAAAACCCAATAAGATAAGAATCTTTAATCAATTAACTTTCATTAAAAAAATATAAACCAGTACCATCGTGTGCTAAATAAAAAGTTAAAGGCGGTTCAATTCAAATTGCGAATCAAGTAAAAATACTTTTGGCAACATGGGTGTGCTCAAGGTAGTTAGAAAGCACTAAATGCCTACTAAAGATACTGTCGTGCTTCTCAGTTGCTCAAGCTAAGAACCAAGCAGAGTAAAATAAGACTCACGAGATAAGCTCAATAATTAAATGCTTGTGCAAATCAACATCCTTACTTGCTCAGTGGGAAATCCTAATGTGACAGGTACTTCGTCTCATATCATCAACACTATAAACATGGTTACAGTTATATTGTAAACAATAAACATGATACAAGTATGTCCCTCCTGTTCTGACCAGCTGGTTTTATACCTGACTATTCTACATGTCCTGCATACATAATATTCGTATGAATTCTTAATACTTAACATCCTGAACAATAATAATACATCTGCATAGTACTCAAACCTCGTGTGTAATCCATATCATTGTCCGTTACCGCCGCCATCTCTTTGCGTCGCAATCGTCCCAGAGGTTCGCATTCGCCGGGCCGGTTACTTCTTCGGGTTGCCGTTACCCTCTTGCCGCCGTCCTCCAACGCCCTCCTTGAGCACCTGCCTGTACTCCCCCCTCAGACCAGCCGTCTCGGTGTCACTTGCCGCTTCATGCTCGGCCGCCGCAGCTGCTTCCGCGCCGCTCACTCCATCCAAGGTCGAGTCCAGTGTCCATGACCTCTCACTCGTCAACACCTGTCATGATGTTTCGTAATCAGTTCATTCGCGTTATCGTCGCGGTAAATTGTTCGGGACTGCATATTAACCAATGCACTTCAAATGCATGTTGCTTGCATTTGAAAATAGATCACGTCCTTCAGCCGTTATAATTTGTTAATTATCGTCACTAATTACTTTTTTTCGGGTTGATTATTATGTTAATAATCATTCACTGTTAAGTTAACACTTGAATATAACAATTCAGCGTTGCACTGTATCGTTATAATTGCATAAAAACCACTTTGTGCGAGATCACATGTAAATTTCTGCACCCGACTGACGTGAAGTTGCTCTGACCGAGTCCCGTGTCGAACTGACGCTCTGTTCTGTCTCACCTGGCTTTTGTCGTTGGCTCCCCGGCAAAATGACCACTTTCTTGGTTTTCTTCAGAGCGAACTCTGCCTCTCCCCGACTAGAATCCTGTCGATTTCCGAACTTGTGGCGTTGTGCGGTAAATTTTCTTGAACCCGGCTATCGGATTGGCTCTCAGACCAATTTGCATAATGCCACACAATTACACACCGAGCTACCAGTAAGTTTCAATTTCTTTCTGTATTCACCCCTGGGATGAAATGTTCACGCGTCCTTAGCAACGGCGACGACACTTGAGCGTCCTTAGCAACGCAAGATGGCGTACCCTGACAACGACGCTACTTTCAAAACGCGCCAACATTTAAACATCATGATATTCCGCGTTACTAAACTTATACAGACATGTTATTAACTGTTTACAAAGGTAATAATTATCAAAATTAACATTAAAAATGGATATCTTATTAGTATAATCTTAATCACACTCATAATCATGGTATAAATAGACAGTAAATAATGGGTTTAACCCGGGCAGACTCCGAGAAGCATTCCAATACCTTGACTTTTTATGAAAGTAAACTCTAGGTGTAAGCTCAGCAAGCTCAGCCATCATGATTCCGCACAAATGCAAATTTCGAAAGTACGATGTTGCCGTATTGTACCTTATTGTTAAAATTTTAGATAATTCTTCAATATCCAATTCCTAACTAACTTCTTTGGGGTAGTAATACTGCTCTAAATAATAAGATAACGTATAAACACCATTTAAATGTTGTCTATTTCAACTACCCAGTATAAAATAAAAGTAAATTATGTGCTTAAAGAATTTATAAACGTGTATTATTTACACTTAATAAATTAGTGAAAGCTCTCCAAAACTTCAGAAAACCAATGCAGAAAACCGATCGATCCAGCCACCTTAAATTTTTTGACCAATGCATCGAATAATTCCAAGAACTTGACGTAATTCTTTCGTCATGTCGCTTCTGGACGCTGCTCTTTGCAGCAAATTTGGAGCGCTTTATATTGTAATATAATATAATACCTCCTCTTCAATTGGATTATTGACAATACATCCTCTTGATGGGCTTCATGTTACACGCGGATCCACCTCTGGTTTCTTCTTTAATACATCATCCATCACGTAGATGGCAATTAAATGATTAGATATAGCCATTTTCAAGTTTTGCAGGCTTCAAGATTTTGAAGATCCGGCATTTTTTGAGCGATAGACTATGCTATCTAAAACGCAGTCTATTCAATCTTATAATCATTACCGTATTATTGTTTCTACTTTCAGAACCCTGCAGACTCGGAGGCTATCGAGGAAACCGTGAAGATAGAGATTGCAGGTGTTTCGTTTAACCAACTGCCTCTCCAAGTGAATTGTCATCTAAACTATCTTCTGAAAGTGCTCCAGAAGTGCTGATTTGTTTTCAAACACGGAATTAACAACCCTGCTGTGAAAATGCCATATTGTGTCGACCGTCCGCGGTTGACGGCCACTCCACTAAATCGTCCTTGCCGTATTTTCAGAAGAGTTATCGGCTGAATTAGAGGACACTTCTTTATAGAAATATCACGGAGTTCTTGTCTTCTTTCGATTAGGGCCAGATAAGGGGATATCAAATAAGAAGGTAGTGGTAAGTTTCAGAAGTAAATATAAGGGCCATTATCCCACTATATTAGTTTTGAACATTTTTTTTCATAATTTTTTTTTACTTGTTTCATGTTGCATTATTTTTTTTTAATGTTACTTACATAGTTGGGTAACCAACTGGAAAGTAGCTTTGATCGATTCTCGGGTGTTACGAAATTATTTGCGATTTTGCATGATGAAACGTACATTCTAGTAACCTCCGTCCCACACATATTTAATCCTACAATATAAAATATATTTCTCAGATAACTTGTTTATAGTATTTATTCGTAAGCTTATGATATAACTTATTATAAAAAAAATGTACGTGACTTAGAAATACCAATAACTAAAAAATAAGGCTGAAAGTACTTACTATTTGGAAGGAATTTAACAAAATTTAACATTACATTTAGATTTGCACATGAAAATCATAATGCAAATAACACAAACTAAAATAAAATGAGTAAACTATTATATATATTTTCAGGAAAAAATATAAACATATGCTAACAGCAAAATTTATTTTTTTCCGGCTGTTTTAAGCGAGGGAATGTGGATATTTCGGAGAATCGGTAGTTACTTAAATCCAAGAAAATCATATTTACAGCACTCATTGCAAGAGTTTTTCTATTCTAACATACTATTATACACATAATGGTTACTTGTAACGCATCAGATCATACAAAAATGAAAATTTCAAAATTATAGTTATTCCCGACCCCATTGAAATCGCTGTTTTGGGACAGGAGTTACTTTTAAAAAGGAAAATGACGACAGTAATTTAAGGGTAGGTGCTAGAAACTCGAAACTCTGGAAATATTCCAGGGCAACATAGTACAAATTAATAAAAATTAATGCTAGTATGTAGCTTGACACGTTTTAATTATACCGGGGTGGACAGGAGTTACGAGAGAAAGGGAACTCTCACCTTTTTTGATAGAAAATGACTTCTCATTTTCTGTCATTTAATCAGAGCGCCATGAAGTAAGCAGAAAATTCATGAAGACAGGTTGACGAACCAATAAAAAAAAATCTGGGTCTGTACTACCAACTCTACAATATAATAAACCGGAGTTTTCAAACGGGACGGAGGTTACAACCAAAGTGATGGACAGCTATTATAAAATTTACTACAATTAATTGTGTGGACTAACTGATGTTTCATCTGTGTAAATGTAAACTTTGCGTGGTCTTTTCACTAAAAAAAAATCACCCTACTATATTCATTGCCTCAACATTAAATGCCGTGCGCTCAAACATTGACTTTTCAAAGACGGACACGGGGCGGAGGTTACTTTTCACCTATAAAAGTAGCAAATTTGAAAATATTATTGTACAAAAACACAAAAATAGTGATTGCAACATGTAGAGGGGTACGTAATACAAATAAAAAAAAAAATTCCCCTCATTTTCTTTCAATTGCTTTTAGCAATTCAACTCGGACAGCGAAACTAATATAGTGGGATAATGGCCCATAAACGTTCGCGTCATCACCATCTATGAAAAATATCGTGCTCCTTGATAATCATATTAAAATAGACAGGCACTTGTGGTTTTGTTCTCGAAAAATTGTGTAAACTCCCTGAAGCTGTCCTGAAATCACCAGCCAGCCGCGCTATGATATGCCTGTTAGTCGGCAGTCGGAGGCTCAACGTGTCAGACGTATGTGTGTTGCTGCGCGCTCTGTATGTTTAACATGCATTGCTGTGTTGTGGTAGTGAGCGTGAACGTTGATGAGATTTATGAACTTGGAACTTTTGAGTTCCAAGTTGGAACCTTTGTTTATAAAGTATTTAATTAGCCAGGCTATTTCAAAACTACAGTCAAATATAAAGTTTAAAGATTATTCAAATCAATAATGTTTTTTCTCAAACAATCAATCTAATTGATAATTGATATATTAATTATAATGATAATTATAATTCAGGGATATTCTTTTTTAATTTTATTTAAATTCAAATTGGGTATGAAGAACAAGTACATTTAAAGTTTAAATAACGTTTCAAAGCCATGTTATATTTCAGTTGCCTAAAAGGACACCATTACATTAAATTATATTATATTGGTATTGATTGATCGATGCTCATCGATGTTATTACATTTAAAATGGCTCCATAGCACACACGAATCACATAATGTATCCATGACCACCAGTACACTCGCAAACTTGACATTCGATCTGCATGTTTTAATAAAATCTCCGCGCTGGGCGCCATCTTCATTGTGCATCCTCATCTTCTCGAGTTGATACTCGATCTGCTCGACTCGAATGTCCGGGTATAGCACTTTACCGCAGCGTTATAGCAAATGACCTGTTGTGGTTGCGGACTGATGTTGGTGGCAGGGGGTAAACAGCTTCTTATCATATGTGTCTTTGAAAATGTCTTCAATTTCTACTGTAACCCTACTCCAATTAACCGCCGAATGAATCGCCGAATGAATGAACGCCGATCTCTTCAGTGGACATTTCCTTGAGCTTCCTTGAGGTTTTTATTGTTCGTACCAGAAGAGATTGACGGAATATTTGACGGTAGTGGTGATGATAGAGCAGCTGATGATGTTGATGCCAAGGTTCCTGTATTTGCTGTATTTTGGAGTATGCGAGTTGGTGGCGTCCAGGTAGCGGTTGGCGGCAATACAACACATTTTGTGATTTGCGGTATAGTCAACCATTGAGACGGCAATGTATCCGCAATGTGGAGAGTTGTAATTGCATTAATACTGCTGGAATAAGTTATTTAATTGATAAGTACTATATCAAATATTATTTGCGTTTTTAAATAATTGTAAAATATTGATGCAAGCCTATATAATAAGTATTACTAGTAATGCAAGCATAGCTGAAAATGGTTCAAGGTATAACTATCTTTCATTTAAATATTAGATCAATTAGGGTAAACTGGAACCAAATTATATTATATTTGAGCAATGAATTAAGTAATGTTGAAGTGATTGCGCTAACGGAGATATCGTATGTTCTCCCAGGTGAGAATTATAACTTAGATGGATTTACTACACTCTTTAAATCTAGGAAATGTCGCAGAGGAGGTGGTATTTGTATTTTTATCCGTAATGATCTCAAGTTTGTTGAACAGAGCTGTGATTTTGTTCAATTTGAAGGTTTGTTTGGTCTTATTTCTACTTCAAATAAAGTACAACTGTCATTCTTGCTTTTGTGTGTGTACAGTCCGCCCCATTATGACAGGGTTAAGTTTGTTGATGAGTTGGAGCAATATATGAGAATAACTCAACTTTTCTTAGTAACCAAATCGGTTGAGGCGTATTTTTTTAAAGTAATTAGTCCTTCTTCCTCCGACATGTGTTACAAGCTTTATGAATAAACTAACAAATGAAGTGATATCCCAGAAAAAACACTCCGTGTAAAAAAGGCAGCCAAGTCTCTTTACTTTAAAAGAATCAGCACTGAAAAGGAGTGATATCAAAAAAGGAGCCAAGTCAATGACATTTCCAAATATTTAATCGTATCTTTGAAATAAAAGTATAAACACCGAGAATTGCTTAACAAAAGGACTTGGCGCATCGTTTTTTTAAAGATATTTTTCTATTCATAAGCATATCCAGGTAATGTTTCATATAAGTTTATATGAGTGTTTCATATAGCATTTATATACACCCGTCATTTAGAATTTTTAGAATAATATTGACACATCTTTCAATTACATATTTTATATACTACTGTAAATATTTTCTATTTGAATGTACACTATGAAACTTGTTGCCTATGTTTGCTATAAATAAATACACAATAGGGGCATTCCAGCTCCAAATCCCCAAGCAAAAAACCTGACCCTCTGGGATACTATTATTTTTTTGTGTGAATATTGTATACTAAAAAAGAGTCGACACGTGTAATTTTGTTTGACCTTGAGGTCAACCACTTCCGAAGTGCAAGCTTGCAAAATATCATGATTTTGTAATTTTTGAACATTCCGCTTGCACTTTCATAGCTCGTAATTTTTGATCCAAACATCGTACGAAGATTATTTTTTTACCAAATTGAAGCTATTTTTATGCTCTTTTTTACTATATTATACACAATATGTTTCTTAAATTACATCATTTAAATAAATCAATATAAAAAATTCAAAATTATACTACTCAAAAAGTCATTTTTTAATAATTTTTTAATTTTTACCATATAATTGCCGATACGTTACCTACCTACTGTAAAAATTTCAATGTGGAGTGTCTAGGGATGTGCGAGTAATTAATTATTTGGTGCGTCAAGGTACTTGGAAATACGCGCGGCCGAGCGCGGGCGCTGCTGTCGTTCTAGCGATCGCGGTAAAAACTCATACGAGACAAAGAACGTGATAAAGGTCATGTAAGGTCCTAGGGGGGAATAAGGCCCACCTTAATTGTTTTAATTAATATTTATTAATGTAGGTACAAAATAAGTGTGTACACAGTTAAATATTGACAAGTCATCTATTAAGTACAATATTCAATTGATTTTTAAAAAAAAAAAAAAAAAAATGACATTGAAAATTTAAAGTTAATGAAAAGTTGCATTCGGGCCTTGTTCCCCCCATATGAGGGGAACAAGGCCCGCTAATTCTAATTACTAATCAGAACAATCGGGACATACAAAGTCATCTGTATCATCTTCCTCCAGTCCCACACATTCTTCATGGTACCAACTATGACACTTGACACATGAGCGCATGCTCTCTTGCCTGTCGTCTCCGCAGGCAGTGCAGAGCCATGACTCCCCGTCGCCGGCAGACGTAGACGGAGCACTCAAATTTTTCTTCTTCTTGGGCTTCGTTTTCTCGGTTAGTGGCACTGACTTGAAAAGTTCCTTACTTAAGGTCTGGGCCTTATAATTAATAGCCTTTTTACGGGGCGCGCGCAATGATTTCTTACTTGCCGCTCGAGGCGTCGACATTACGGATGCAAACGATGAGGCCCCAGACTCGCTTGATCCAGGAGTCTCTTGCACAACGATTGGTATGACTCCCATTCGTGCCTGCAATCGAGCAAGTGGAATGGTATCCTCTTCCTCTTCTTCGGCTTCCACTTCTTCGGCCAATGACGGCATTGGCTGCTCGGTTATTTCGCTGGGCGCAAAAGCATAATCGGGGAGAATGTCCTTGTTGAACGGGTAGATCCCCGTTGCCAGAAAACCATTTGCGACATTACTCATTGTCATGCAACGCTTCCAGACTTCACATAAAACAACACCGAATCTTTCCTTCGTCAACTTCCGGTCAGGATGTTGGTTCCAAAATCGAAGCAGTTGTTGATCCCAATTATGTTCAAAGGAACGAAAGACGGATTTGTCGAGAGGTTGCAACTCATGCGTTGTATTTGACGGCAGACAATAGAGACGAATTCCCATATTCTCAGCGGCTTCCACGATGGTGAAGCTTAGGTGGCTCGACGCTCCATCAAATACCAGCAACACTGGACCTGCTGTCCTGTATTTATTGAAATGTTTCAACCACTGGACAAAAATATCCGCTGTCATGCTCCCTTTCGGAGCCATGGCAACGGAACTACCAGTTGGTAAGTTGTCAGCAAACTCCGGTTTGAGGCGCTTCCCTTTGAAAATGACCATTGGGGGAATGACATTGCCGAGTGCATTTCCGCAAGCAACTACGGTAACATTTTCAGCATGTTCGGGTGCTACCATGTGCACTCGCTTGGATCCTTTGAGAGCAAAAACTTGTTGTTGATTGTGCAGAGTGAGTCTGCATCCTTTTTCATCCATATTGTAAATTAACTCAGGCTTTGATAAAAGATCCAGCTCTGTCATTATGTTGTTCAATTTCTCAAAATGGTCTGCAACGATGAATCTGTTCAATTTTTGGGCGCGGGCAGGGTTCATCTTCTGCGCTTTTCTTTTAGCAATGTTAGGATTGCGCTTTAAAAACCCTTTCAGCCAGTCCAGACCAGCCATCTCTTCTTGTTTATTAAAAGAATGGCGAATGTTGTTCATTTCGCAAAAGCGAAAAACATTATGTCGCAGCAACCTTGAAGTCAGCGGTAGACCAATGTCAGCAAACCGTGTAATTCGCGCAGCAAGGTCTTGTTCTTGCTGATGGGTAAGAAGAGACGTCCTTCCAATTACTTTGTCAATAACACCAGTCTTCAAATGGTTTCGAAGTGTTCTACGTGGAATTCCGTGACGACTGGAAACGATCCGCTGCGAAACTCCCTTCTTTATTTCGTTGAGTGCTTCTCTTAGCTGATTTGCAGTCCATCTTGCCCTCAAACCCAAACTTTTTCTTGCCATCTTGGCCTGCAAAATAGAATAGGTTACTCTTTTACACTAATTGCAAATAAATTGTGAAATTAACAGGCGAACATAACCTAAAATAATAGCTCAACTAAAATGGGCCTTGTTCCCCTTTTGTCTCTAAATATAATAAATTAAGTATTTACAGTTCGTATTTCACACTGCGTGTAAGTAAAGTGTTATTTATTTACGAAAACATGATAGTTAATACAAATAAATAGGATAAATAAATATAAAATGTGTTTTAATAAGAAAATAAAAATACTTACATGTGTCCTTCAACAAGAAGAGCGGCACTGAGAACCTGTCA
Organism: Leuctra nigra; assembly: GCA_934045905.1. NCBI lineage: Eukaryota > Metazoa > Arthropoda > Insecta > Plecoptera > Leuctridae > Leuctra > Leuctra nigra. The sequence goes on along the minus strand of OW203768.1, from coordinate 23,807,835 downwards.
ACACGGGTTTTTTATCTTTGCTTTCTAAACGGTTTGGACCATCGGTACAAAATTACGCCAATAGATCACTCTAGTGGTACCTCACAAACGCGAATGGATAAATTGAGCGCCAGATTTAAACCCTGTGATATATTGGTAGTGGGCCTTGTTCCCCACTGGGCCTTGTTCCCCCCTAGGACCTTATTATTTCATGTTTGTGCATCGAAATGTATATATAGGTTTTCATTCATTAATTATTTAAAATTTTTATAGCAATTGAATTTTGAAGGAAATGTAATTCTCGTTGGTACTTACAGATATCAGCTAGTTTTGCGCTTTCCAAGATTCCAGCTTCTGTGTGGCCTCCGTCTCTTCCTGAGCGGACAATGTGTACGTTTTAGTGGCACTTACCCTAGGGTCTATCAGTGTTAGCACATCTTTTGCTGGTATAATTAAAATGTCGGCTATTCTGGGGAATGAGAACGAACTTTTTCCGTGGGGGTGAAGAAAGCTAACTTGCACTTGACGAGTGTCTTCAACTGTCTCTACGACACACGCCGGCCACCACAATCCCTCGTACACGCACGTGACGAAGCCGCGGATGTGTTTGAACAAGAGTTCATTTGCTTGAATTGACACAAATTCATCTCTTGCTTCTGCAGCGTAGGAATAAACTCTCGTTTGAATGACATGTGTTGATACGGGAACAAATGAATGCAGTTTCTGAGTGCCAGCGATAGGTCGTGCTTGTGAAAATCTTGCCGCGAGAATCTGATCCTCCAAGTCGTGCTCATCTTGAGTGCAATACTCGAAGCTGATGGCTGTGATGTCGGACTTGGCCCAGTCATACAGTTGTCGCGGAGTCATGATCTGGCCGTCATAAGGCCTCTGCAGACTGGCTCGAGCTGCAAGCCGCTTCACAGTGCCACCCACACCATCACAGGCCCCCTTCCCGTGTGATGTGGCTGTGAAGTGCCACTCGGCTGCAACGTTAAAGTCTTCGTTGTGGCGGCAAATATTGATGAAATTTTTACGATTTTTGTACTGGGCAGCTGAACCATCTGAGAAATACATGATTTTGTTGACTGATTGAAAAGATTGTTTTAGAAAATTAATAAGTTTTTTAATGAATAAATGGACGGCAACTGTATCGTGCTTAAGGCATTCAGAAAATACTACAAAACTGATGTGTTTCACTTCACTATTCTCTTTGTAGTATGCGACGAATGGATGGAGGGTGGCGGATGAGTTGTTCCAGTGAAATCCCTGGGCCTCGTCTTGCAGCACAAAAGAGTAGTTTTCAGCAAAGTCGCAGATAACTAAAAACTCTCCAGGAGCTAGTTTTGATTTTAACTCAGTTTGATACGATGACTGTTGTTTGGCGATGAAGGAATGACGGAGAAGATTTTCAAGTTTTTCGCATAAAATTTCGACGAACTCCCCTGCAGGTTTAGTAAATGTTTCTAAAGTGCTTCTATCCACTGAGATCCACTGTTTGTACGTTATGTTTTCAATCATATTTTCATCGAAAAGTGTATGAAGTCGCTCTTTTAGCTCCACAGTTCCTAGACATAATTGACAATCATTTAGATGACAGCTGGGTTGAGGTGGATCGCAAATCATTGAACTCAGGCATTGATGATAGGTATTCAGCGGCACTGAATCTTCCGAGGTGAGTGAAGCGAGTTTCCCTCCTAGCATCATCAACTTGACATTCTGGTGGATGGTACAGACGCACACAGAATGAGTCCCACTCGCTCCTGGCAAGACACAGTGTTTAGGGCGGAGTTCAGCGAATTTTGAGAAACCAATTTTATGTTGGGGAAACTGCTGTTTAAATAATTTATAAATTTCCTTGAGATTTGCTAAAATAAGTCTCTTCTGCACATGAACTCTTTTATTGTTCGTCTTCACGGACACAAAATCCTTCTTTCCTGGCATGCATCTACTTACCTCATCACTCTCATAAAACTTTTGCACCTCCTCAACAATTTGATTTGAGAGTGGTTTGCCCGGCCTAGGATTTGGTGTTGACAATATGCCGTGGTCTTTCACTAGCTGTCTAGCCTTACGAACCATGCTGTTGGTAGCTTCGAACTCTTTTTCCACGCGTTTTGCAGTCCAGCTCTTTGGCAACACTGTGAGTATTTGTACTTTCAGACTCTTGTCATTAGTCGACTTATACTTTTCTTTTAATTGATTGATCATTTCATTAGAATCTGCGTCTAGCGTGATCGTACTCCCACTGTCGTCGGAATCAATTTGGAACATCGTTTTCTTCAATGCTGCCTTTACTTTCTTCAGCTTCTCTTTCGGGTATTTGACCTGGTGAAGTTTCTTCGCGATAATGGGAGATTCTTCCGTCACTCTCACCAAGGCCTTATTGAATGTCTGCAAGTGAACACTGTGCGAGACTTCATCTTCTGCATCATCGCATGGCTGAGAACTCGGTCCAGCTACTGGCTCGTCACTTGTGTCGGTGTCCGCAGATGTGTCTGTTTCCGCAGATGTGTCGGTGACCGTGATGTTAGTTGTCTTCAGTTTTATTCTACAATTACCACAAATCCTATGTTGAATTGAAAAGGTAGGCATCTTCTCCAACATCCATGGCAATACAGGTCTGAGGCTACTTCGTTTAGCATGATCGGTAGATAAATTAAATGGATTGCAACACCGAAGTTTCAAGTTAGTGGTATTCATAATAATTATAATATACGTCCGAAATAATTTACACAGGTAAAACTGATTTACACCTTAGACGCACTTGTTAAAATAATTTAATAAATAATATTATTTTCAAATTATTTAACACGCCAATTCATGCGGTACCCTACAAACACAGGGGCAGACTTAGCAGCGCCCTAGCACGGGCCAGCCGGCGTTCAAGGACGGACTTTGGCCGTGCCGTCTTATGGCCATTTAACATAGGGTGGGACTCCTACGACGGTGCAGAGCCCGCCGCCTAGGAACGGCCCGAGCCGCGCCTTGAAGATAGGCACGCGCCCACAGGACCGCTCTCGGGCCGTGCGGAGTACGGGCTAGTGCAGCTGCTCGCTTCCCCTTGCATTCCTTTCTCATGACGTCACGGGTCGTATTCACGCCTTCACGATATATTTGTACACTCACATCACAAGCAAAATGACCAACTGTAAAAACTCATTTTGTCTCAGACTGCAATACTTTCTATAAAATGGTCGACTATAATGATAATATAGCTGTAAAAATTGAGCAATGACAAATCCCATAAATAGTACTCGCTAATGCCATATTATAATCTCGAAAATAGCAATAATCATTTTTTGTGATGGAGGTTACTTTTGGTGAAGGTAGAAGAACTGTAAGAAAAACGAACTATTTTCTTTGAAGAGTCGGTATGCAAATATTGAAGAAGAAATCTGTGTGCTGCCATGGTAGGAGAATAAATTACTGTAATTGTTATAAAAACAACTGTAACAGTTTTATGAATCCAACTCTCCCAGGAAATTATTCATTCATCTCTTAGTAAAAATTTAAAACGCAATTGGTAGGTACTTGTAAAGCCCCATTTACACGGTGCAATTTCTTGACCAACTTCTGTGCCACAGTGGTTCTGCACATGTGCAGAGTCACTTTTTCATCTCAAAAGTGACACTGCGCACGAGCAGAACCTCTGTGGCACAGAAGTTGTTCAAGAAATTGCACCGTGTAAATGGGGCTTTAGTAATTGTATTCAATATAAAATAATACAGGGATCGAACATAAGATTTGCGTCTTACTTGCAAAAAAAGGTATTAAAAGTAAGTTAACTACGAATCTAATATTTGATTGGAACAATCAGTTCATGGCATCATTATAATATCATTGAAAATTGTAATCGAGACTCTCATGCAGTGGTATAGTTTCATCTGCCGGAGTTTCATCATGAGCTTCAACGGCAATATCTGATGTGCTGATTGAATGTAGTACTGATTGAACAAAATTATCTTCGATCTGGGAATTGCTCTGATTGATTTCTTCATCATCTTCTTCAATTTGTGATATATCAAGCAAATAGTTCTTTAGTAGGTTCTTTCTTGCTTCTCGGTATTTTGCAGTCCTACTGCGAGAACTGTCCATTGCTTTAAAAAGTACCTAGGTATAAAATTGTTTTGTTTTAAATAATTATAAATATAACATAGACTGTTGTAACTACCTGTAGGATGTAACTACCTATACCTACCCACCTACCTACTTACCTGTGTGTAATTTTAGTAATAAAAGTAGTAATACAACTTACCTGCCAGAAGATGTTGTGCTAATTTGTGTAGCTAATCAAAAATCTTTGAAGTTTTAACCCGAAATAAACTTGTGAACCACAAAGAAAGTAACTTTTGCAGCGCGGCGCGTGGACGTTGAACGATTTGAATTTTGTAACTGCCTTTGCCGGTTGGTGGGAAGTGGGGGGAAGTAGGCGAGTCAAGTTAGAGTCAAGCTAGCAACTAAGTTGTTTAATAGAATACATGGGATAATAACATAATAGCATTTATTGAAAATTACAAGTGGTGTTTATTCATCTGTAAATGTGACATTGAACATCAAATGGATGTATTACTAATAGTTAAAAGTAAGTTTAATCGAATTGTTTCAACATGAAACAAGTATCTATCTGACATCTGCGCGAGTGATTCAGTTCAAAACTTGTTGCCGCCCTGGAATGCAATGAAAGTCCGTACTCGGGACCTACTCGGGACGTGCTTTCACGACCTCACATGACAGTTAAGTTATTCGTCAACCGTCGTTTTGCGGCCTTGAAGGACGGACTAAGGCCGAGGTCGGGCCGTTCTGGTTGCGAGCTATTTGGGAGTGATAAAAACAGCTGCTTCAGAATGACTACGACCGGGCCGAGCTCGAACCTGGGTGCATACCCAAGTACGTCCCTGAAGCCGCTTTCAGGGAGGCTCCTCGGGCCGCCCTGTGTTTGTTGGGTATAAATTAACTACATTAAATAATTACGTCGACTCGATAAACCATAAAAAGACACACGCCCTAATATAAAAACACGAACAATTAGTAAACACTAATTTCACTACGAAATGCACTACGAATAACAGTAGTACTTGTCTCTCAGAAAAAAAGCACACACAAATATAATTATGTAACACTAATTTCACTACGAAATGCACTACGAATATATCAGTAGTTCTTGTCTCTCAGAAAAAAGCACACACAAAATGTAATGTATTACTTATAACACACACCACTTGGAGAACTCAGAGATCCGTGTGGTTGGGAAGCCAAAACAGATATGATTGCTCTTAGACAGAGCAGAAAATATCTTCAGATACCTACCTACCTAAAAACCAATAACAATAGAAATTCAGCTGCACCTGAGACCCACGGGGTGGGCATAGTTCGTGCCGGCGAACACTGAGCAGGGATTAAAAACTGCAAGGGTTGAAACTAATTGACAGGAATATTTATTACATGATTAGTCGGCAAAAATTGGCAAAGAACATGGGATGGAGTACCGTCTTTGTATAGCAAAACGTAGACAAGAGAATTTATTGTGATGTCGTATAACGAAGGTTTCAGAACATAACGGTTTTCGTGGTTCCACGAGAATACATATTTAAACCATTGCTATGATTGTCAAATCAACAAACAACTAATAGCATAGATGCTAATAGTATCAAAATAATTGTTGAATTATAGTAGACAGAATAGAAAATTAGTAGTTAGTGATCGAGTTCAGTGGCGTTTTTACCGCGATCGCTATAGAACGAGAATAGCGGCGGCGCTCTGCCGCGCGGTTTCACAAGTACCTTGACGCGCTAAATAATTCATTACTCCCACATCCCTAGACACTCCAACTTGAAATTTTTACAGTAAGTAGATAACATATTGGTAATTATATGGTAAAAATTTAAAAATTATTAAAAAATGACTTTTTGAGTAATGGGACTTTAAAGTTTTTACTTTCATTTATTTGAATGTTGTAATTTAAGAAACATATTGTGTATACAATAGTAAAATAGAGCATAAAAAGAGCTTCAATTTGGTAAAAAAATAATCTTTGTACGATGTTTGGATCAAAAATTACGAGCTATGAAAGTGCGAGCGGAATGTTCAAAAAGTACAAAATCATGATATTTTGCAAGCTTGCACTTCGGAAGTGGTTGACCTCAAGGTCAAACAAAAAAACACGTGTCGACTATTTTTAGGTAGACAATATTCAAAAAAAAAATTTATTAAAATCGCAAGAGGTCAGGTCAATATTCGTCATTTTTTGGTTATCCTGAGGCGGAATGACCCAATAGTTATCTTTGTAATATTGTTTCGTGGTCAACATACAATTAAGTCTTATGCGTTATACCTTGTCATCATGAAATACATTTCTAGTAGTTAGTAATTATTTGACAACGTTTCATGATTTCCCTCAATCAAGATCAAATTATGAAAAGATACCCTTCTAATATCACCATTTTAACCGTGCTATAAGAATATATATGAGCCCACTTCCTTGTTATTTAATTCTTCCACCATATCGTCGGCTTGGTACTTATTTGTCCTATATCCACTTTTTGAAAATTTTGAGTTAGGTATTGGATATTGCTTATTGACACTCCTTTAATACATTTTTTTTTGTCTGGGGCTTAACGTCGCACTGTTCTGCAGCGAGGCTAATGGCGACGGATGGATGATTATGATGATGATTGGGAGATGATGGTGAAGAGTAGGTAAGGATGGAAGGTGGGAAGGAGGCGGTCGTGGCCTATTAGTAGGGTACCTTCCCAGCATTTGCCTGAAGACTGAGGGAAAACCACGAAAAAACCCCAGTCAGGAAGGACGGCCGCGGGAATCGAACCCGGGCCTCCGGAATACAAGCTGAGAGCGTTAACCACTCACCCAACCTGTTCCGTTCCTTTAATACATACATAACATAATAATACAAATTTTCCAGAAATCCTAAATATCTTAGCTATTTGCTTATAGGTGTTTTCTTTTTTTTTAAATGCATAAAAATTTTCAAATAAGGAACCTATTGATGTAGATTTAATTCCCCCTCAAACTTAGTTCAAATATGATGGAAAATTGACATAGACTTTTGCTTATTTACACGCCGTTTTTTTAAATTTTGGATTTAAAGAAAGAAAAAAATTTCAAAAAATTTATTTTTGAAATTAGATTTTTTTTCTTTTTCTTAAAATATAATAAAATTGTGTAAACATTATGAAAAAATGCTCAAATAGTTGAAATGTACCTCCATCTGCACAAAAACTACTTTAAAATTGGATATAGGACAAAATGTGGAAAAAATATTCCGTTGCCGTGACTTTCTTTGTCCTATATCCAAACGGGGGTGCCATTTATTGGGGTAATTAAGAGTTCAGGGTGAAAAAATACTACTAGATATTATTCAAGACATCGATAAGAATGAGTGATATCTTTTTCTGTTACATAGATTAAGTAGTTTTGCCGAGAGAATGAATTCAATCTTTAAACCTCATTATCTCCGACTAGCAAAAAGCGGATATAGGACAAACAAGTACCAAGCCGACGATATAACTTATCTATAACAACATGAAATCTTTCTTCTCTCTCCATTGACAAAACTATAAAATAGCCATTTCTAAAAGTAACTTGATTCATAGATACTGGCTCTAATAGAAAGAGGAAAATGTACCTACTTGTAAATTTCTGTCCACTTTTAGGATAGAATGATGTCTTTAAAAACCCCCCGAAGGACTGCCACCTTGACGCGGTGGTGGGGCTTAAGGGGCCAACCCACGGGTTGGTCCCAACTAAGAGCAGTCCACTCATTGCACATCGGGATTCGTGCATGTCATCATTTCATCATCATTTTCCTCTCTCTTTGTTTTCTCTGTCTCATTTTTAAATGCCATTCCTGCATGTGCAATGAGTTATGTTGACGACTATGCGATACGGACATTCTTGATATATTATTTCACTTGCACCCGGTCGAGTGGGTTCCTGATGGTGACCGGAGTGTGGCTTTGGGAGCAGACAACACTTCCTCATTTCACAACATCATCCTCATCATCATTCTCGTCATCTCTTACTTACCTGTTTCTTCTTTCCTAAGTTCTTCTTTCTTCTTCTTATATTTTCTGTCAGCTTCCAGGTCGCACTAAAACGCCCACCCGCGTGTTTGCCGTGCGTGGAGACCCGTAAGGGAGGAAAGGACGATCCTGGTAGCTGAGGATTCGTGGCATATAAAACCACCATAATCCAACACACTGCTTTGGCTTCTGCTTCTTCCGAAACGGGAGGCTGGGGACTAATCCATCCCCAGCCAACCGGCTTGTTCGTATGTGTTAAAGCTGCAACATGGATGAGCGGGTGGTCTACATTGGCATGATGATGCATACTGGTGTCCCAGTCGGTATGCTGTCACTCATGACTGGTGTAGCGCTACCCGCTATACCTTCTGGACAACCCTGGTATTTCTAAAATATCCCATTTGTGGCTCCGTGGTGGGTGGGGCTCCAGAAGATGAATTTATGATTGACCTTATTATGACGACCACAGCAAACTCCCCCCCTCCCCCAATTTTCAATAAAGATAAAAAAAATACCAATGAAGAAAATACTAACAAAAATACAACTTTACCTAATCTTTTTGACAACATTATTGATCCTAAAACTATTTATAAAATGACCGCAAATACGAAATTCTTTATAGTTACGAGATCGGAGCAGGAAGCTACTTTCAATGGTGTATCTCCTTTCAAGCTTCACAGTTTTATTCAGAAAGATATCGGCAATGTACAAGTGAAGAGACTTAGAGACGGCTCTTTGCTTATTGAGACTGAAAATAAAGAACAATCTTCAACTCTTATGGCACTTAAACTCCTAGGCACTTTCCCGATCACAGTTGCTCCCCATTCAACATTAAACACATCAAAGGGCATAATTTACTCAAGGGACCTGCTTAACTTTTCAGAGGAAGAATTATTAAAAGAATTTGAAAGCCAAAACGTAATATTCGTAAAGCGCATAATGTCTCGCGTAAATAAAGTACTAATTCCAACACCAATGATTTCTCTTACTTTCTCCTCAACAACTCTTCCTGAATATATTTTCGCTGGGTTTGTTCGAATACCTGTCCGACTGCACATCCCAAACCCATTCAGGTGTTTAAATTGCCAGCATCTCGGTCATACACATCACAGGTGTGAGAAGGCATATGCTTGCGACAGATGCGGCTCTCCGACCGAACATGGGAAACCATGCGACGGGGAGCCCTTCTGCGTCAACTGCAAGGGAGACCATCCATCTTGGTCCCGCGAATGCCCCACCTGGAAGAGAGAAAAAAAGATAATAGAAATTCAAACTAAAGAGAAAATAACACCACAAGATGCGCGACGTAAATTTTTTCAATTATATCCTAATTTTTCAAAACCTCAAATTTCATATGCTCAAACCGTAGCTACACCTCCTGTTAATGTCCACAAAGTACCTGAAAAATCCGAAATGGAGAATGTATTAAAGATGATGGAACGTTTGCTTGCAGGACAAGAAGAAATGAAGGCCAAAATTGAAGAACAATCTAAACAAATAAATGAACTACGAAAAGAAAATGAAACTCTAAAATTAGAAAATATTAAAATGAAATCTAAATTAGAAACAATTAAACCATCCCCTCAAAAGGTCGCTCCAGTAAAACCTGCAGCACCATTAAAAACAAGCCCTACCGTGAAATTAAACAGATCCTCCTCAAACTTGAGTACAGAGGATCTGAGAGCTGCCAAAGTTAAAAAGACTGTAGGCGTCAGTGGTGATAACGATCCTATGGACACCACTGAAACCAATCCCGCATCGACGGTGATTGGAAATACTAACTTAGGAGTAGGCTAGTCAAATCATCTGTGATATATTTTATTTTATTTTTTATATATCAATTTTATCATGGATTTTATACAATGGAACTGTAATAGTTTTAACGTTCACAAAGAGGAAGTGAAGATTTTATGTGCTGATTTTAATCCTATTGGTTTCCTTTTACAAGAAACTCATTTTAAGCCTTCCTCTACACCTATCCTACGTGGTTATTCTTTTTATCGTAAGGACAAGATCTTATGTGATCGGGCTAGCGGAGGCGTTGCTATAGTAATTAATGATAATTACTATGCAGACCCCATTCATTTACAGACTCCACTGCAAGCAGTGGCTGTCAGGATGCACCTTCCGAATCCTGTATCAATATGCAGTCTTTATTTACCACCGACCGAGCGTCTAAATCTCCAAGACCTAAACAACCTTATCGCTCAATTACCACCACCACTTTTATTAACTGGAGATTTTAATTCGCATAATATATTATGGGGAAGCGATCACACTGACCCACGCGGTACCCTGGTGGAAGACTTTTTAACTTTTAACAACTTAGTCCTTTTAAACACGGGAACAGCCACTCATTTTAGTTCTGCCTACGGGACATTCTCAATGTTAGATTTAGCGTTATGCACCCCTTCCATAGCCCTACAGATGGATTGGAAAGTACATGACGACCTTTGCGGAAGTGACCACTTACCTATAGTAATTAAATTAATGGCACACAATCAATCTCATATCAGGCACAAAAAATGGAAACTTCAACTTGGGGACTGGGTTAAATTCAAGGAGCTGGCAGTTTTTGATGATAACATAAATTTTCCTGACGTAAAAGAACAAACTAAATATGTGACAGACACTATTATCCATGCTGCCGAAGAAACAATCCCACAAACAACTGGGAAACCTGGTCGTGTCCCTGTTCCCTGGTGGAACGGTGATTGTGCCCAGGCTATTTTAAAACGTAAACGAGCTCTTAAAATATTTAATAAGTATCCAACTCAAACAAATGTGCAGTCTTTTCGACAATTGAGAGCAAAAGCACGCTTTGTCATCAAACAAGCCCGCAAGTCCTCCTGGCAGAATTACGTTTCCTCAATAAACCAACATACTCCATCATCACAAGTATGGGATAAACTAAAGAAGATTTCAGGAAAATATACAACTACCCCCATTGCAGGTCTTAAAGTTAGTAATTCCGTAATAACATCACACGATTTAATTGTTGAAACTTTAGCTGATCAATTTTATAACATCTCCAGCTCGGCCAATTACACTCCTGCCTTTGTATCAATTAAAAATAGGGAAGAACGAAACGCAATAAATTTTATATCGAACAACAATGAGATTTACAATCAACCTTTTACATTTTGGGAACTGTCATCTGCAATACAAGAGTCGCGAGACAGTGCACCAGGTCCCGACTCAATTCATAATAAAATGCTGAAAGCTCTAACAGTACCGTCCCTCAACTACATTTTAAAACTTTTTAATAGAATTTTTAGTGAAGATGATTTCCCTTCAGCTTGGCAAGAAGCCATCACGATTGCCATTCCTAAACCCGGAAAAGATCGCTATAAAGCAGAAAGCTATAGACCAATATCCTTGACAGCGTGTTTATGTAAAATTTTAGAACGAATTATAAACCGTAGACTAGTGTGGGTCCTTGAAACCAGAGGCCTTATTGCTGCAGAGCAATCTGGTTTCCGCCGACATCGCTCCACAGTAGACCACCTAGCATATTTAGAATCACTCGTTCAAGACTCTTTTATTTCTAAACACCATCTTTTAGCTGTCTTTTTCGATTTAGAAAAGGCCTACGACACAACCTGGAGGCACGGAATTTTAAAAACTTTGCATGAATGGGGTTTTAGAGGGCACATTGCACATTTTATTAATAATTTTATGACAAACCGGAGTTTCCGAGTTCGTCTCGGAAACACCTTGTCGGCACACCGTATACAGGAGAACGGAGTCCCTCAGGGCTCCGTTCTTAGTTGTACCTTATTTTTAATTGCCATTAACGGCGTAGCATCTTGTATTAAAAGGCCTGTTCACTTCTCTCTTTTTGTCGACGACCTGGCGATATTTTATAAGTCAGCCGGAATATGTACAGCCGAACGCCAGCTGCAGTTAACGATTGGTCGTCTTGAGAAGTGGGCGGAGGAAACAGGGTTTAAATTTTCAACAAGCAAAACTATGTGTATTGACTTCCACCGACTTCGAGGTATCCACCCACAACCTATTTTAAGACTACTCGGACGAAATATCACAGTTACGGAGACTGTAAAATTTTTAGGAATGTTGTTCGACACTAAACTAAACTGGAAATCACACCTTCATGAATTAAAAGTTAAATGTTGTAAATCATTAAATATTTTAAAAATACTTACTGGCACTTCCTGGGGAGCTGACCGAGTGACGATGCTCCGCCTGTACCGTGCCCTGGTGAGGTCTAGGCTGGACTACGGTTGTATGGTCTATTCCTCAGCCAGGGCCTCTTACATCAAAACATTAGACACGGTACACAATACAGCATTAAGACTGGCAACAGGGGCGTTTCGAACGAGCCCTGTTGTCAGTTTGTACTGTGATTCCGGAGAACCACCCCTTGAAGTGAGAGGAGAGTATCTACTCTGTAGCTACGTCTCTTCCCTTCAAGGCATACCCTATCATCCGACGTACACGAAGGTATTCCGTCCCAATTACAAGAGAATATACGATACTAGGATAAAAGCCACAAGACCGCTTGGAATACGTCTTTCGGAACTCCTGGAGAACCGCAATATTGAGTTGCCAGAGGTACAGAGGATATGTTTTATAAAAATCCCTCCCTGGACTGTCTCCCGACCAATATGCAACACTTCTTTAAGTATTTATCCGAAGGCTCAAACTACAAATGTAATTTACCAGAAACTATTTTATAAAATGTGTGAAGGTTTTAAAGATTTTATTATAATATACACAGATGGATCAAAATTAAATGGAGCTGTGGGCTGTGGCTATTCGGTATCAAGAACAAATATGGGATACAAACTTAACCCTGATTGCAGTGTCTACACAGCTGAGCTGTATGCTATCCGACAAGCCTTAAATTATATTAAAACATCTGATAGTAAACAATTCCTTATTTGTTCCGACTCCTTGAGCTCTATCCAATCACTTGACAAATTTTCGCCTAAACAACCTCTTATACAAGACATTCAAACAATTTTACATGATCTGAACAGCCAAGGATATGTGATCACCTTTTGCTGGATCCCTGGCCATGCGGGGATAGCTGGTAACGAGAAAGCCGACCAGACAGCGAAAAACGCCACGCTCAAACCTGACCTAGACTATCGATGCGTTCCATCAAATGATCTAAAAAACAAATTTAAAGAACAAATGAAGAATAATTGGCAGGAAAAATGGAACAATATATTAAATAATAAACTTAAATCTATTAAAACATCGATTGAGCCATGGAAATCATCATCTAGGGAGAATAGAAGAGAAGAAATAGTACTTACCCGCATGCGCATAGGCCACAGTATACTCACCCATAGCTTTCTGCTACGTCGTGAAGACCCGCCTGAGTGCGATGAATGTCTGGAGCCGCTAACTGTCCGTCACCTGTTGCTGGACTGTGACGGGTTCCGGGATCTGCGGCGTCGGCTGCAGATGCCGCGGGACCTGGAACAGATCCTGGGGGACGAGACGAAGGCAGTCGACCGCCTGGTTAGTTTTCTTAAGGAAGCCGGAATATTTTATCTACTCTAGGACTTACCTGTGATAATCATCTGTGATTTAGACATAAGTATATTTTATTGTTTTACACTATTTATTTACATATTATTTTAACACGACTCAGATGCAAGTATTTATAAAGAATGCATTTGGGTCAAATGCACACTTTTGTGTGATATGTATTTTAACTTATCATCTAGTCATTATACGTTTTTATTTATATTACATCCTTCTTTTAGCACGACTCAGATGCAAGTATTTATAAAGAATGCATCTGGGTCAATTACACACTTTTGTGTGATGTGTATTTTAACTTCCCATCTAGTCATTATACGTTTTTATTTATCCACACTTTTGTGTGACGTTTGTTTTATTGGCTGGCGGTCTGGTCATTGTACACATTATTTTATATACATATATTATAACTACATGTTGAATTTTTTGATATAATATAATGAATTCGGCGCAACATAACCTCGTCGTTGACGCGCCGTTAAACCATAATAATCTCTAATCTAATCTGTCTTTAAAAAAACGATGCGCCAAGTCCTTTTGTAAAGTATTTCTCGGTGTTTATACATTTATTTCAAAGATACGATTAAATATTTGGAAATGTCATTGACTTGGCTCCTTTTTTGATATCACTCCTTTTCAGTGCTGATTTTTTTAAAGTAAAGAGACTCGGCTGCCTTTTTTACAATCTATCCTTCGTCAAATGTTTTGTCACATAAAAATCATGTCCTGCTGTGAACTTTTTAGTTTTTATACTTGTTATCATTAAAACATCTAATAAAATTAAATTATCATAACCAGATGTGTGTGTAATTCCAGTAGTACTTTGGGGTCGTTTTCGACTAGGAGTACAAAGTACAGCCTCAAAGTACAGTGCCCGGATGACAAAAAGCTGTTGCTAAGCTTTCTTCGGAAGACTTCTTTTAATTTTGGCTTTCGCCTTGCCCAGTGAACTTGCGCTTTTAAATACTGGGGAAGTCGGAGTCACAAGTTGCTGTAGACGGATTCCCTTTTTTTGTTCTCTCTTTCTCTGCCTACATTTTGATGGTTCTTGCCTTTGCTTTCAAATTTGCTTCTTTTCACAAAGACTCCCGTATGGTGCTCGGTAACGTAGCCACTGCGGCAGCTGTCCTGCTTCCGCTTGCGTGAGAAGTTTGACGTTGTTTCGCATTATTGGCATCCATCTTGCCATCTCTTTGCAACTTCTCGCGATACCTTTTCATTTTTTCTGCAGCAGTTAAAACCATCTAAACGAAATCAAGTATAGCTAGTGAGTATCTGTGCCATTTAACCTATAATATAGAGTACGGTAACTCGCGCACCAACACTTTGTTGTATGATTTGGCTGGCGCTGATAACCTCGCTGTTGAGCGCCATAAACCATAATATATATATCAAAATTTAACCTTTCATCAAATCCAAACGCATTGTCCGATTATATTTTTTTTCCAGTAAGAGGCATGGGTAGAACTAAGAAAAAATAATGTTGAAGCAAGCTTGTCTACCTATACAGTATTTAAATCTTAACAAAAAATATCGTTCTTGAAGTAACTCGCTTATCACCAAAAATGCATCAAATTCAAATGGGATTTTCTGTAAATCCCAGATTTACAGAACGACGTGTTGTCCACGTGTTGTGACGTGTTGTCCAGATGTTGACACCTGCATGTTCCAATCAATACAGGCGATGTTGACTTACCATGTGAGAATAACAGGTCGGTCCGCTACGACCACTGCGATGTTGTTCACACAGTTGGTGAAATTAAACTGGTAGTGACGAATCACTGACTTGACGTCTCTCGTCTGCGCGTTGGACTCTGTGATGTTGTAGAAATTCAGATGTTTGCCAGCTATGAGTCGGAACCGAGCTGCAGGGATTGCACTGCCGTCAGTGAATGAAAAGCTACCTGCAACTGAACAAGCACAGGTTCAGGATGACTCGAAGGGCAGTGTGGGAGAACAACTATTGTCCCCAAATCTATATATACACTCTCAGCCGACGATCTGTCTTCTCTCCTGCGTCTGCCAGCTCCACCTCCACTCCTCATCCACCAGCTTCTCGACATCCTCGTCATCAACAGGTTGCCCAGCGACGAGCCACGTGATGTCTTGTAAAGACATCTTGTGGTTTTTGTCTTGTTGTAGAACTTAAGTGAACTATAAAACTTAGAATTATTGAGCGAGCGAAGCGAGCGTCTCCATTTGGCTCTTTTGGCACGGACCTCTGTTTTTTTTTTTGTTTGTTTTTTTTTTTCTGTTACTGACGATATACAGGTCAGAGTTTTTCTTCGATCGAGCTGAAATTTTGCACACATGTACGTAACATTTCCGATTGTTGCAGACCCTAATTTTTTTGAAATCCATTGATTGGTTCAAATTTAAAAAAAATTAACTTTCGATTGGTTGTTTTGATCAAATTGAAATTTTGACAAGTCATTACCCCCAACATTGTACCCAATCAAACAAAGTTTCAGCCAAATCCTCCCATTGGTTAAAATTTAAAACCATCTTTCCTGTGTTTTTAGAAATTTAAACTATAACCGATTGAACGATCAACTTATAACTTCGCATGATGGTTGGGTCCAACATTATCTGCATTTTTGACAATTTTCATACTAATCTGTGTTTAAATCCAAACGTTATTGACATTTTACGGACTATTAGCGTGTTGGCTGTCAAATTCACGGCGACTTCGACTCTTCAGTTCAAGGCAAGGTAGTTAGAGCAGAAACTTTCAAACGCAAATGAAACTGATAATGACCGTTCAACAGTCGATCTGATATTGTGTAGACACACTTATATCATATGAGTGGTCTCAGGTATATTTTTTGAAGGAGATCCTGTGATTTTTGAAAATTAACACGGAACAGTTCAATCATAAAGGTTCAATTGATCAACTTAAAGCTTTGCATGGTTATTTGGACCAATATTTTAGGAATGTTTTGAGATTTCTATACAAATCTGTGGCGAAATTTTAGAATTATTGTCTTTTAATGACATTTTCGATAGACAGAATTTCGGTTCGAGGTGTTGCGCGTATCCGTGCTCGCTCATCAACGCGTTACTCAGATTCATTGGTTAAAATTTAAATAAATATCTCCTGATAGGCTGAAAAATGAAAACGGTCTTCGATAATTCTGATCAAACTCATATTTTGCATGATCATTAAGACCAATATTGTCTCTTATTTTACAAAATTTCATCCCAATCAGTTAAGAACGTATGAAGTTATTTACATTTTTAATATCTGTCAGTAATGAAGTATCGAAATGAATGTTTTCCAGTGCCAATTGAAAATTGATTCTGATTTGCTTTATGAACCAGGTGCTTAGATGCTATTTTAAAGTTTCGATGAAAAGCATACACTTTTAAGTTGATATCATAATCAATTCCATATGGATGTATATGTTTTCTGTGCGTTGTGTACGCATTTCCGGTTCGAGAATTTGCACGTACCCGTGCTCGCTCATCAACGCGTTACACTGAGCGTTTTCCTAGTATAAAAGGGAATTAGCCGTAACTAAAAGTAGGAGCTTATATCAAGGAAATTGATATTATATTTTCCATATTTTTTTACCGAGTTTAATGAGTTTAAAAATATTCAGCATCATGAAGCATTTGCTGGAACTGCAATCGCAATATTGCTGCTTTCGCTGCTGGCAGTCGCTCCAGTGACGTTTATGCCATCTGCGCCCAGTGGTAATTCTCCCCCTGCTTCGGTGAAGGTAGAGAGGGAGTTGGAGGAGCAGCAATTGACTGCAGAGCCGACTCAATGGATGCCTCTCGGCGCCGTTTAGCTGATCAGAGGATTACATTCAGTAACATATCAGTAAATATTTGAAAATGCTACACAAATACACACCAATTTTTTTAAGTAATTTAATTCTTCCAGCAGCTGCACCTGTGATAGGTGGATTGTTTGCCAAAGGCCGCACCTGGGGCGAGTTAGGTCGCACCTGGGGCGAGTTCTGCCGTACCTGGGGCGAGTTGTAAGTCCCCCTTCTTCCTCGTACGATAATTCCCCCTCCTCTTCTATTAAATACTCTTCCACCTAATACAATTCGCTGTCATCGGTGTTGCTCCGGAAGATTACGCCCAGCGGCGTTTCAATTGATGCCTCATTACTAAGAGTAAACATTTATTTAAACAAGTACCTAGGTACTCTATAATTTCAGATCATAGTAAGAGCTAGAAGTATTTTGTGAACTGAACCCTCACATATTTTTTATTGTTAACATTACGATTACAGGATATACGGGGAACAATTGCAACAGATTAAGGTAATGAGCGCCGAGTGGCTACTCATAAACAACTACGTAATAATTAGGACATGAAAGAAAAATTATAATAATTCGTGCTCTGACCGGAAGTCTGCTACTAAACAGCACTGCACACAAACATAAATAACAATATAAATCACACAGTAAATAGCTAATACTAATGACAAGCTCAGGGGCTAGGTCATAAAGAAAAGGTTGAGTCGCTCTCCAGCACGTACATAAAAAGGTAGGTTTCCCCAAGCCAAAAAAGGTTTCTTAAAACTAAAGTCTGGCTGATAATATAATAGATATACATTAAATACGTTGCATAAATATGCACTACATGAAGTTACTATATGAAGTTACGCTGAGGTCGTGAGGTGGATTAATCTAAGTGCAGTTACAAGCATGCAAGCTAGTCCTAGAAGTTCTGAGGGGTGGCTCGGTCAGACTACTGAATTATTTTCTGTTCTCCCGGCATGCGCGAGTATACGACCCTCGTCCGGAAACCACCCAAACCAGTACGACGGAAGACTCCTAGACAGTAAAGGCCAGGAGACTTCTAGGACAACATTTATACAACCCTATTCTAGGCAAAGCCTCCTCAACTGCGCAGAGTGGGTGTGGCTGAATATTAATCTAAGCTGGGTCCCTATGCAATTCACGCCACTCGGTACTGGCTCTGTCTTGTCACGTGCTCGACGTAAAAGTCTCTGGACCACTAGATGGTGTCGGATACCATGAGGCGGCGCATCACTTGAGCGTAGCGGGGGTTGATTTGAAGAGCGCGCAGTACCTCCTCATTCCGCGGGTCCCAACCCCCGAGGCTGCCGACGATGAAGGAGTCGACGCATGTCGTATAGCCCTGCACTCTAAAAAAATTCTGTGTGATTTTACATGTAATGTATATGGCATCTTCAGTCTCACGCTCATTCGAGGTAAAATTTACCATACACCGAACTGTTAAAATAACATAAACATGTATGGTATTTTTTCACAGACAGATATGAATATTTAGCAAGACATTGTCGATGCATAAAATCCAGGTATTTACCGTTAATTATACCCATACACCGAACTGTTAAAATAACATAAACATGTATGGTATTTTTTCATGGAAGATACGGATAATTGAAAAACTAAAATTTAATTTTTATTGATTACTCAACCAGTTTTAATCAGATTTCATTTCTGTAAACGGAAATACATAGACAATTTTAAGTATGATCAGTACACTTATATAAATTATTTCACCCCAACCGGCCTCGAACCTGCGATCTTGTGTGTTGAACCTCATAGCGCTAACCCCGGGACCACGG
This sequence comes from Leuctra nigra, assembly GCA_934045905.1. NCBI lineage: Eukaryota > Metazoa > Arthropoda > Insecta > Plecoptera > Leuctridae > Leuctra > Leuctra nigra. Next base: position 23,788,725 of record OW203768.1, on the reverse strand, counting down.
CGCCAAGTGAGGAACAGAGCGGTTGAAACTGTTCTCGATCAGTTGAGTTAGAAAGTTGTGTTTGTGGGCAAAATTAATTTTCATGATTTATGAACATAATGATAATAGAGTTTATGAATTTCATTAGTTTGTAAGTTATGTCTCTATATTACTTACCGTCATTATAGACGTGAAATAAAATACCATACATCGAACTGTTAAAACTACAGCGGATGTATACCTGTGAAGTTATCTCCTGTCACTGTCTAATTGCCGGCTCAGTGGAGATGTCAGTTGACATCCGTGATCATTAGTAAGAGGGCTACCGCGTTCAGGTAGAAAAACAAACTTTGTATGATATTTTAGTTGCGACTGGACTATTATATTTTACTCTTCTGAGCCTGTGTTTATTTAACACAACAATTTCGTTTAAAATGTACAACTTTCATGATAATTTAAATGATACTATGTAGCACTAAACTCAAATTACCAATATTGTCAGTGTAATTTGAAAAAACATATACATGATTGTATATTTATACGCTACATTGTCTATGCAAAATTACGATTTTTTTTTACAGTGTATGCAGTCAGTTCGGCGGCGGTAGCTGCATATTTCGCCAGCTTTAAGTTGCGGGCCGCGACGTAGGCGTCGGGGCCGCTCTCAAAGGGGACTGTCACGTCGTTCAGGTGGGCGGTGTGAAGTTGCTCGTTGATCAACGTAATGTCGGGTCGGAGGTTGTTGACCTCGTCGTCCTGTTTCACCAGGAGGGTGACAGCGGTTCTCACCTTGCTGGGGAAAACGCTGATCAGCCGGTTCTGGATGGAGTTGTGCCTCAGCGTCATCGCGGCAGAGTGCCTTATGCACTGGTTCAGCTCATGGGGAAGGGTCTCGTTGTCGTAGGGGCACCCTTTGCAGCCCCTGGGCCCGTTCCCGAAGCGCCGAGCTCCATTGAGAGGCACGGTGTGGAGGCGCGCGCGATGGATAAAGCGCCAGTCACGAAAGCGAGTGTACTTTTCCTCAGTCAGGAAGTTATTCGAGGAATCCCTCACGGTTGTTAGTGTGAACGCCTTCTTCTGGTCCGAAGGTCTTCTTCTGGTCTGTCCAGATGTTGGCGCCTGCATGTTCCAATCAATACAGGCGATGATCACGTTTCATGTGAGGATAAAAGGGCGGTCCGCTACGACCACTGCGATGTTGTTGACCCAATTGGTGAAATTGAACTGGTCGTGACGAATCACTGACTTGACATCTCTCGTCTGCGCGTTGGACTCTGTGATGTTGTAGAAGCTCAGATGTTTGCCAGCTATGAGTCTGAACCGAGCTGCGAGGATTACACTGCCGTCAGTGAATGAAAAGCTAACTGCAACTGAACAAGCACATGTTCAGACTGACTCGAAGGGCAGTGTGGGAGAACAACCTATTGTTCCCAAATCTGGTATATGTGGTGGGGTGGTCGTGGCTCGAAATAAGGATATTTCGCATCAATGGGAGAATTTCCAATTTTAAGATCCAGTAGACCGAAAATGCCATGTTTAGATTCCGCTTCCGCTCACTCGCGGGCGCTATCTTGAATGCCATATTTATTGAATGCCGTCTCTATTGCCTTTGTCATATATGATTTGGCGGGTCCCTCTCAGTACTAATACAGAGCTAATACCTTGATTTGGAGAGGGTGGTTGGCTTATTTCCCCAGATCACTTGAAATATGAGGAGACTGGGTCTGGGCAGTACTTCCTCGTAAGGATTAAATATTCAAAGGTATTCAAGGAGTAGTAAAAGGCATCTGTGCCGGGAAATTTCACAACAAAGGACGTCGCCAAGCATTGTGCATCGAGCTCGGACTGGCAACCTGTCACCAGGATATGTGGTCGTTGAATCCACACGTTCGGGATGTATTGCTTGCTGCAGAGGAAGCATGGAACTGCATCGAGGTAACATTACCGTGCTTATCAATACTCTAGAATACTCTTATCGTGCTCTAGAATCAATACTTGCCATGAAATTACATGGTGATGTAATGCAAAATAGTGACATACATAATCACAGTAAAACACGTTGTTTTATAATTTAAAGAAAACCTGATTTTTTAATGCATATCAATATTCTTGTACTATGCCGGCAGTGGCGTGCAATGGATTTTGTAGTGTGTAAGCAGAAAGTAGTGTTTTGCAGTTTACATAGAGTAGATTAATTATGAAGTACCTTCAGTGTTTACTGTTTGTGGGCACTTGATCAGATGCATATAATATCACTTTAATAGTCTGCACGGGATTTTGACATGTACGTCAAACTCTTCATCTGTAATTTGTCCAACCTAATGTTGTCAGCACACATCACACTGGTCTTTCTTAGGTGTAAAAATCGACAAAAAATCGAAAAAAATCGAAAAAATCGAAAAAAAATACATTAATCTTGAGTGTAAGTCTTAACATTGTGCTTATTATATTTAAATACCTCAAGAAAGAAGAACTAGCAATTAATTGCATTCTTCCCCTTGACATTGGATTGGTCAGTGTTTGATCTGAAAAAGACAAATCCAAGCATGAAATAAAAAGATTCTAAGAAGAAACCTGATCAAATATCATGATTATCGGGTGCTTACCATAGGCATTCTGAATGTCACGTAGAATGTCATCCAGATCGGAATAGTGACTAACCCGTAGAAGTGATTCTACTTGATATTTAGAAATCGCCTTAATACAGAATTGCGGGTCATCCGGCGGAATCATTGCCACCGGAGAGGTGGTTGCCACCGAGGAGGTGGTGAGGTTGGTTATAGCCGGCTGAGATGAATTTGCTCTTGCCAATTTCAATCTCAGGAGAGTATTTCTTAAAGAGAGCATATGTCTCTAAGAGAGATGCAGTAAGATGTCGAGCTTGGACCTTCTTCTTCGTACCATTAGGATGCTTTCCAGTCACAACATCTTGACGTCCAGGGGCTTGTCGGATCTTGTTCTGTTGGATGACATGGTTAATTGCAAATACCAGTTTTGCTTTTCCTTTATCATTCAGGTGCAGTCCTCTTCTACCGTGCTCGTTGCCGTGACACCATTGCCCCGCGTGTCACCCGTGCATTACAACATTCTTAATGCTGCTTCAATGTTTGGGACAGCCTTTAGGTCTGGGGCACATTTTTAGGTCTTAAGGTCTGGGGCACATTGCCCCCAGAAAATCTAAGAATAGGTAATATTAATCCTTCACTTGGTGCTAATTTATATATTTTTTTAAATATAAAATAAACGTTCTTATTTTATAATGTTCAGATAGGCTTTAGTTGTAAATTATATGGTACGCGTAACATATTGCATAAATATTTACTTTTATTTCGAATCCTTTTGATATTTTACATTTGTATTTGCTTTGACCAGTTTGGCAAAAGGGGGAAATAATAGAGAGTACGACAAGGAATAATATTAATTTTCAAATAACTGTACGCAATTTAAAGTAAATCAATTAACCCAAAATATATAACAGACCTGGATTATTAATAAAGGTATTAAAAGTAAACGTTCAGAAGTACAATATAAAAGTTAGGTATATTTATGGTACCTAACACGATGCTGTCGACACATTTCGAGTTCACAAGATTGAAGATAAGCCATGTGTTAGTGAAATATTACCATAACGGTTCATCCATCATGTGTCGTGGAGACCAAGTTCTCGCCTAGTATTTACAAATTTATTAAATATAACCGAGGAGGCACACTGGACAAATGTCAAAAGGCAGTTCCCTTTCAACTGGCTGCAATACAAAATTAAGACAATTTGCCTAAAAATCATGTCTGATTTTGTTTCCTTGTAATAGTAGTATTATTGTTCTCCTGCATTGCCGCCGAGCAAGTAGATTTTGCTTTACACGACCGCCGCTCCGGGGTTGCAATCTCTTCTCATAGATTGACATCTCCCTCGTCTAGCGTTGCACTTCGTAGTTCTTCTCGGGCTATTACGCTAATGTAGAGATGTGTTCATTATTCGGTAAAATATAATCTGAAATTATCTAGCATTTTTCATGTGTTCTACAAATGGGCGTGCAACAAGCTAACTAATCCTGCGTAATATGCTGAGTGTGTACTGTGCCGTCCTAGATATAGAGAGCTGCATTAATCCTATACCTCGATGGTGTTGACATGACCGAATATGTCGTTGCCGTCGAGCAGGCCGTTTCATGATATTCATGATATTGATGTGTTCTTGGCTTTAATGGCTCCGTTGTTGTCACTTATAACCCGGGTCGGGCCCGTTAGGTTTACCCCCTCCCCATGTCCTCCACTTAATTAATTCAAGAAAGTTTAAAGTAAAAAAAAAATGTGCGCAATATAACCTCGTCGTTGATGCGCCGTTAAACCCTATTAATCTAATCTAATCTAATCTAAGTGGAGATCAATAATAATTTCAACAATACGAATGCATGCATTTTTACATTATTCATTATTGGCTGCTGTTACCAAACAACGTAATGTTAATTTCCCTCGACGGCTGCCACCTTAGCGCGGTGGTGGGGTTTGTGTTGGCCAATGATCCACTGCAGCTACGCCGGCGAGCATATGCTCATGTGTTAGGGCTACCTATGCCGGAGAGGTCAGTCTTCACCATGGTGACTCGGTGATACCTACTTATTCACTTCCAGCTTGGCCCAGTTCATCCTCCAGATCTCTCACTCGCTCCTCCAGCGCCATCACTCAGTCCTTCAGCAGTATGCACCGTTGGCAGGGCTCAGGTTGCTCAACTGCGGACTCTTGCTCCGACTCCTCGTCCTGCTCCGACTCTTCGTCCTGCTCGTCTTGCTGCTGAGCAGCTGCGGCGGTGGCTACCGCTTTCCTTGCCTTAGCCCGATAGCGTTTCTTAAAAGATTTGCAGCTATCGCATTGGCGACCTCCAGGCTTACACGTGCACAGCCTCGGCTTTCTGCCGCGGACTGACGGGTCTTAAGCGAACTGGTCGGATTGCTGAAACTGCAGAGCTGCGGGGCCTGCTTGCTCAGCTGCGGCGGCGGCTGCGGCCTCTTGCTTTGGCTCTTGCGCGGCTTCTCTTGCTTCTCTCGCCAAGCACGCTGTCGCCATCGTCTCTCGAGTGATCTCAGTGAGGTGCTCGGAGACGATGAGAAGTCGATTGACAAGCTGATCAATTTCCTTAAGGACACTGACACCTTAGATTTTATTTAGTTACGCACAGCACCACGCTGTAAGCAGTTTTAATCATAGACAAGTAGTTAGCTTTAATTTTAGACGAGCCAGGGCCAGTATTTATAAAAACGGCACCTGGCTCAATATGACCTCAGTTCTTACTGAAATATTAGCTTATATTTTATATTTTATCCGGACTGACTACTATATTTTACACGATTGACTCGCACTAGCGTAGAACCTATTTGATTTTGACCAATAGGACAATATTATTTACCACGACTTCGGTTAGCGATACATATTCTTTTTTATACAACACCTTGTTGTATGACTTAGCTGGCGCTGATAACCTCGCTGTTGAGCGCTATAAACCATAATATCTATCTATCTTCTCTTGCATTATCCATCGCTATGAAGGTTAGAGTTCCGAGTTCCGAGTTCTGTTCGTGGTACCAGGTTGTATTCACTATTTTATAAGAATTTTCACTGTGAAGACAAGTCACGCTTTGTCCGGTTCGGTTGACGAATGACAGTTGATGGGTCAGCCGCATCAGAGTTATCTCCGGCTCCTGTAGAACATGGGCAGAGTCAGTACAGTGTCCGCGCGCGACAACACATTCAACACTCACGCCATCACTACTTCATAATGTTTTGTTTGTGTAGTAATAATGATAATCAGGTCATTCACAATCCCTGGAAATGTTGTACACTTCTCGTGTCTAGTTTCGATTTTTTTGGACCGTCAGATTTGAATAAGAAACTTTTTTTCGGTAGCTTGGAAGCTTGGAACTGCATCGAAGAGACATTCAGTAACGAGGGTGCTCACTCCGAATTCTTTACACATCAATGTGGTGTGTTCCATTGCTTAGGTACGCATAATCCGCATAATGGATCTGTCAAAAATTTGGAAAGCTTCTAGTTCTGACGTTACGTTCACGAAATTAGACGGAATATAATGAATACAGCAGATGATATCGGAAGATTATCGATACCAATACTTACAATACAACACAAGAATAGTCCCCAAATGTATTGAAAAGCTCCTAAAATGCTCTCTAAAAAGTTCCAAAAACATAAAACTGAAAGAATTATAATAAAATTAATTAGTTGGTATTTACTAAATCTATACTTGGAAGTCGCCGTCACGGAATTGTTGCTGGATGTCCTCGATATCCTTCAACAGGTCTGTGTTAATGAACATGATTTCAGAACCTATTCATGACTATCTCGCCCATCTGTTGTCCTGACTGTTCAGTCCGCGCGCGAAGAGAAAAGCGGCCATTTCACTTCATAGTCTTGTCCCTCCGTGGTCGCGAACCCGGGGATCTTCTTGTGGCTTCGTAGGCAGCCGTGGAGGTCGATGCTCGGAGCGATTAACTCAGGTCACTAACTTGCCTGTTTGCTTCTTCCCATGCTCGACTCGTCGTTAGTAGTGATTGTAATGTCATTTGCGGCCTTATTTCTATCAGTATTCTTTTTAGCACAAGTGAAAATACTTGATCCAAAATTTGATCGCGTTGTTATTCTTCATTTGCGCCAAGACTGCACGTGCAGCTAATTTGTCTTAGGCGTGTTACAAAACTGTTGACTGTTTCATCTTGAGTCTGAGAAATAACACGAAAATTGATGCGTGAAATGCCTGTCCAATGCATCGATTGCTGTTTGGTACACATCTCGCTCCCCTACTGCGTATGCTGATTCGGGCAATGTGAAAAAATTTAAAAAACATAAAAAATACGGATTTCAGCTCCAAAATACCAATTTTTCGATCTTCGGCATATTGAATTCCACTTGTGGTAAAATTCTGTGAATCATTCTGAATTTGCCATAATCATGTCTCTTTCCACATTATTTTGTTTAAATTGGACTAAAACAAGTCCTTATCGTATTAGATTTTGACAAGAATAACTTGTGTCTCTCTCCCTTCGATTTTCCAGATATCATCCGTTTACCTGAGCAGCATGGTAACAAATCCAAGTAATGGGTTGATGATACAACTAATGCGAAGACTGGTGCAGCAAATTCCAAGATAGATTTGTACTGCTATACCTAGAAGCCGGGTTACCCGTATGCATCGTGGGTATTTATTTATTTATTTATTAATAGATACACAGCTTAGGAAACTACATGTTTCCGGTGGCCGGATAATGTAATTCAATTCTAAAAACTAACATTTGTGTGTATTACTTTACGTGAGACACAAAAGTACAAAGTACAAAGTAAACATTCAATCGTCATCCAGAGCAGTGTCAAGGTCGCGAATGGAGCCGAGGTCGACGATCTCTTCTTCCTTCAGCGCATTCCATGAGCGGGTAGCCCGGCCCAGGAATGAGTGAAGACCGATGTTCGTGGAGTACCTGGGCAGCTGCACCTTCCAGCGGTGGTCGTTTCTGCCAAGGAAGGTAGCGGGAGAGATGAGATGATGTAGAAATAATGATGTAGAGTGTTAAAGTGGTCCCACTGCTCCAGCCAAGGTGCTTAGAATTCGCCGTAATTCATACAAATCTCTGATGAAATAATACCTCAAACAACAGCATAAAACAATTATATCTTACCGTGTGCTACAATTATATGTTTTTAATTGAAGTTCCAATTAAACTATCCCAAAATAATTCATATTTGTAGTGCAATGTTGCCAGATTTATGGTAAATTTTATACAATGTACACAGTTTCTTTCTTATTTGGCCCGTGACCCCATATTTTCAAACTGCAGTCTTATTCTAAAAATTATTATCTTTAATTTGAGACTATTTTCAATAATTTGTCATTCCTCTTGCGGTTTTAGGAGCAATTTAATGCCAATTTTCCAGGACGATTTCATGTCTCCCTGTGTTATCTTATGGGGGAAAAGATGATCTTCAATCAAGAATATCTAATTATATGATACCGTAAGGGGCAAATATTTTTTGCTAGTTGTATGTAATATGGTTTCATTAATCTTTGGTGTGAATTACAGCAAATTCTCATTCCTATGCCGAAACGATGGAACCACTTTAACGTGACAATATGAATTTCACAATGTCCAAGAAATTATAGTACACAGGATGGACCAATTATTAGCCTGCCAGAGACATTGTCACAGAAATCGAAAAATCCAAACCGAAATTCCATTAATAGTACGTACAGATGAAACAAAGGATTTAACATTTTCAACCCTTTTCACTAATCGCTGTTGTAAAAATTACAAGTATTTTTCAAGGACCTCTTTGACAAAAAAAAAACTAATGAATAAACCAATACGAACGTCACACCTATTATTTAAAATTGCCAATAGCGCACTTGTTGATCTTCCTGCCCCTTCAAATATTTCTGCATGATGAAACATTGGGTCCCTTCTTGGACTATGTCTTGTAGACATAAGCAAGGTAGTATTAATTAATGTTGTTAAAAAAGATTAGGGCTATACAGAGAGTTATTTACATTGAAAATAACTGTTCCAATAATAACAGAGTATAGCAGTGTTGCTGAAGCGATGGCTTGAATTAGGAAATATTTTATGGATGCTTCTGTAGTTGTTAAATTTGATGAAGTTGTCATTAAAGGGATAAACGATAATAGGTTAATTTCTAACCATATTCAGGCACCGAATCAAGAGTTCGCTGAGATAGTGATTAGAGTGCCGCCTATTTAAGATATAAAGAAAATAAACTTTGTTTGGCTGTTAATCTTGTTTTCTTGGTCACAGCACGGAAAAAGCAATAATGTTCTGTTGTGGCTCTTATAGGGGTAAAAAGAATCCCTATACAAAACTTGGTAGATATCCGACTGCCACCAGGTTAATTTATCAAGGTAATAACCGACCTAATAGTTCACTGAATTTATAGAATCAAATATAAATACCTGTAGTTGAGACGTGAAGTACCGAGTTGTGAAACCGGTAAGTGTAGAACGAAACCTCGAAGTAATAATCGAAAAGTTGATCTCCGAACAAGAGTCTTTCTCTGATTTATCTCAAATAGTTTTATTGACTTTAATATGAAAATGAAAATAATATTGAACTGATATTTATCTCGTAAACTGGGAACCTCAATATTATTGGGACGGATTTGTGAAGGATTGGCTTAACCAATATTGCACACCTCAGAATATAGTACCCCACCGATGGCTGCCACCTTAACGCGGTGGTGGGGTTTGCGTTGGCCAATGATCCATTGCAGCTACGCCGGCGAGCATATGCTCATGTGTAAGGGTTACCCATGCCGGACAGGTCAGTGGTGAGGTCCAGACAAAGAGCAGCCAGGGTCAGCCTAACCATGTCCTCCCTTGAATTTGCGGTCCCCTCCCCTCCCCTCGGGCCGGCCTTCCCCCTCGAGATGGTGATCCCCCTGAAATCGGGTTCCGTCGGCCCACTCCTCGCACCCCCCGGTCCATCCCCATTCCGGCCTGGCCTCCCCACCAGTGTTGGACTCCCCCGGATCTGGCCCGTTAGGTCGACCCCTCCCCATGTCCACCACTTATATCAACAAAGTTAAATGCAAAAATGCAAAAATTAATGTGCGCAATATAACCTAGTCGTTGACGCGCCGTTAAACCACAACAATCTAATATAATCTAATCAAAATATAGTATACGTTCAATGTTGATTTCACTTGACTGATGTATTTAACTTTTAGATACAATACACTTTGTTACTGTTGCGTTAAACGCTCTTGAAATTGACAACGATTCACAACAAAATATTATTTGTGTGAATGACACAAAACTTTCAGGGATATTCCCTTCTTCAAATTAACAGAGTATAAAGATTAAAAGACGAATTTTAGTTGAACCTCGAAGATTTAGGCGATCACACTATCAGGTAGTGATGTGAAGAGGAAGGAGGAATAAAAATTAACCAGACAAGTTCGCCTGAGTGGTTAAGTTTTTAAACCAGGGAAAAAGAGAAAACCGTCTGAATCAACAAGTTCGCCTGAATCATCAGAGAGGGTAGTCTCCTGGAAGAGGAAGTAAATTGAACAAGTTCGCCTGAACAATTAGCTGTAAGCTGGTAAAGCATCTCCTTATATACCCATTTTTGCCATTAAAAACCACAGAGGGAATCGAGCGAGGTCAAGCTAAAAACTGCAAATTACCCAGAATTCCTAAATTTACCCATAACCACCTATTTCAGAGAGGGAACTGAATTTACAATCAACCTTGACAACCTTGACCTTGGATAAATCTTTCTATAAAAAGTGCTTTGCTCTACGATCTATTAAGCGTACAATTCAAATTTAAAATTGAAGCTACATAATGAAGATACACTACATCAGAAGTGAACGATAAACTTGTCTTCCAAATAAATGAACTTTAAAACCTTTGACTGATCTGACTTGTTAAACCACAATTTGTAAATAAACTTATTCACAAACATTGTTCCTTGATTAAACTTATAACCCTTTTCTCTCCTAACTGGACCCAGTCTTGTAGAGTAATAACTTTAGATTTAGAAACAATTTACTTACAAATACAAATAAAATGACAATTGAATTTAATGATTTTACATAACTACTGCTACCCTACAAGACCTCCGTCCAGTTAAGAATGGAGTTTGGACTTTTATAAAAGTTCGAACTCCAAAAAGAAAATTGGAAAATCATTAAAGTACTGTTTGAAAAAAAAACATTATATAGTCTTGATAATCTTCAACGTAGATCCAGTATGGATGACATCCACTAGGCAGCGCTGCGAACATTGAGATGACCTCGACGACTGTAGCCGGCTCGGAAGCCGGAGCCACGTAGTTGAGTGAAAGAGTTGCGCAGTGCCGGGTGTCGGGTGGATAAGAGTCTGATCTCGTGTTCATGGTGTAAACTGCGACCACGGGATCAGACTGAAATATATTGAAATGATTAATAGTACACATCATATTGACTCATCATTACAGTGTTCAAGAAACAAGTACAAACTCGTTAGTACACCGTTGTGGACAATAAACAAACAGAAAGTTGCGAGTGAATTGTAACTACTAAGTATGAAGAACTGAAATATAGACATAGAATTACATAGACACAAGGAATGTTTACTGCACTATTTATAACCTAACTCCACTGAACAACAAAGTGAGGTTAATCTTGTGTTCTGGCCCTCCCGTCAAATAAGAGGCATCTCAAACGAACAAAACCTATTGTATACCTCGAGAAGGAACATTTAACTGAACAAAAGTACATTTTTATTAAGAACCTAAGCAAAAGAACGACAAAAGTGTATAAATATACACAAACAACTTCCATGATCTGACGGACCACGTACGCCGCCATCATGCTGTAACCTTGAAGAACTGAACCAATGAAAACGTCAGTACGAAACCAAGGTGTATAGAAAATAACTACTGACCGGGAAATTTAAAACTATAATTCAACCACTTGTAGCTTTAATACCTATTTACACCCATGATAAAAACGGACATAGAGGCATGTAGGTAACGATATTCTATAGATTGAAATATTTCAATAGAAAAATTTAATACAACAATAAACTTAATTGTCCCTTAGGGCAACCTAAGTAATTCATGGACAAGGATAAAACTAAAAATATGAACACACTGAAAATACCAAACACAACATGATTTAAAAAGAAATATGCTTTTAATAATTAAAAACACATGGAATATTTTGGCTAAACATATTTGAAATAAGCCTGTGAATTATAAAAGAAATTGAAAATACCAAACAAAACACAATACATGAACTATGTTGGCTTAAATTGAACTCAAACTTCGAAGTCGATATCACTTAAGTCCTCCAACACTCGTTCTGTCAGGCTGAGAGTAGGACTTTCGCAAACTGGATCTTCCCCCAACTCTGCCAGTAGCCCCTCAAACGCGTCAGGGGAGAACTCCATTTCTTGACCTCCCTTTATCTCGCCCAAGATTTCATCTACGTCCTCTGCGGACAGAATAGGGATATCTTCTTTATACAATGCTCCAGCAATTAGCTGGGATTTATTCTCTTCTCCTGTGGCCAAACTCTTGATCTCGACTAACACCACGTCCTCAGTACAGACCGTCTCTTCCACAGATATGTCGGGGCTTTCCTTAATTCCATGTACGTGCTCTCCCTCATCCATTCTACAATAGTTATGATCTTCCATTGATACCACCTTGAATAATAACATAATTGTCATTACTGATCAACCAAACAACGTGTTTTACCTCCAACTCAATCAGTCAACGTTTAAGCAAGAAACCTACCTTAATTTCCTGAATCATTCCTGGACACCAAAAATAAATAATAATAAAAATATGCTTCTTCGACCAGGGAAGATAGCCTCAATACAAGCTGGATACTTTGACAGTTCCATGACCTTAAATGTCACTGACATTTAAGTGTCAAAGCCTCTTGGAAAGAAGTGAGAGTGTTTCTTACTAAGTTCTTTGAAAGTTCATTTCATCCAAAAAGAAAACAAATCACACAGGTAGTGGCTCGTGTTGTTGAAAAGATTCTTTATCAACTTCGTTGTCTAAAACATGCAGTGTTTCAATTAGTTGTGGGCCCTGGACTCTAAACGCGTGTTGTATGATAGCTTGAATCTCAGGTAAAAGAGGTTGATTCCAGGAATAAGCTTCTTCAATTATTTCATTAACCGCATGAACAGAGTGATCTTGACTGAAAACATCTAACAAAGTGTCCTGTTTCACCTCTTTTAACAAAAGTTGCCAGGTTAGATCATCAAAGTGAACTTGTAAATAATCATTTCTGTTAACCCTTTCAGACCCGAAGTTAAATTATAAAATTATTTTTGTACCAATGTGATTTTCTGGCATGAAAAAAATCAAAGAAAAATATATATAATTTTTTTTTTTATTTTTTTTACCCGGAAGTACCCCAAAACGGCCCTACACAATTGTGTTAGCTGGGATTGAACTGAGTAAATTAAGTACTTAATACATTTCTAATTTGCATTTATTTTAGGTTTGTACATATTTATTATACAGTATGAAAGTGAATAAAACAGTTACTGTCCTTATTTAGACATAAGTATACGTCACACTTGATGCAGCGTGAGCGGCACCGCTTTGCACAGTTCGATCGCCGACATTTACGGCCGTTGCCAAGTCGTCAAAAGTTGGCCAGTGAGCAAAGCCATCCAACCTCGTCGCATCAAAAGGTATTGGCATAACTTTGAGCTTCTTCGCTGGCGGTTCGGACTCCACGGACACGTCGCTGCTATGTGATGAGCCAGGCTGGTGCCGCTGAGTGGCGATGGTCACGGCCCCTTGAACTTCTTGACTGCCTCTCTGTCAAATCAAATTATTTACTTAGATACTACTCATTGAAGAACTACAAGTTTAGTGTTATTTTAGAAACTGCATTATTTCTATGTAGGTAGAACTAACCTGTTGGCTTTCAACATGTGACGACAGGAGCGATTCTCCGAGAGACATTCTAAAAGCCAAGAGATCCAGAATTTTCTTCTTAGGAATGTTGAGGGCTCGACATTCATCTCTGTACTCCATCCACGAGTTCACAATCCCGAGGTCCATGAAGTGAAGCGTCGTCTTCAACGTCCATTTCTTCGTTTTAATGAAGGTGCGGTAAACCTCCATCTGTTGATCGCAGATGTCCACCCCGCCCATGCATTGGTTGTACATACGGACAACTGCTGGGCATGGAACGGTAATGAACTTACTGTCTTTTTTAGACCATCGTTGGACTTCTTCGAGTGGCTCGGTCCCCAGACAAGTTGAAGTCATTGTGACAGCTTTAGAATCTTTCCATCGAGTAATGATTACCATCTTCTTGAACAAATTCTTCGAATTCACCTCGAGCGAGCAGTGTGTCTTTTCGAAAAGTAATACTGTTTACTCTGTTGGCCATCATAGTTCCCGTTCCCTCGAGATCCAGTTCTGTCAGCGCATCCATCAATGGTACAGTCGTGAAATATCTGTCAAAAAATACCCAAGAATGTTTTGGCAGAGTCGAAACCAATCGTAAAACAACTGATGGGCCAAGACCCAGATCGCAATCAGGGAGTGGCGTTGACTTTCCCTGATACTCTTCAAAATCCACTACGAGCCCGTTTGAAGTTGTGACAACAAAGTTTTTCAACCCAACTGGCCGTGGTTTGTTCGGCACGTACTGCTTCAGACTACACCTTCCGCTAAACGGAATCATTTGTTCATCGATTGAGTACGTTTTTGCTGACCGATCTATTGACAAACATCTGTTACGGACGGAATCGATAATTGGCTGCACTTTCCAAAGCCGGTTTTTCTTTGTATCGTCAGAAACGTCAACTGTATTAACGAAGTGTAAGTTAGTCCGAAGACGAAAGAACCGATCACGAGGCATTGTTCTTGCGATGAGACTTATCTCTAGTCGGTGAGACCAGTACATCCGGATACGTAGATATTGAATACATCCCATGAGGATGTGCATTCCAAATAGCTGGCGCAATTCGTCTGCAGTGGTTTTCAACTCTTTGCCGCTTTTTGCCTAACAGTAACGATTGGTGTACTCGGTAGCAAGATCGAAGAAATTAGTAGGGAAATATTCATCGAAGTATTCTAGAGGCGTCCTTGGCTGAGGCAAATCATCTAGAGGAACAACATCGACAGCAGGAACTTGCTTTGAAACAAACGTCGCTTTTCTTCCAACGTTGCCAGATCGTCTAATGGTGGTAAAGTCGTATTACCAGGCTGTGTTTTGTTTCTGTTGTGCGTCGCTGTTTGACATTGAAGTGAAGTGCAATATATCTACGTAAAAACAACACCGAATATACACTAAAAGTTGTTATACAATGGATAATATTCACCATCTTTCCACTGGGACGTCGCCCTCGGAGAAGTATTCTGCAATGTCATCCACATGGACCTGACGGCCGTTCTGCACGCTGTATTCGGCTTGAAGATGATTATATCTGCGACGCATCATCTTCTCGATGTCGGAAGGATCTGCTTGTTGATTGATCTGCCTTCGTCGTTTTCCAATGGACAGGACTTGTCGGTAATATTCTCGGATGTAGGTAGGTTCTAAATGGACTATCTTGACGTCTGGGAATGCTTTTCTGCTCGTGTACACTCAAGCCAGAACTTGATTATCGATGCGTTCCATCAAGTGATTTGAAAAACCAATTTAAAGAGCAAATGAAGAATATTTGGCAAGATAAATGGAAAAATGTATTAAATAATAAACTTAAATCTATTAAAACATCGATTGAGCCATGGAAATCATCATCTAGGGAGAAAAGAAGAGAAGAAGTAGTACTTACCCGCATGCGCATAGGCCACAGCATACTCACCCATAGCTTTCTGCTACGTCGTGAGGACCCGCCTGAGTGCGATGAATGTCTGGAGCCGCTAACTGTCCGTCACCTGTTGCTGGACTGTGACGGGTTCCGGGATCTGCGGCGTCGGCTGCAGATGCCGCGGGACCTGGAACAGATCCTGGGCGACGAGACGAAGGCAGTCGACCGCCTGGTTAGCTTTCTTAAGGAAGCCGGAATATTTTATCTACTCTAGGACTTACCTTTGATAACCATCTGTGATTTAGACATAAGTATATTTTATTGTTTTACACTCTTTACACATTTATTTTAACACGACTCAGATGCAAATATTTATAAAGAATGCATCTGGGTCAATTGCACACTTTTGTGTGAAGTGTATTTTAACTTATCATCTAGTCAATATACGTTTTTATTTATATTACATCTTTCTTTTAACACGACCCAGTTGCAAGTATTTATAAAGAATGCATCTGGGTCAAATACACACTTTTGTGTGATGTGTATTTTAACTTACCATCTAGTCATGATACGTTTTTATTTATCCACATTTTTGTGTGACATATATTTTACTAACTTACAATATAGTCATTGTACATATTATTATATATATACGTATATTATCACTACAAGTTAAATGTTTTGACATAATATAATGAATTCGGCGCAACATAACCTCGTCGTTGACGCGCCGTTAAATCATAATAATCTAATCTAATGCATGCATCCTCAAAAAAATCTTTATTCTCCCAAAATCATAATAATTTCATTAAAACAGCAAGTCAAACGAACGGATTTGCATTGCGCAGGAGAGAGCAGTAAGAAAATGAAACGGACCTATTGTATCGTGCGTGCAGCACTTCCTACTGAGACGCTGACAAGTAGAGAATATCGATTAATTTTAACAATCTAAAGTCAAATAAAAAAGTAAGCAACACTACATGAATGTAAATTATAATTGTTATTTACTAAAAAGGGGAAAACAAACGTAAATTGCACAGACACTTGTTGTTTTGTTCTCGAAAAATTGTGTAAACTCCCTGAAGCTGTCCTGAAATCACCAGCCAGCCGCGCTGTGCTGAACATGTTAGTCGGCAGTCGGAGGCTCAACAAGTCAGACGTGTGTGTGCTGCTGCGCGCTCTGTGTGTTTAAAACGCATTGCTTCAATGTAACTACGCACAAGTTATTGAGGGGTTACTATGCTCTCGCACTTATATTTAATATCTATCTACTTTCTATACATTTATTTACAAATATCCTTCAAGGATAGTTTATAAATCATAGAGAGAATAATGAACTCGGGTGTTGGCATGAACAGCAACATTTGATTTATAGATTAATATATATATGTATAATGAGATGACTTATTTTGAAAAAGGGGAAATTACGCTATTATACTACACACCTGGAGATACCTGTAGTACTTTTATACCGATTTGCATGGGTTTGCCGGGTTTTTATTTTTAATACACATTCAAGCATATACTTATTCAAGCAATTTGAACAAGCTGCAGTCTGCTTGGGTGTTGAAGAATAGAACTGTGATGTCTGGCTGCAGGGAACCTGAGCAGTCCTCGTCAGTGTAGTGAGCGGTGAAGAAGTGTTATGATGAGGTGTGGTTGGTTCAACTGATCTTGGTTTGAGCACCCGCGACTTCTTGGCTGGCTGAATGTTATCTACTGGATCATCCAGAAAATCATCATCATTATATAGATAAAAGGTTGCCGTGTTCTCTTTCTTCTTTTGGGGCGCCCAGCATTCCTCTGTGAACATCTCGATTTTATCAACGAATATTTTCATATCATTTACAAGATTTTCATCTTTTTATCTTCACATTTAAGACGAGAGAGAAATGTGTTTTTTAATCACGACAAAGAAACAACAGATACTAAAGGCAGTGACTTTCGATAGTTTTCTTCAAGTATCCCAATCTGTTTATATTGCGTTTCGAGAAAATTAAATAAGAACTGAAAAGATTGAATGTAAATTGATGACACTGTTGACACTACGTTTTAATTCGGAATATTTATCTGTTTCGAGACCACCATCTTGTCTACTTTCTTTTATTATTAGATAAAGAGTTGGAAACTATTTTAACAACCTACCAACTCGGGATTTTTCTTGTTAAGAAATTCGATTATTATTGCTTTCACAGACTAAGATTCCTGGATGATTTGCTTCCTCATCATGACCGTCGCTTTAATGGTTTCGAGTTTATTATGTGTCGGTGGTGGAGCTCTTCAGTTAATCGAGAAGATCTTGCATATCTGATGGATCATCGCTCATCGTCTCGTTGCTCTGGAATTCGGTGTAAACGACTTCTTCATCCAAGCTCTTGACACACACACATGGAAAGCAGTAACCTACCTTCTCATCAATCATTCAATCAGCTCAACATTTAGTGAAAATTTCCAGCACCAATAAATGAGTAATAGCTTAGGTATTATTGGTGTTGTCAATTTGTATTCGATCCAAATTGTTGAAAATATATTAAAAACAAATAAAAGTAATACGTGAAACTACAAAGTTAATAGTGAAAATGATGTGCGCTTTATGACCTCGTCCTTGACGCGCCGTTAAACCAAAATAATCTAATCTAAAATCTAAATTTAAATAAATAAAATGTTCTAATGTTTTCAATCTACCTCTCTGTCTGCGATCAACTCGAGGAAAACTTAACTGGAGCAACATGGTGGCGACGTCCCATCAGTGACTTTTGGAGAAGCAAGTGCACATCCAGTAGTGTTAAAAATATTTGTTTCCCCCATTTAAATGTTTCCGCCCCTTGGTAATAGTACCCATGATGCATCTTGTTGTCAGAAACCCAGGAGGACAGGAAGAGCTAGACCCCATAAGCCAATCGAGGTGGATGTGTTCGGGTTGATTCATCTTTGAGTATCTGGGTCCATCTTGCACCCCATAATTATTATTGTCTATTATATTGAGTCGTATTTAATTAAATCATTGTGTACTGTATCTTCGACTATTTATTGAAAACTCCGCACCTTAAATATAATCCGAACATCACAGTTTATTTTGAATACCGAAACCTTTAACAGTAGTGTGACGTCAGCTTTGTTTGCTTTTGTCATCGAGTGCAACTTCGCCGTCAATGTTAACTGCTTGTTGATTCATCTGCCGTGCTTTAGTCAAGACGGATTCTTGATTTTTGTTTTAACTTACTTAATTTTTGGAGTGCTCGTTCACTTGGCGTTTTAGCATCTGGTTATTATAGAATACGCCGCCCATCACACATGTCAGTTTTATCACGTATTTTTAGTTATGAACTCATCGCTCCTGTGATGTAACACGTAGATCGTAGACGTACACGTAGAACGCTCCTTACTTCGGGAAGGTTATCATCCTCTGGATCGTCTTCCGTCAGGTCCTTCAACGTGAACGCTCGGCGTTTCTAGACGTATCGGTTGGGACCGACAGCCTGCCGTGGGACATTTCTTTCTCCAGTAGCTGCTGCTGCACCTGATGCAGGATCATCGGGAGTAGATTAATTCTCTGATGTGCTAGGCCTGTGCCTGTCTAATATTCCCAAGTCAATTGAAGCATCAGAATCGCCATCGGCGAAATCGTCTTTCGCTTGATATGTCAATATCTGTCTCATCAAGAAGGCCAATTACTGTAAAGAATAAATAAACTTCAATTACAAATTATATTGACAACAATGTACAATTTTAAGGTTATGTATTCCAGCCTGAGATTGGTCCCAAAACTCACGATCGTGATTCTCAAGTTTATTGAGCAGAAAACGTAATTAATTGTTGATTATCTACTACTAAAATATTTTTAATATCATTAATAAACAATATAAGTGGCATACGTAATCTTTATTCAATAAATAATTACCGTTTTCTTGCTGAAATAAAAATACTTACAATTGCGCCTTTGCCATGTAAACAAAGATGACTTTTGTCGCAAAGTACTGCAAGTCCAAAGCCCAAAGTATTGAACAGCAATATTAAGTAATTTACTCTTATATGAAAGTTACAAATAAAGAGGCTGTCGAAGTAATCTGAAGAGAGTGTCAGCAAGGTGCTGCTCTCAGGTGGCTATTTTGTGAGCCATTTTGATCTCTGTCTTGGATTGAATTTCATGGATTAATACATTTTGGTGGTATGTCCTGTGCTGCTCTCAGGTGGTCAGACTTCGCAACAACACTGACTCTTGCATCAATTTTTTTTTTTTTTTTTTACAATATTCTTTATTGGTTGTACACAAGGTAAACAGAAAATACACTAATAAAAAACATAAGTACAAGAAATAAAAAATTGTCGCTCACAATCACCGCAAAACTGGCATCAGACGCCAGTTTAACTGCGGAGTTAACAAATAATAATAGGTTTTCCGACATGATTAAATATTTTACACTATATTACATATTATATTACAAGGAAGAATACACAAAGGGGAAAACAATGCACAGATATATTTCAAAGTGCGTGGGGTACCGATCAATCAGTTGTGTAAATTTTTTCTAGTTTGTGGGCCAAATATTTTTTAAGTTCGTATTTCAAAATAATATATTTTTCAATGTTCCTTAAATAAATCGGGAGTTCGTTAAATAATGTTGGAATTATATATTGGAGTTGACGCTGTCCATGTTTATTATTATATCGCGGAATTTTGTAAACGCCTACACACCTAGCTCTAGTATGTGTAGCAGTTGTCTCTATTATTTTAAAGTTATTAGAAAAATAAAAATTTATCAGGAGTTTAAATTCAAAAAGTAATGTTATTGGCAACGTGCGACAAAAATTGAAAATATTATAATCATTTTTAATTATGTCTAACTTAATTGCAGGGATCATGTTCAATAAAATTCTTCTCTGCAGAGTGTATACCTGCTGGACATATGTTTGTGATGCGTTACCCCACGCAACTAGACCATAACCTATAATTGATTCAACCAAGGCAAAGTAAACTGAGCGCAAGATATGAAATGGCAAGATATATTTTAAGTTGTACATTATGTAAACGCATCTGCGAAGTTTCTTACATATGGAAGATATTTGGGGTCTCCAAGTGAAGTTTTTGTCTAATGTTATCCCAAGATATTTAATTTGTTGCACACTTTCAGCTGTTGGACATTGACAATTCGCCTGGACAGGACACTGATGCAAGCACTCATGGGAGTGACAAATAACTCTAACTTCATGATTCCTGTCTGAGTTGAATGGTGAACATATGTGCATCAGTTTAGTTTTATCGGCATTTATGGTTAGTTCTTTATCGTGGGTCCATTTCAAAATATTATCTAAATCTTCTTGCAAGTTATCATTAACTGTTTTCAAAGATTTATGAGAAGATAGAAGTAAAATGTCATCCGCATATAGATATATCGCACAATTTTTTATGATCTTTACGACGTTATTAATGTATATCAAGAATAAGGTAGGTCCTAAAACCGAACCTTGCGGAACACCAATGTTGCATGACTTTGTTTCACTTCTACTTGATCCTATATTTACGAAAAATTCTCTGTCCCTGAGGTAACTAATGAACCAAGATAGCAAATTCCCTCTGATACCGATATTTTCTAACGTTTCAATGAGTTTAATATGGTTTATCGTATCGAAAGCTTTGGATAGATCTATGAATAAAGCCAGAATATGGTTTATATTATTTAAATTATTATTAATATCATCACATAGTGACAGAAAAAGATCCGATGTACTTTTACCCTTTCTAAATCCGTACTGATTATCCGAAATTATTTTAAATTCTTCGAGATATTCAACTAACCTGGATGCTACACATTTCTCCATTACTTTCTCTATTATAGGCAGTTTTGCAATTGGTCTGTAATTTCCAAATTTCAAGTGGTTACCTTTTTTGTATATTGGTTTAATTATTGATGATTTCATAACTTGCGGTACGTTACCCGCCTTGAGACTGAGATTGATATATTTGGTTATAACAGGGGATAGTTTTTCAGACACAAGTTTCAAGTCAACCACGCGGATACCATCACTACCCGGACCCTTACGATTATCCATTTCATTTATATACTTTTGTACTTCGTTTTCTTTAATAGGTCTGAAATACATTGATTGTAGGCACGGTACATTCTGAGTGTTGATTAGCAAATTTACTGGGCAGTTGATTTTAAGTATTTCGATTTCATCAATAAATGTTTTTGCAAAATTGTTACATATTGTCTCGTCGTCCAACGTCTTACCCAAATATCTGTGGATCACCTCATCAACTGTGTGTTTCTTGCTCTGACCCATAAAGTTATTAATGATTTCCCAAGTTACTTTTAAATTCCCCTTTGACTTTTGAATTAAGTTGCTGTAATATTTAAATTTCCTTCGATTTATAGATTTATTCAAATTATTACGAAACTTATTGTATTCTGATCTTAATTTAGGTTTGTCTGGATGAGTGCTTCCACATCTTTTCCACTTTTTGAATAAGCGATCCCGTTTCATCATATCTTCAAATAAATCGGGAGTAATCCAGTCCTTCCTTTCCCTCTTTTTCATTACCTTCACTCGTTGAGTTCTGGCCTTATCGTATTCTCTCGCAAAGGTTTTCTGCACTTGTTCAATTATAGCTACGTCATTATCAATACTCAGAAATTCATACCAATCAATTCCGCTTAAACTTTTTTTGAGTGATTTTTCATTAATTAAAGTATGTTGTTTACAAATTGTTCGATTACATTGATC
The DNA here is from genome assembly GCA_934045905.1 of Leuctra nigra. Taxonomy (NCBI): domain Eukaryota; kingdom Metazoa; phylum Arthropoda; class Insecta; order Plecoptera; family Leuctridae; genus Leuctra; species Leuctra nigra. Next base: position 23,766,725 of record OW203768.1, on the reverse strand, counting down.
TGTTTTCGCAAATTTATTTACAATTAAATGTGTCAAAATCATGTAATGGTCTGATAGTTTGGTAGTCACAATGGCAGATCTGAACTCAGTGAATTTACACTTTATGTAGATGTGGTCAATACATGATACAGTTAACTGATTCTCTCTAAACTCTTCTCTTGTAACCTTATTTATGCATTTCATGTATCCGTGCCCAGCAAGATTATTTTCATATATTTTCATATATTTTCATGATGTGCATAATTTAACAAATTTAGATGAACCATCTCAAGAATCTTCCTAATGTCTTCTATTTGTATCTTTATTTCTTCTTCTCGCTTTCCATGCGTTGTACTTACGTATTGAGGTTGCCATGCGCTTGTAGAGTGATGCACTATGTTTGGGAATTGAAGTCGTCTCGGGTAGCTCAACTGATTGATGTGGATTCGGAGTGCTCAGCGCCAAACACTGTTGGCATTGCTCTGGCTCTGGCTCATGCTCCTAGGCTTGCTCTTGCGGCCGCTTTCATTTCATTTCCCTTTCCCGAGCTCGAAAGGCCGTAATTCTGCAATTACCGCACACTGCTGTAGGTGTACACTTGCAGTTCCTTGTCTTTCTCCCCCGGTAAGGGGAACGTTCTTGTACGGAACTCCCCTCCTCCACATTCCTCAGCGGGGCCAACTGGTCGGGGAATTGAAGGTAGAACTGCGGCAGTTGCTGCTGAGCTGCTGCTGCGGCGGTGGCATCTTTCTCCGCATTATCCTGGGCGCGACTGCCTGAGCGAACTTGTGTCAGTGAAATTTAACTTGATGCATAAATCAGGCTTGGCGATTTATGAGACATTCTAGATAGAAAGGGTGGTTTGTATGAGCTGCATTGTGAGCCACTTTCCCCACCGACGGCTGCCCTCTTATCGCGGTGTTGGGGTTTGTGTTGGCTAATTATCCATTGCAGCTACGCCGGCGAGCATATGCTCATGTGTAAGGGCTACCCATGCCGGACAGGTCAGTGGTGAGGTCCAGACAAAGAGCAGCGAGGGTCGGCCTAACCATGCCCTTCCTTGAATTTGCGGTCACCATCGGGCCGGCCTTCCCCGTCGAGATGTTGATCCCCCTGAAATCGGGTTCCGCCGCCCCACCAATGGCTGCCACCTTAGCGCGGTGGTGGGGTTTGCGTTGGCCAATGATCCATTGCAGCTACGCCGGCGAGCATGTGCTCATGTGTAAGGGTTACCCATGCCGGACAGGTCAGTGGTGAGGTCCAGACAAAGAGCAGCCAGGGTCGGCCTAAACATGTCCTCCCTTGAATTTGCGGTCCCCTCCCCACCCCTCGGGCCGGCCTTCCCCCTCGAGATGGTGATCCCCCTGAAATCGGGTTCCGCCGGCCCGAATCCTCACACCCCCTGGTCCGTCCCCATTCCTGCCTGGCCTCCCCACCAGTGTTGGACTCCACCGGATCGGGCCCGTTAGGTCAACCCCTCCCCATGTCCACCACTTATATCAACAAAGTTAAATGCAAAAATGCAAAAATTAATGTTCGCAATATAACCTCGTCGTTGACGCGCCGTTAAACCACAATAATCTAATCTAATCTAATCGGGTTCCGCCGGCCCGAATCCTCACACCCCCCGGTCCGTCCCCATTCCGGCCTGGCCTTCCCACCAGTGCTGGACTCCCCCGGATCGGGCCCGTTAGGTCGACCCCCTCCCCATGTCCTCCATTTATATTTAACAAAGTTACAATTTAAAATTAATGTGCGCAATTTAACCTCGTCGTTGACGCGCCGTTAAACTATAATAATCTAATCTATCTAATCGAAAAATCCAAACTGAAATTCCATTAATAGTACGTAGAGATGAAACAAAGGATTTAACATTATCCCGTGATATTTTCTTAAACCCTTTGCACTAATCGCTGTCGAAAAAATTACAAGTATTTTCAAAGACCTCTTCGACAAAAAAAATAATGAATAAACCAATACAAACATCACACCCATTATTTAAAATTCGCGCACGAAGACCTCTTAGACCTCTCACTAAGAGAACAGAGAAATTATGAGAAATAACTTGATAGATCTGCACAGGGACGGCGCCGGGGGTGGGCGCGGGTATCGTCCACTACCCACCTTCTGCCCTCCCAAAACTAATTCAAGATACCTACTTTTTTCTAGTCTTTGATTTTTTAATATATGGTTATAATTTAATGAAATTATCAAATAACACCTACTGAATAATTTTCTGAAATTACACGGCATTCAAGGTGTAGACTGTTTGTATAGATATTGATTATTGCAGCACTTTTATGTGGGGTATGCCCAATGTAACCTCGGCGTTGACGCGCCGTTAAACAATAATCATCTTATCTTATCTTGTAGCTGCAACAGCGCACAAGGCCCTTGACGCGTAATTCCACCGCGTGGGGGCATTCGTTTGAGTCGGGAAGTTCCCACGCTGTCCAGGACGTATGATCGTTTCGTTGATTTCGAAAAGAACGAAGGAAACCCTGACAGATTGCAGAAGAAAATCCACGCTTCCTTAATGTTATTTGCTCCCTTGCTTAGCACCAAGTTGAGCTGATCGGCATAGCAGTGGCGAAAATAGCTTCTGGAGCGACTTTTACTTTCGACTGCACACCGTTCAGTTAAGACGACATGACAGCTGCTCCGTCGTATGTTTGAACAATTAATTTATCCTTAAAATTGAATTCTCTCATTTCAGACGAAATCAGTGTTATCAGAGAGCGAGCGTCCCGACCAGTACTTACATCAAAAAATCCTATGAAACGCTCAAAACTATGTCCATCTTTGATCAGTCTAACAATTATCGACAGTTGTGACTTACATGAAACATCAGTAGTTTCGTCGATCTGCCACGAGAAGAATTGCACCTGTTCTCTCTATTTGTAGGCGAACATAATGGGCGATTGATTCGATTAGATCATTCTGAATTGATTTGGACAGGCCACTAAACACTTTCGAATTTATGTTAGTCTTCAAAATGTTGTCGTATTTGGACCATTTTTCAATTACTTCACGATATTTCTTTACTTGACTTTACGTTCCTCATACAATTCAATTAATTCAATTCAATTTTTCTTTTGTCCAGATTGTTCACATACATGTGAATTAGACAATGTCAATATTACATACATGAACTCAATTTACAATTTGAGTAAGTATAAAATAGAATTCTGCTAGAATTCGTCAATGGAATGAAAACAATTAGTTATTAAAACAAATCTTCAAACCTTGTTCAAAGAACAAGGAAGTTTGTAACAAGATGTGAATTTCTTTTCCACTCAGTCTCCCGAGCGGGTAATCGTGCGCAGTGTACTCACCGGCATCTTGAACATTGTAGGTAGTGTAACGAAGCCACCATTGCGTAACTATTGATCATCAATGCCTTGAACTTGTTATTCCAGACATCTGTCGATTCTTATGTCAACTCATATCTATACTCTCTACAGGCAAAGATTAGAGTTACATAATTAATCTTTACTATGGGTTATCATAAAAACGGAAACTTAACTAATCTATTTGTAACTTCATATTGTAATTGTAACTTCAATCAACGTTGAGTTCTGTCAATCAAAGTCATGTATCTAACATTTAATTCAGTCACGTGACATAGATTTCTATGACACTTTTAATGACATCAGTATAAATATATTAATCACTGACTAGGTTGACACTTCTCACGTTCACATAGGTCATGGTTCAGAGTAACACATCATGTAATAATGTTTGAACAACTCACGTGTTACACCCAGAAACAGGCCTAGTATAATAATCGGTCATTCAAATAAAGTCATTCATTCACTTAACATCGTTCAGTTTAAATCGGTCATTCAAATTTGGTCATTCAAATAAAGTCATTCAAGTGTGGTCATTCACACAAAGTTATTCATTCAAAGTCAATCGACCATATTCGGTTTTACGATATTATTCAGAAGTCTAAAAGATTCAAAAAGTGTTTCAAAGTTATAATTCCATTCTTTAATATAATAGTTCTTTATTATTGTTAAATTCAACACCCTACCGATGGCTGCCACCTTAGCGCGGTGGTGGGGTTTGCGTTGGCCAATGATCCATTGCAGCTATGCCGGCGAGCATATGCTCATGTGTAAGGGTTACCCATGCCGGACAGGTCAGTGGTGAGGTCCAGACAAAGAGCAGCCAGGGTCGGCCTAACCATGTCCTCCCTTGAATTTGCGGTCCCCTCCCCTCGGGCCGGCCTTCCTACTCGAGATGGTGATCCCCCTGAAATCGGGTTCCGCCGGCCCGAATCCTCACACCCCCCGGTCCGTCCCCATTCCGGCCTGGCCTCCCCACCAGTGTTGGACTCCCCCGGATCGCGCCCGTTAGGGCGACCCCTCCCCATGTCCACCACTTATATCAACAAAGTTAAATGCAAAAATGCAAAAATTAATGTGCGCAATATAACCTCGTCGTTGACGCGCCGTTAAACCACAATAATCTAATCTAATCTAAATTCAACATTTGTTAAATCTGTGTACCATCGACAAAGGAACATTAAAAATAGTAATTGGTAAGTTTTTACTATCAGACTTATAATTGATCTAATTCCTACGTCAAACTTCTATCCTTAATAAATCCTATAAAAGCAACTATTGACAGGGATTTGATTTTAACATCAAGCCTACGACCTCTCGGACGTAGTCACGCTATCAACATCATAACTTTATCTTGCAATCAGGTGCATTGCAAGGACCTCGGCTTCGCTACAGTAGCAACCAGGTGGTGTGTAGCTCCACGAACTCTTGGTGTACCATCACGCTGCCAAGGCCCAGGACGACCTTGCTTGCTATTCTCAGTAGCTGTCTACCTTGTTTGGCTTTCAAGTCTTCCTCATGTTTGCTGTCTTTCGTTAGCATGACCTGGCATGATGTCTGAAACACGACATGCAACACCTGTCCATGTCCTCATCGATGATGTTATATTTAAAATGGCTCCATAGCACATAGTCAATTTTCCTGAAATATTGCAATATCCGACTGCAAGTATGCAAGTGCACACATTCATACCAATAGCATCGGCCTACTTTTTTACTTGGAGATAAAACTGCCGTATAGTTGTATGCTTTTCCTCTCATAACAGGTTTCCTCCTGTGATGAATGAATAATTAAATACCATCTATCATTTGTCAATGTTTTGACACATGAAAATCATGTCGTGCTGTGTACTTTTTCATTAAAATATCATTAAAATTTAATTATTATAACGAGATGTGTGTGTTATTCCTGCAGTACTTTGGGGTCGCTTACGACTAGGAGTACCCCCAGCCTCAAAGTACAGTTCCCGGATGACAAAAAGCTGTTGCAAAGCTTTCTTCGGAAGACTTCTTTTAATTTTGGCTTTCGCCTTGCCCAGTGAACTTGCGCTTTTAAAAACTGGGAAAGTCGGAGTCACAAGTTTCTGTAGACGTATTCCATTTCCGTTCTCTCTTTCTCTGCCTACATTTTGATGGTTTTTGCCTTTGCTTTCAAATTTGCTTCTTTTCACAAAGACTCCCGTATGGTGCTCGGCAACGTAGCCACTGCGGCAGCTGTCCTGCTTCGGCTTGCGGGAGAAGTTTGACGTTGTTTCGCTTTATAGGCACCCATCTTGCCATCTCTTTGCAACTTCTCGCGATACGTTTTCATTTTTTCTGCAGCAGTTAAAACCATCTAAAAGAAATCAAGTAGCTAGTGAGTATCTGTGCCATTTAACCTATAATATAGAGTACGGTAACTCGCGCATCAAAATGTAACCTTTCATCAAATCCAATCGCATCAATCCAAGTATAATTTTTTTTCAGTAAGAGGCATGGGTAGAACTAAGAAAAAATAATGTTGAAGCAAGCTTGTCTACCTATCCATGTGAGAAAAACAGGTCGGTCCGCTACGTCCACTGCGATGTTGTTCACAGTATTTAAGTCTTAATGCATCCAATTCAAATGGGATTTTCTGTAAATCCCAGATTTACAGAACGACGTGTTGTTCACGTGTTGTGACGTGTTGTCCAGATGTTGGCGCCTGCATGTTCCAATCAATACAGGCGATGTTGACGTTCCATGTGAGAATAACAGGTCGGTCCGCTACGTCCACTGCGATGTTGTTCACACAGTTGGTGAAATTAAACTGGTCGTGACGAATCACTGACTTGACGTCTCTCGTCTGCGCGCTGTGTTCTGTGATGTTGTAGAAGTCAGATGTTTGCCAGCTATGAGTCGGAACCGAGCTGCAGGGATTACACTGCCGTCAGCGAATGAAAAGCTAACTGCAACTGAAACAAACAAGGTTCAGGCTGACTCGATGTGCTCTGTGTGTAACACGCATTGCTTCAATGGTCCCCCCGAAGGACTGCCACCTTGACGCGGTGGTGGGGCTTTAGGGGCCAACCCACGGGCTGGTCCCAGCTAAGAGCAGTCCACTCATTGCACAGCGGGATTCGTGCATACCATCATTTCACCATCATTTTCCTCTATTTTTATTTTTTCTGTCTCATCTTTAAATGCCATTCCTGCTTGTGCCATGAGTAATGTTGACGACTATGCAATACGGACATTCTTGATATATTTACTTGCATCCGGTCAAATAGGTTCCTGAATGGTGACCAGAGTGTGGCTTTGGGAGCAGACAACACTTTTCTCATTTCACCACATCCCCCTCATCATCATTCTCGTCATCTCTTACTTACCTGTCTCTTCTTTCCTTAGTTTTTCTTTCTTCTTCTTCCATTTTCTGTCGGCTTCCGGGGCTCACTAAAACGCCCAGCCGCGTGTTTGCCGTGCGTGGAGACCCGTAAGGGAGGAAAGGACTATCCTGGTAGCTGAGGATTCGTGGCATATAAAACCACCATAATCCAACACTCTGCTTTGGCTTCTGCTTCTTCCGAAACGGGAGGCTGGGGACTAATCCATCCCCAGCTAACCGGCTTGTTCGTATGTGTTAAAGCTACAACATGGATGAGCGGGTGGCCTACATTGGCATGATGACACATACTGGCGTCCCAGTAGGTATGCTGTCACTCATGACTGGTGTAGCGCTACCCGCTATACCTTCTGGACAACCCTGGTATTTCTAAAATATCCCATTTGTGGCTCCGTGGTGGGTAGGGATCCAGAAGATGAATTTATGGTTGATTTTATTATGACGACCACAGCACTCTCCCCCCCCCCCCCCCCCTCCCCCAATTTTCAACAAAGATAATACAAATACCAATGTAGAAAATACGAACCAAAATACACCTTTACCTCAACTATTTGACAACATTATAGACCCGAAAACTATTTATAAAATGAGCGCAAATACGAAATTCTTTATAGTTACGAGATCGGAGCAGGAAGCCACTTTCAATGGCGTCTCTCCCTTCAAGCTTCACAGTTTTATTCAAAAAGATATCGGCAGGGTACAAGTAAAGAGACTTAGAGACGGCTCTTTGCTTATAGAAACTGAAAAGCAAGAACAATCAACATCTCTAATGTCACTCAAACTGCTGGGCACATTCCCAATCAACGTCGCTCCACACGCAACTCTGAACAATTCCAAGGGCGTCATTTACTCGAGGGATATACTTTGCTTTTCAGAGGAAGAATTATTAAAAGAATTTGAAAGTCAAAATGCAATATTTATAAAGCGCATAATGTCACGTGTAAATAAAGAACTTGTACCGACGCCAATGATTTCCCTTACTTTCTCCTCAACAACCCTTCCTAAATATATTTTCGCTGGGTTTATTCGAATACCTGTCCGACTGCACATCCCAAACCCATTCAGGTGCACAAAATGTCAACAACTTGGACACACACATCACAGGTGTGAGAAGGCATATGCTTGCGACAGATGCGGCTCTCCGACCGAACATGGAAAACCATGTGACGGGGAGCCCTTCTGCGTCAACTGCAAGGGAGACCATCCATCTTGGTCACGCGAATGCACCACCTGGAAAAGAGAGAAGAAAATATTAGAAATTCAAACAAAGGAGAAAATGACACCACAAGATGCGCGACGAAAATTTTTCCAATTATTTCCAAACTTTTCTAAACCTAAAATTACATACGCACAATCAGTAGCAACTCCACCTCCAGTATTTACACCTAAAACATCCGAAAAGTCCGAACTGGAAAATGTATTAAAGATGATGGAACAATTACTCGCAGGACAAACTGAAATGAAAGCTAAAATTGATGAACAGACAAAACAACTAAATGAACTTCGAAAAGAAAATGAAACTCTTAAATTAGAAAATATTAAAATTAAATCTAAATTAGAAACAATTAAACCACCCCCTCAAAAGACCCCAGTAAAACCTGCAGCAAGCCCTACCGTGAAATTTAACATATCCTCCTGGAACTTGAGTACAGAGGATCTGAGAGCTACCAAAGTTAAGAAGACTGTAGGCGTCAGTGGTGATAGCGATTTTATGGACACCACTGAAACCAATCCCGCATCGACGGTGATTGGAAATCCTAACTTTGGAGTAGGCTAGTCAAACCATCTGTGATATATTTTATTTTTTATTCTATACGTCAATTTTATCATGAATTTTATACAATGGAACTGTAATAGTTTTAACGTTCACAAAGAGGAAATTAAGATTTTATGTGCTGATTTTAATCCTATTGGTTTCCTTTCACAAGAAACCCATTTTAAGCCTTCCTATACACCTATCCTACGTGGATATTCTTTTTACCGAAATACAAGATTTCATGCGATCGGGCGAGTGGAGGTGTGGCGCTAGTAATTAATGATAATTATTACGCCGATCAAATTTTATTACAAACACCATTGCAAGCAGTCGCTGTCAGGATGGTAGCTTTCAGGATCGCAATGTGCAAGATGTGCAAAGCGTGACAAATCGGAGATTTTCAACAACCTTGAATTTAACCTTTAGCTCTTTTTGATCAGTTTTCGAGCAGCTACTAGCTCTTTCATGAGCGAAAATTCTAAGATGCGTTTTATTGCTCTTTTCGCGCTAATTTAGAGGAATGTATACGCTCTTTCAGGAGTGAATATTTTTACGGAACTTTTGAAGACTAAAATAATGGCTTAAAAAGAGCACAAAATCTCCGCTTCTGAGAGAGTAGCAAATTTGAATCTAAAAGTACCATTTTTCGCTCAAAAAGTTCAATTGAGTGATTCACTCCTTAAAAGAGCGCAAAATTCCGTACTTTTATTTTAGCGTGTAAGAAAGCAACTTTGGGACGCACTTGCTCTTCTTCTTCTCCTCCCACTCCCGAACTATCAGCTACCGTCTCTTCTGACCTCGGCTTCCGATTCCATGATTGGTGGAACAAGCGATTAGGATAACCATTCTGTCGCTGAGTTTCCCGAAGAAAACCCGCCTCCTCCTGCAATTGATCAGCATCCGTGATCCTCTTCGAGCGCGTGGCCAGCGTGTATGCCACAGACCGCACCTGAGCCGGATGATGATGAGAGGCAGCATTCAGGTAGCGATTCGTATGTGTCGGCTTCCGATACACAGAATGGCCCAACCTTCCATCTTCTCTCTTGGTCACCATGCAGTCCAAGAAAGGAATCTTGCGGTTCTCTTCGACTTCCATGGTGAACTGGATGTTCGCATGGATGGAGTTAAGATGTGCTAGAAAGTCATCCAAAGCGTCCCTCCCGTGCGTCCAGATGATAAACGTGTCGTCCACATACCGGAGCCAACATGATGGTTTGAGCAGTGCAGAGTCTAGCGCCCGGTCTTCGAAGTCTTCAAGGTAGAGATTTGCTATCACAGGAGAAAGCGGCGACCCCCTATGTGCGCCATCTACCTGCTTGTAGAAACGACCAACAAAGATGAAATAAGTTGACGACATGCAGTGGCGGACCATATCCACGACGTACTTAGGCTGCTTATACTTTGATGATATGATCTCCACAGCATCATCAACTGGAACCCTGGGGAACAATGACACCACATCGAAACTCACCATCAGATCCCCCGGGTTCAGCTTGATGTCTTGTAGAAGCTCTACAAAATGTACTGCGTTTTTAAGCTCCGCGAATAGCTGAAGACGTTTTGCAAGATGTTTAGCAAGAGCTTGCGTTGGAGAGTTTACTGCACTGACAATAGGTCGAAGAGGCATTCCAGTCTTATGCACTTTCGGTAAACCATAGAAACGTGGCACTCTTGATCCATTTACCTGTGGCATAATGCGATTCTTTGTCGTCTCATCCATCGGCGAGTATCTGATCATATTTCTAGTAGCCTTCTCCAGGGAGGGAGTTAGAAGGGTCTTTGGCCATCAATACATAAGTTGGATCACATAACAAGGTATTGATCATAGCCTTATAATCAACTGTGTCCATTACTACTGTGGCCTTGCCCTTATCCGCCGTCATGATAGTAACATCATGGTTTTTCCGAAGTTCTATTAACGCCCGCCCTTCAGCAGGAGTGACATTAGATTCTGGAGATTTGGCTTTGCGTTAGATGGTCACTGTGTCTTGTCTGAGTTGTTCCGCTACAGGTTGTGGAAGCTGACGGACAGCTGCCTCAACTCCACACACGATGCGCTCAAAAGGCAGACGAGATGGCGCAAAGGCAAAGTTGAGCCCCTTAGCAAGAACACTCCGCGAAGCGTCGTTCAAAACATGTGACGAGGCGTTTACCACAACGCGATACATTATTTATGTATTCAAGTTAGTTTAGTTTTGTTTTTCATAACCACCTGTTGTCTGTATTGTTTAATCTGTCAGTCATAAGCCTGAGGAAGACTGATACAAGTCGGTCGAAACGTTGCTGTCAATAAACTCATCAGAATATTACCGCATTATTTAATAATTTAAAGGTAAGATTATTATGTAGTGAGATAATGTGATAAAGAATAATAATTAAGCAAATTAGTATGCAATGCCAGTAGTAACATAGATATCACCTATTGATTGATGCACAGTGGTAAACAAAGAGGTTTTAGGAACGATAACTCTTTGGTTTATAATGGAACGAACCCAAGTAATCATTGCAGGGGTAATTATATATTTTGGATCACGTTCTATCAAATAACGCATAGTGGGTGAAATATGGAATATGTAGAGTACATTGCTATTCATATACACGATGCTGTCAACACAGCTAAGTCATGTGTTTGTGAAATATTACCACAACGCCTCATCCTTCATGTGTCGTGGAGACCAAGTTCTCGCCTAGTATTTACAAATATATTAAATATAACCGAGGAGGCACACTGGACATATGTCAAAAGGCAGTTCCCTTTCAACTGGCTGCAATACAAAATAAAGACAATTTGCCTGAAAATTATGCATTATTGTTCTCCTGCATTGCCGCCGTGCAAGTATATCTTGCTATATACGACCGCCGCTCCGGGGTTTCAATCTCTTCTCATAGATTGACATCTCCCTCGTCTAGCGTTGCACTTCGTAGTTCTTCTCGGGCTATTACGCTAATGTAGAGAGATGTTCATTGTTCGGTAAAAAATAATCTGAAATTATCTAGCATTTTTCATGTGTTCTACAAATGGGCGTGCAACAAGCTAACTAATCCTGCGTAATATGCTGAGTGTGTACTGTGCCGTCCTAGATATAGAGAGCTGCATTAATCCTTTACCACCGTGCTTATGAACTGAGTAAATACTTTCCAAGCAATATTTATTTAGAATATAATATGAAACTGGAGTACAATACACCACGACTGGACACCGCATCACAAATACATAAAGAAAACAAAGTACAATATAAAGCAATAGTAAGTACGTCTTTATTATTAGCTATCACGCTATTATCAGTCACAAGTAACAATAGATAAGGAATACAATATTAATATTGAAAGAACATAAGGTAGAATCATGGTTATGGTTTCATGCTTAATGAGTACAATATTAAAATACAATATTACATAATGTTCAATCATGGTTATTACATAGTACACCAAAAAGAATTATTATTTCCAGCTAGCAGGGCAACACGCCAGTGCGCATTCATACAAGAAGGGGGAAATTGAAAGAAAGGCGAACAAGCTTAATGTAAACTACTCTAAGGCTAAATCAAAAATACTTTCTTAAAAGTGGACCTAATGGTTTTCTTACATAAATTTAAATAAATAAAATGTTCTAATGTTTTCAATATACACTTAACGCTGTCTGCGATCAACTCAAGAAAAATCTAACTGGAGCAACCTGGAGGCGACGTCACATCAGTGACTTCTGGAGAAGCGTGTGGACATCCAGTAGTGTGACGTCAGCCTTGGTTGCTTTCGTCATCGAGTGCAGCATCGCCGTCAATGTTAACTGCTTTTTGAGTCATCTGCCGTTCTTTAGTCAAGATGGATTCTTGAATATTGTTTAACTAACTTTATTTTTTAGACTGCTCGTTCACATGACGTTTTAGCATTTGGTTATTATAGAGCAACCCGCACCATCACAGATGGCAGTTTTATCACGTATTCATCGTTAAGTTATGAACTCAACGCTCCTATGATTTAGCACGTAGATCGACAATGTGCGTAATATAACCTCGTCGTTGACGCGCCGTTAAACTGTATTAATCTACGAACAAAGACCCACTTAACTACTGATCTTTTATATTGACACATTATATACAATTAGGAAGATCAAAAGAAGTGTTCTGTCAAGTCAAACTTTTGACTTTTTCAAAAAAAAGTAATACAAAATAAAAATCAGCCAGTAGTAATCATCGCCCTTCGGCAGAAACTTGCTTATTTCAAGTTTCCTATGCCTGTCACAGCAGACATTTCGGATGTGTGCCTTCAAAGCTTGTCATCAGGGGATATGTAAACTTATTGTAGCAATACAAAGCAAATTGAAGAATAACCTAATTCTATAAGTTTTGCCACAAAAGTGTATGCTTTTCAGTCCAGCCCTTAAAATATTATTTAATTTAGATCACTTTGGCATGTAGAACGACACATGGTGTATCTATTCTTTTTGTACCCAAGAATGGTTACCATGGAGCTGACACGGTTATAATATCGCACCCTTAGTGTAAAACTGTGGTATCTGCATTTATGTAGTTTCGAGATAATGGGGGTTGAAGTTTGAAATTGTTATGACAAATCAGGTATGGTAAAATTTATATATTTTTTCGCTCCAATTGATCCAAACAATGTATATTGTCAGAGATAATGAAGAATTTTCTGTTTTTACCAATTAAATAGAGATTTATAGCTACCACTGTTTTACATTATGAATAATGCTAATGATATTGTAGATACCATGGTTTTCAGCAATTACTATTATGAATTTTACTAAACGTAATGTTGACACCATAGCTTTATTGAAGATGCTATTGCTTTACATTAATAAGTTTGTGAACAGTGAAGATTCCGTGGATTTGAGTGATTGTTTGATCATAATTACAAGGCTTGTTAGGAAAGAATTAGGTTCCTATACAATATTAAATAATGCAATAAAATTTCAAAATTTAGAATATCTTTTTAAGTAGTAGTAGTAATTTATTTCGTTTAGCATATTTGCTAATACAAATACAAATTTGGTAGTATTACAGGTTACAGATAATTAATTATACACTCAAGTACAAGACAGTCACGTAGTAAATACATACAATGCAAGGTACAGGTAGTCAAGAAGAAACATACAAATTCAATACAAATACTACAATTGTCAATTCTTATAATAGACAGTAATTAATAATAAGTAATACTATTATTATAATAATCAGTAGTAAGTCATAAATACTAATAATACTAATAATAATAATAACAAGTAAAAGGTTACCTTCAAGCATAACTCTACTGACAATTAGCTACGATTGGCAAATTATTTATCCCAAAACGTAGCTCTTTCGTATGGAGCTGGTATCAATTCATTGTATTTCATTAAGTTACAACATAATCTTCGAAACAAAAAGGCTGAACTACTATTTCAAATTTCAATTGGTATTCTATTATAAATTTTCATGCTATACATTTTCATTAATAAAGTTCTTGTAGAAAATAATATCTTGTTTGATCACAAAATCTAAAGTTAAAAGGAACTGCAGTAGTTGATCTGCCAATTTGTAGGTATCTACAACCAATCGAGTACACTCATCAAATGATAAAACGGCATTTGAAAGAAATGGTTTGGCTGATAAAAAATGTTGAAGTCTCTGCTAACTCGCCATCTACCTCTAGTAACCTGGTTTTCAAGGAACCTGACCAGCAGCGAATCCGTTTCTTTCAAATACCGTTTTATGATTTGTTGGGTGTACCTATTCTTAATTGTTGTCCAAGAGTTCTGTGGATGTGGAGTAGTACTAGTCTTCATGTCTACAAAATAATAACACAGCAGTTAGTATCGAGTTATTTAGCCATCAATCACAACACCTTTCATGACAACTTACCTCCATGAGAGATTTTTAGTCAGAATCTCTGTCTCCCGTTGCACTAGCCTGAAGCCCATGGTAGAACGCATGGTGAACTTCGGGGATCACTTTGGAGATACAAAGTGATATCAGCTCATTTTTCTTTGCTTGCGTGATCTTGGGCTGCTCCAGATACGCAAGTTGCAGCTCTGAATGGACTGATCGACGGCCACGTTGCCCAACTCTAACATTGATCTCTTTAAAATCATTGTCGTCGTAGTTCGTCTTGTAGAGCAATGAGTATGGGGTGTCCTTTCGAACCTCTACAATGCGAATATCGGCCCAACGTACCGTCTCCCGATTAACATTTTTAGTGAAGTTGTTTCCCATTTCCTTGGTCAGTTGTCGCAAGTCATAGAAATCAGATGTGCACATTTCTGAAACAAAGTACGGCCGGGTCTTGTTGGCCATTTGAATAACTGGGATCCACTGCGTTGGAACGTAGATGGGACCACTTTTCAGAGTTCTTTTTTTCTGCCTTTCAATGCATGAATGCATGGAGTCACCCTCATTTTGTGTGTGTCCCACGACTAAAAATTTATGTGTAATTTTTGGAACATCAAGGCGCATGACTGCATGCATGTACATTGCGAAAATAAACTTATTTTTGTTTTGTCCTGCGCAATGGTCGGAGTAAAATATTACTTCTTTTGTCAGGCAATGTTGTGTTAAAAATTGGAGAACACACGTTCCAATTTCATTCGCTCCACGTTTTGCTGTCGCCTCATTCCATACATAGCAGTGACCATTTTTTCGACCTATGTCGAAGATAGTGAAGTTAAATGTAGCTCTAGCTTTCGTTTGTAAAAAAGAAAGGATATTTCGGCATTCGGCGTTGTCAAGATCGCTTGCAAATCGTAGCAACAGACAACACTGTTGTCATTCGCTGCTGCATATTCAACGTCTTTAGCTTTGTCAGCCCTGGAAAGTGTTTTGTTTTTCAAGTGATTGTCAAACTTTTCTTGTAATTTCTCCTTCTCCCCATCATTGCTGTTAGAATAACGAGCGCATAACTCGCACTGATCTTTTTTCGGGGTGAAAAAGCCAATGTTGAATTCAGTGTTAAACAGAGAAGAATAGAGATGAAACTCTCCACAAGGTGCACCAGTTTCCTCCATAAGCTTCGAGTAGAGCCGATACATCTCTCGAATAGTTAATCCACCATCGATATACACTCGAGTGGTTTGAGCCCTTAAATAATGTGACTCGATCCTGGCGAAGGACCGGATATGCTCGCGAATTCCATCTTTGACGTCTTCAGGAATATTTCTTGGACGAGTAGAATGCTTTCCTCTCTGTTCGGGAAGCACAATGCCCGTTTCATTTTGTTTGCATCGTGTAGTCAAAATAAACGTGTCACTTACGTTTAAAGTTGCTTTAAAAAATTCTTTGCACACATGGATATTTTGATCATGGACAAAAAATGAGTAAGAACAGTTTTGTGATCGTTTCCCTCCTTCTACTACTCTTCGAAATTTAGGTTCGACGAGTGTCATGCATTTTGAAACATAAAGCTGCTGTTTGTGTTTGTCCGCTATATCCCAGAAATTCTGCAGAATATTTTGTCTATCTTCTTCCGTTATAAAAGATGTGCATTTTAATTTGCATTTCTCACCGCACGGTTTTTGAAGAGTCTTTGAGGCCACCTTCTTTCCTTTTGCAGTGGTATAGGCCTTTCCAGAATTCAATTTCTGTTTTCTCTGATTCCTAACCCATTTGTCTTCATTCCTCATCCTCTTTCTTGATTTCTGTGGGTCTGAAAAAAAAATTAAACAGGCTGTTATAAAAAATACAGATTTTTCACTTTTGTTTGGTAGTAATCTGTTACAAAGGCTAATAATTACCTATTCCTACTTGCAGCTCCTCTGCCACGACTCCCACTTCCTGCTCCTCTACGGCAACTCCCTCTTCCTGCTCCTCGGCTGCAACTACCACTTCCCGCTCCAACACCATGACTTCCACTTCCCGCTCCTCCGTCATGACTTCCACTTCCTGCTCCTCCGCAGCAACTTCCACTTCCTCTTCCTCTACGGCAACTCCCACTTCCTCCTCCTCCGCAGCAACTTCCACTTCCTGCTCCTCTACGGCAACTCCCTCTTCCTGCTCCTCCGCTGCAACTACCACTTCCCGCTCCTCCATCATGGCTCCCACTTCATTCGGTTTCAAAACAACCACAAACACTTTTTCAAAGTCAACAGAATCACTTTCACCATGATTCAGTTCTTGTAGGACATCAACATCCACATCTTCCCAAAGATTTTGGAAAGGTGGCTTTTCCGAGTCCACGGCTTGTTCATTTCTTTGAACTGAATGTTCGATTGATTGATAACTGAATACAGGTTCAGCTCCCGTAGTTTGTACCTTATTAAGACCAATGTCTGGTATGTAAAATATTTCTTCATTGGGGTCCTAAAAGAAAGAAATATTTTGTTTACTTCGTATAATAAACGTTACCAAAAGTAGGGTTAAGGTAATGTTATAAATAAACAGAAAATACTTGCCTTGGGATTGATTTTCGCCGAACTGGCAGCTAAAGCTAGCGACAATAGTTTTCTGCCTCTTGGTTCCATGGCTGGTAATTTGCACTCCCTTATAACTATGCAATCTTATCACTACGTTTTCTAATAAACACTTTCTAGGCTACTCCAGCATTGTCATCAACAACAGCTGATCAAGCTTCCTCGAAATAGACGCAAATGTTATATTCCAAGGCAAGAGCAATAGAAACGCAAAGTGTAAAACAGTAGTAAGTGCAGATACCACGGTTTTACACTGATGTAAAAATAACAATATTCATGAAAGAAAAGTGTAAAACAGTAGTAACTGCAGATACAACGGTTTTACACTGTGATTTATTTCAAATTCGCCCAGTGTAAAATGCAGTTAAGCGACGCCACTTCGACACCGTTCGAAACTTCACATACCACTGTTTTACATTAAGTTTCTAACATTATTGCAAATACAACTGAGCAAAAAAAAATTTTTTTTTTTTGAAGATACCACAGTTTTACACTAAGGGTGCGATATAATAGATATGGATTGATGATCTCCTTCAGTACTTTTAAAGTATCTTCCACTTTGTTCCCGACTTTCGGCTTTATTATCACCATTAATTCACTTTCTTTCTTCCTTTTTCCAACAAATTGTGGCGGCAATATCGCATCAATCATTCCTGCAATTGATTGATTTGCAGTTGATTGATCTACAATTACTTAATAAGTAATTGATATTAATTAGTGAGTTCTACAACGAAAAAATAAAAACATTGGTGGGAAAACTGCAACGTAGTCTCAACAGTGCCCGGTTTGTCTAACCGGTTAATGTTTGTCAAACATTTCATCTACTTTTAAAATAAAACATAACATACCCCGAATAAGGCGTTAGTTTAGTTCCATGGTGCTTTTTCCACAAAGCGTAGACAAAGTTAGGTAAAGTATTGTATTATGCTATTGTTAGATACTTGATTTAGTGTGATTAGTGACTGCAGGACACCGTCATCAGCTTGTCAAATAAGGTGTCTTTAAGGTAGATGCTTTAGGCTCCTTTGAACGGGTTCCTCATCGCCATCTTCGTTCTTCACACGTGTGGTGAGGTGATCTGTGGAACAAATATCTCATTAGCGTTGATGATAGAAGACATTAATTTATTATTATATAAAATATAAAAAAAAAAAATATTAACCACCTTGTCGCCTTGTGGTGACACAAGGCGCAAAGTCAACTGGTTGGTAGTCTAAAAGAAAGTATCGTTTTATAATAATAATAATATTGTTTATTTAGCTCATTGCTATTTTACAGATATATATGAAATTACAAATTGAAATTACAAATTACAAAAAATACCTCTGTTTAACAAACTTAATACAACCTCCTTTAAAACATTCAATACGATTTTCAGTTTTGACACTTGCGTCCAACATGTTGTATAATCTAAATCCAGAATAGAAGATGCCTCTCTGATTACAAGTTTTATTTTCTCTCTCTACTTCGAGGTTGAATGTACAATTTCTGGTATTATGATTATGTTTAGCAGCAGGATATCCAATCATATTATTTAAAAACTCCGGCATGGACCCATTTGTCATTTTAAAAATAAAGATTAAAACACTTAAAGCAATTCTTTGCCGTACAGTTAAAAATTGAAGAGTCTCCAACATTTTTTACATTTACCTTTTTGTCCTGCCGCTCTTGAATGTATCTAACGACCACCTTGTCGCCTTGTGGTGACACGATACGATTCAATAATGACGTCACACCGTGAAAGATGTTTAAGTTCATCACTCTTCGTGGGGCAAGTGTAAATTATGGAAACATGAAATAGATCATCGTTGCAGATGAGGTGTAGTTGGTTTGTTGAAGAGGAATGCGTATTTGGCCTTCCCACCAATGCTGGAACTCCCCTAAACAGTGTCCTTTTGATCAACTCCTTCCCATGACCTAAACACACATTTCAATTAATGTGCGCAATATGACCTCTCTGTCGACTCTTTACTTAACACCATTATAATACTCTATATCCTTGAAATCAACAAAGAACCAACGGTGCTATTGAGGCGACATTGTTCTTCAGTAGAAATTTCGGTATCCACTTAACAGACGACCATTTGCCCCTTGGGTAATCCCCTCCCCATGACTTCCCTTTATTGTCAACAAATAAAACTAAATTTGCGCAAAATTGCCTCGTTGTCCACGCACCATTACCAATATAAATCAAAACTACATTTATCAATCTGAAATGAACCTAGTGTTGGTGCGACAAACTCCATCCAAACATTAGAAGAATACTTGATCGTCATACGCCGACACACTGACTCTCTCCTCTTCGAAATACATATTTTTTTCATATGTAATACATATGTTATCTCCAGGGTTCTTCCGGTTTGTACAAGACCCGGGTTGCCTGAGCACTGTGGCTTTGTCAATATCTGCCATGGTCAGGGTGTTGTCTGACTTTAGCAGGGGAGGTATCCTGGAGGAATGATCTTCCTTTGAAATGATGTGACTGTAGAACTTCTTCCAGTTTTCATTTTTGCTTAAACGTCAAACAGACGTTTCCATATACCGTTTCCATATTCCATATACCTAGTTGTCTTAGAATTCCTTGATTAACAGCTTAAGTTCTTGCGTGAGTTCTTTAAATTTGCTGCGTTCCAATGTCTTGGTTGGGTAACTCTGACGGCACTTTTTCTTCAGTTTTCTAATATTCTTTTAATTGCACACTGGGTCTGGATTTGCATTTCGTTTTTTTGATGGGACGTGCTCTTCCCTAGTTCGAGGTAGCACCTCTTTAAAACTTTTCCAGTAAGAGTGAAGATCTCCGCCCTGTGAGCTCCATGACTGGTACGCGTCGAACCAAGCTTCCTGGTACTAGAGCTTGTCGGCCTTCTTGTACATCAATATGGTTTCTTTGGTTGCGCGCCGATTGCTCCTTTCTTCCACTGATATAGTGACGGTTATTGCCTCACTGAATACATCACTGAATAAGTCTTCAACAGT
Source organism: Leuctra nigra (assembly GCA_934045905.1). NCBI lineage: Eukaryota > Metazoa > Arthropoda > Insecta > Plecoptera > Leuctridae > Leuctra > Leuctra nigra. The sequence continues at coordinate 23,746,903 of OW203768.1, read as the reverse complement.
GCTACTAAGTATTTTTCTGGTATTTTTACATCCATGGGGTGTTTTTTTTTTTATGGGGATAGGAATTATAGGAAATGTATCGCTGGGAGCCCTGAATGCTCGAGGTGGATGTGTGTACTGGGCTTTCGAACCAGAAATTATTTTTAAATTTTTTGACCAATGCATCGAATAATTCCAAGAACTTATCTTGACGTTCATTCTTTCGTCATGTCGCTTCTGGACGCTGCTCTTTGCAGCAAATTTGGAGCGCTTTATATTGTAATATTATATAATGCCTCCTCTTCAATTGGATTATTGACAATTCATCCTCTTGATGGGCTACATGTTACACGCGGATCTACCTCTGGTTTCTTCTTTAATACATCATCCATCACCTAGATGGCAATTAAATGATTAGATATAGCCATTTTCAAGTTTTGCAGGCTTCAAGATTTTGAAGATCCGGCATTTTTTGAGCGATAGACTATGCTATCTAAAACGCAGTCTATTCAATCTTATAATCTTTACCGTATTATTGTTTCTACTTTCAGAACCCTGCAGACTCAGAGGCTATCGAGGAAATCGTGAAGATAGAGATTGCAGGTGTTTCGTTAAACCAACTGCCTCTCGAAGTGAATTGTCATCTAAACTATCTTCTGAAAGTGCTCCAGAAGTGCTGATTTGTTTTCAATCACGGAATTAACAACCCTGCTGTGAAAATGCCATATTGTGTCGACCGTCCGCGGTTAAAGGCCACTCCACTAAATCGTCCTTGCCATATTTTCAGAAGAGTATCGGCTGAATTAGAGGACACTTCTTTATAGAAATATCACGGAGTTCTTGTCTTCTTTCGATTAGGGCCAGATAAGGGAATATCAAATTAGAAGGTAGTGTTAAGTTTCAGAAGTAAATATAAACGTTCGCGTCATCACCATCTATGAAAAATATCGTTGATAAACATTAAAATAGACAGGCACTTGTGGTTTTGTTCTCGAAAATTTGTGTAAACTCCCTGAAGCTGTCCTGAAATCACCAGCCAGCCGCGCTATGATATGCCTGTTAGTCGGCACTCGGCAGTCGGAGGCTCAACGTGTCGGACGTATGTGTGTTGCTGCGCGCTCTGTATGTTTAACATGCATTGCTTTAATGTGGTAGTGAGCGTGAACGTTGATGAGATTTATGAACTTGGAACTTTTGAGTTCCAAGTTGGAACCTTTGTTTATGAAGTATTTAATTAGCCAGGCTATTTCAAAACTACAGTCAAATATAAAGTTTAAAGATTATTCAAATCAATAATGTTTTTTCTCAAACAATCAATCTAATTGATAATTGATATGTTAATTATAATGATAATTATAATTTAGGGATATTCTTTTTTAATTTTATATAAATTCAATTGGGTATGATTAAGAACAAGTACATTTAAAGTTTAAATAACGTTTCAAAGCCATGTTATCTTTCAGTTGCCTAAAAGGACACCATTACATTATATTATATTATATTATATTGATATTGATTGATCGTTGCTCATCAATGTTATTACATTTAAAATGGCTCCATAGCACACACGAATCACATAATGTATCCATGACCACCAGTACACTCGCAAACTTGACATTCGATCTGCATGTTTTAATAAAATCTCCGCGCTGGGCGCCATCTTCATTATGCATCCTCATCTTCTCGAGTTAATATTCGATCTGCTCGACTCGAATGTCCGGGTATAGCAATTTACCGCAGCGTTATAGCAAATGACCTGTTGTGGTTGCGGACTGATGGTGGTGGCAGGGGGTAAACAGCTTCTTATCATAGGTGTCTTTGAAAATGTCTTCAATTTCTACTGTAACCTTACTCCAATTAACCGCCGAATGAATCGCAGAATGAATGAACGCCGATCTCTTCAGTGGACATTTTCCTTGAGTTTCCTTGAGGTTTTTATTGTTCGTACCAGAAGAGATTGACGGAATATTTGACGGTAGTGGTGATGATAGAGCAGCTGATGATGTTGATGCCAAGGTTCCTGTATTTGCTGTATTTTGGAGTATGCGAGTTGGTGGCGTCCAGGTAGCGGTTGGCGGCAATACAACACATTTTGTAATTTGAGGTATAGTAAACCATTGAGTCGGCAATGTATCCGCAATGTGGAGAGTTGTGATTGCATTAATACTGCTGGAATAAGTTATTTAATTGATAAGTACTATATAAAATTTTATTTGCGTTTTTAAATAATTGTAAAATATTGATGCAAGCCTATATAGTAAGTATTACTAGTAATGCAAGCATAGCTGAAAATGGTTTAAGGTATAACTATCCTTCATTTAAATATTAGATCAATTAGGGTAAACTGGAACCAAATTATATTATATTTGAGCAATGAATTAAGTAATGTTGAAGTGATTGCGCTAACGGAGATATCGTATGTTCTCCCAGGTGAGAATTATAACTTAGATGGATTTACTCCACTCTTTAAATCTAGGAAATGTCGCAGAGGAGGTGGCATTTGTATTTTTATCCGAAATGATCTCAAGTTTGTTCAACAGAGCTGTGATTTTGTTCAATTTGAAGGTTTGTGTGGTCTTATTTCTACTTCAAATAAAGTACAACTGTCATTCTTGCTTTTGTGTGTGTACAGTCCGCCCCATTATGTCAGGGTTAAGTTTGTTGATGAGTTGGAGCAATATATGAGAATAACGCAACTTTTCTTAGTAACCAAATCGGTCGAGGCGTATTTTTTTAAAGTAATTAGTCCTTCTTCCTCCGACATGTGTTACAAGCTTTATGAATAAACTAACAAAAGAAGTGATATCCCAGAAAAAACACTCCGTGTAAAAAAGGCAGCCAAGTCTCTTTACTTTAAAAGAATCAGTACTGAAAAGGAGTGATATCAAAAAAGGTGCCAAGTCAATGACATTTCCAAATATTTAATCGTATCTTTGAAATAAAAGTATAAACACCGAGAATTACTTTACAAAAGGACTTGGCGCATCGTTTTTTTAAAGATATTTTTCTATTCATAAGCATATCCAGGTAATGTTTCATATAAGTTTATATGAGTGTTTCATATAGCATTTATATACACCCGTCATTTAGAATTACATCTTTCAATTACATATTATAAATACTACTGTAAATATTTTCTATTTGAATGTACACTATGAAACTTGTTGCCTATTTTTGCTATAAATAAATACACAATAGTTATCTTTGTAATATTGTTTCGTGGTCAACATATAATTAAGTCTTATGCGTTATACCTTGTCATCATGAAATACATTTCTATTAATCCGCATTTTATAACAATACATTTCACAAAGTAGGTACACAGTGACGGCTCATTGAATTTCTTAAAATTTTCAACGTTATACACTTGACACTTCAAAAATATATAATAGTGTTCCATAGATAGTAGTTAGTAATTATTTAACAACGTTTCATGATTTCCCTCAATCAAGATCAAATTATGAAAAGATACCCTTCTAATATCACCATTTTAACCGTGCTATAAGAATATATATGAGCCCACTTCCTTGTTATTTAATTCTTCCACCATATCGTCGGCTTGGTACTTATTTGTCCTATATCCACTTTTTGAAAATTTTGAGTTAGGTATTGGATATTGCTAATTGACACTCCTTTAATACATACATAACATAAAAATACAAATTTTCCAGAAATCCTAAATTTCTGAGCTATTTGCTTATAGGTGGATTTTTTTTTTTTTTTTTTTTTTTTTTTTTATTTCACAGAGCCTACATAAATGCACCCTTTCAAATTAAATTGGAGTGGGAAAAATCGCTCACAAAAATATAGGCCACAAAACATAAGTACACAATATAATGCCGGCTGGCCAAGCCTGTCACACTTTTTACCATAATACAATATTCTAATTCTAAATCTAATCTACTTTATTCAATTTCTTCTTCTTCCTTCTCTTCTCCTTCTGCTTGTTCTTCATCAAAATCCATTTCATCTTCTTCTGTCCACATCTCAACCTCTTCTCTCCAATTTTCCATTTCATCCACATCTTTTTCTGCACTGCTTTCTTTCGTCTCTACTTCCTTTCTATCCACTAACTCGTTCCATTTCTCCTTTTCTCTCCACAGTTCTTGGTTCTTCACACTCTCCCAACTTACCCCACGATCTACAATGTCTTGTTTTATCTGTTCAAACCATCTTGTACGAGGTCTACCAACTTTTCTTTTCATATTGTCATTTCTTTCAAACTCTATTTTGGCCAATCTTGTATCCTTCATCATCTTCAATTTTCGGAACCACCTTAATCTATCTCTTCCAATAGTGTGCTTCAATCGCTCCACTCCAACTTCCTTTCTTAACTTATTACTTCGTATCCGGTCCAACATTGATACTCCACACATAGCTCTCACAAATTTCATTTCAGCCGCCTGAATCATACTTTCCTCTTTCCACCCAATATTCCAAGTAGCCGCTCCATAACTTAAAATTGGTAAATAATATTGCTTAAATAATACCAATTTAAATTTGAGTGGGAGCATTTTGTTCCAAACAAGTTTTCTTACTTGTTGATAGAATCCATCCGCTTTCTTAACTCTCCTCTTCACTTCTTCTCCACATCTAGCATCCTCTGTCAGCAAACTTCCCAGGTATGGGAATGCTTCTGTCTTCTTCATTGCTTCACCTCTCAACTGCAATCCTTGACCTTGTACTTTTATTTTCTTTGTCATCAATAAATACTCGCTCTTTTCTCTACTAATCTTCATTCCGAAATCTTTGCTTACCTCATCCCATTTTTCAATTCTTGCCTGTATTTCCTCTCTACTTTCACTCCACAATACAATGTGGTCTGCATATACTCCAGTATTGGTATTTTCTCCCAATATCACCTCCCGAAGCATATCATCCATTACGACTGTAAATAGAAGTGGCGAAAGCACACTTCCCTGCCGTACTCCTGACTTTATGGAGAACCACTCAGTCTTGCCGCTACCACTCTGCACACAACTTTCACACCCAACATACAAACTTTTAACTCTTTCCATCAAATCTTGGTCAACATTTCTCTTTCCTAAGCCTTCCCATACTTTACATCGAGGTAAATGATCATATGCTTTTTCCAGGTCTAGAAATACCACCCATAATTCCTTTCCTTCTTTCCAATATCTTTCCATAATATGTCTCATAGCGAAAATCAAATCAATGGTCGATCTGTCTTTTCTAAATCCATATTGTTCTTCTCTTAACCCTTTCTAGACCAACCCATTAAAAAAAAATATATATTTCACGTTTTATGTGATTACTTCATTAATATACCTATAAGTAGAGACATGTGAATTTTTTCAGATTTTTTTTTCAACAATGAGGTTAATTTTTAATGGTGGGACTTGCCAGTCCCGTCGGGCAATTGAGTAGAGTAAACATGTTTACTTGTGATACACGTTATTTATTATATTTGTCAACTTATTGTCACATTTGTAATTGAAAAAAGGAAAATACAAGAAAATATAAATACTATGTAGTACCTAAATGAGATTATTTTAATTTATAAAAAAATAATTTGCATAAAATAAGTTGATCGCTGCCGACAGAAAAATTTACATTTCATGATTTGCTGTCACATTTGAAATTGAAAAGAGCAAAATAATTGAAAATATAATAGATGACATTATTTAAAAAATGTACAGTTCTAAGGAAGCAATAAAAATATATTTGCCGCAAAATAAATTGATCGAAGCGGAAAGAACAAGTTACTGCAGAGCAGTGTCTTCTCGATTCTTTCCTTTTAGACTTGGATGTCGTGGTACTTCGCGAAGCAATTCTTCTCCTTGTTGCAACAAAGATATACTTTGCAGTGTAAGCACATAGAGAAGGGACGGGACTCGATAGATGACATGCTGCACAGTTCGCAGCGACCTCGCGCGGCCACAAACTGCGGCCAGTGGCACCCACGATTTCCAATTCGCATGTCGTTCGGGACAGACACTGATGATCCGCGCCTCTTTGATGGCCCACTCTTCTCATTTCCTTTCTTCCTTTTCTGGAGGATGTCTGCACTAAGCCGACCCGGACCTCGAGTTTGAGCCATGGCTAACAACCCTTGAGTCACTGCCCTTCGGAACTCTTTTACTGTGATTTTTTCATGCAGTTGGCAATAAATGATGAAAGAATTAACAAAGGCAATGTCAAGAAGGCCGAAGAAGATGCGATGTCACCATTTCCGTGACTTTCTGCTTACGCAATATAATGCACGGAGTTGATCTGCGTGGTCAACACCCCCCATATGACGATTATAGTCTTCGATAACGGAAGGGCAGCTTACCGTCATCTTGGTGCCATCCTTTTGTGTTCTCTGCACAGTCGTACGATCCTTCGATCCGTGGAAGTTGGTTGTGATGAGTACTGCTTTATTGTCCATCCATTTGAACACACCGATCTCCTGAGTTGAAATACGATAGTCGTAATCGCCTCTCTTCATTGACTTGTCCACTGTAAAGTTGTCTGGCAGTCCTTTCCTATTTGAACGAATCGTCCCGCATGCCAAAGTTTGTTCGGTTTTCAGCTTCTCTAGTAGAGGCAGCGATGTAAAGAAATTGTCGAAATATAACTTTCGATGCTTTCCCCATTCCTTCTGCGTTAGTTCGAGAACAACTCGTTCTCCGAGTCCAAAGTCTTTGAACGCATTCTCTTCGCATTCTTCCTCCTTGCCTTGATATATTTTGAACTTCATTATAAAGCCTGCTTGATCCGCCAAACACCAGAGCTTGTAGCCTCTTTTGATTGGCTTCATCGGGTTATATTGTTTCAAAGAACTGCGTCCCTTGAACAATATAATCGACTCATCGATACTCAACTCACGGCTGCCGCTTGTTGCATTTGAGAATGATTCGTTGAGGCCTGTGATCATTGGTCTCAATTTTAACAGTTTGTCCTTGTTTCCTACTGGGACTTGAGTGTTATCGTTGACATGCAGGAGAGTCAAGATTTGGTCAAACCTATTCCTACTCATTGCACTGCCGACATAGAAACGCCTAAGTCTTGACTAGTAGACCAATAGTCCTTCCATGAAGGCAATCTGTTGTATCCCATAAGGAAATTGATCCCAATAAATACAAGTAACTCGTTTCGTTTCATATTCATCGTTTTGTTCTTCTGCGTTGCATACAGATTTGTTTGGTAAACAATTCCATCAAGGATGGGTTCAATCAATGTGAGAAATATGTCTGTGGCAGTGTCACATGCCACAAACAAATCTTCCATCACTCCTACATGATCAGTGTAGGCAGGTAACCAAGAATCAACAGATCGCTTCTTCCATTTCCGATTTACGACGGGTGGTATCTTTGATTTTGGTTTCGCCGGAATTGCCGAAGGTCCTGCTGTTGTACCGGAAGAATCAACAATTGAAGTAGATGCAGACACATCTGCTGGTATCACATCATTGGTGACACCATTAGATTGGATCACTACAGTCTGTTCTTCAATTTCATCGTTATCGTTGACAGACAAATCAGCAGAACGAGCTTCACGGTCGACTTCGGCATTGAATATTGCATCAAAAATATTCTCTCGGTCAGCATCGATGTCGAGTGGGATATCATCATCATCATCTTCAATGTCTGTATCACCATACTGATCTCCTGGTATTTCTTCAAGTAATACGGATTCGATTTCGCTATCACTGAACATAGGCTTCCGAAAGACATGTTAGCATAATTCTGCAATAATATAAATAGGTATAAGAATAAAATATATAACAAGAAAATTAATATCTAATTACAATACAATGGTGAAAATAATAAATTAATCAAGGTTTAGTCAAAACGTCATAAAAAAGTAGGGTTATAAAATGTTTCAAAAATAAGATCACATTCAGACCCAAATGCCCGTCGGGACTGCAGAGTCCTAATGAAATTATAATCATTTTCTTTATTTTATAGGTGATATTACTCAAAACCAAATGTTTGTTAATAACTTATAATAGTTAAACTAATTGTTACAAAAATAAAAACACTTACCCAGTGACAGTTCGCACAGGAAAAAAATATTTTGTTTGAGCCTTCAATTTCTGCCATGAGAGCGCCACAGTGATGGACAAAGTACTCTATCTATCGGTTTTCTCAGGAACTACTTGGACCCACTATATTTGAATTCATTCTGAAACCATGACTGAGGAGTCCCGTTGGGCTGTTAGTAGTAGTAGTAGTAGTAGTTTTTATTTCCAAATTTGTTATTACATTACAGATGTAGCATTTTAACAAATATAATACCCTATGATACAAGTATCAGTGTGCAGGTGTATGGAAAGTAATCTTAAGATTAGCATGGAAAGAATATTATGTACATATGAATATGAGGTTATAAATATTGATGATCTCCTTATCAAGTAGGTATCTTAAAAGTAACTTATGTTTAGTTGCATATTTTGTACAGTTTATTAATAATTAAATATAGTAGGTAATGAAGTATACTTAACATAAAATAAAATACTAAGTCTAAATGAATTTGACAACTGACGCCTCAGTTCTTGTCCTGCATATATTCATCTACAGAATAATAGGCTTTGTCTGTTAAGAGAATTTTAAGTTTGTGTTTAAATTCAGTGAAGCTGATATTTTTGTCCTTAATAGAGAGTGGCAGAGCATTGTAGAGCAGTGAGTTGATGTAGGTTGAATTATTTTGAGTACATTTTGTCCGATGGTGGTTTGTGTGAATGTTCGCTCCCTGTCTTGTGTTATGATTGTGTATGTCATTGTTTGTGGACATTACTTTGTTCTTTTTTATAAGTAAAATAGATTCTAAAATGTATAAAGATGGGAATGTTAATATCTTTTCTTTTATGAAAACTGGTTTGCAATCAGGCTTCCTGTAAGTATTTTTTGGTTGGCGAAGATCAAAAATGGTTCTTATTGTTTTTCTTTGAATGGCAAATATTATGTGGGCATCTGTTGAATTACCCCAGAATTGGATTCTGGGGTTTGCTTGTATTCAGCAATAAGTAGTTATTATTGAACTATGTTATTGTGTTACTAAGTGTTTTATGAAAATTTTCTTGTAGTTTCTCTTTGGTTCTACCTTTTATTGTTAGGTTAGTATCATCCGCAAACATTTCCGCTTCACTAATATTATCAGCAAGATCATTTACATAGACTATAAATAGGAGTGGTCCAAGTATGGATCCTTGTGGGACGCCACTTGTTATTTCAATCTGATCGGAAAGGATTTTACTTTCTATATTTTGTTTATTAGTCGAAGTTATTTCTATATGTTGCATTCTTCCTGTTATATATGATTTGATTAGTTCAAGTGGTACCCCTCTTATTCCGTAATATTCTAGTTTATTTATTAAAATTGAATGGTTTATACTATCGAAAGCTTTTGATAGGTCACAGAAGACACCAGTAGTTAGTTCTTCACTTTCGAGACCTTTTACTGTATTTTCTATGAAATGCTCCATCGTGTTAGTTGTTGCCCTATTTTTTCTGAATCCGCTTTGGCTCTCCGATATAATTTTTTCTTTTTCTAGATAATATGAAATTCTATTGTGCATAATTTTTTCTAATATTTTGGAGATAGAGGGTAAAATAGAGATTGGTCTATAGTTTTCTGTTAATCTGCTATCTCCCTTTTTATGTATTGGAATAATTTTTGCAACTTTTAATTTCTCTGGGAATATTCCTTTTTCTATGCAGACATTGAATATATGTGATAGGGGCTTTGCTATTTCATTTATAGACTTTTTTAGTATCACGGTTGGTAGGTTATCAACTCCACTCGCTCTAGTGTTTTTTAACCTCGAAGCTACATATTTAATTTCCGTTTCTGAAGTAAGCCCAAAATAGAGTGATTTAGTTTTTTTTTTGTATGATTTAAGTGTTCTTGGTATGAGTTTTTGGTTGTTTTGATTTTCTCTGTTATTTTCTCTGTCATGTTAGCAAAGTCACGATTCATAATGTTTGATACTTGTTTTGGATCCTTTATAACTTGATTATTCTGAATTAGTTCTATGTTTTTTGCATTCCCTTTCTTTGTATTGTTGGTATGTTTCTTTATTATGTCCCAAACTGTTTTGATTCTTTCTATGCCCTTCTTTTCTAAAATTTTATGGTTTATCTCTCTTGCCTTAGCAGCTCGAACTGTTTTCCTGTAAATCTTTTTGTATTTTTTGTGTATTATTTTTAGAAAATCGTTTCTGTAGTGTGTATATAGCTGATGGAGACATCTTAAGTTTTCGCTTGCTTTTTTAATGCCTGGGGTGATCCATCGCTGCTTTATGAATGTATTGTTTATTTTGATAGTTTTCTCCGGAAAACATATGTCAAAGACCTTGCATATAATATGTGAGAAAGTGTTATACATTTCATTAGGGTCTTGTGTAATGTATATATCATCCCAGGATTGAACTTTGAGCATTTCTATAAATTCTTTTGTGTTTTCTGTATTTAGTTTTCTTACTCTAATAGTCTTTCTTGGAAGATCTGTTTCTACTTTAAAATCTATTTCGATTTGTTGTGCCATGTGATCTGATAAACCATTTTCTATGACTTTCGTAGTTAAGATATTTTCTGGTAGATTTGTCGCTATATTATCTATAGTTTTCTGTGTGTGATATTTAAGGTCGATTCTTGTTGGCTCTTTTATCATCATTTTTAGGTTGTATGATGCCATTAGGTTTATTAACTTGTCACTATCTTTATTTTTCTTTGATTTGTCGCACTGTGACCTCGCACTTTTCGTAAATATGCAGATTCACGGCGCCTCTTAACTAGTGACTCGGACGAAGAAGCTATGGCTAAATATCCCCTCATTCCTATTGTTGGAATGGCGCCTTTCTTGAGGTTTGGCTTAGTTTTCAGGCCAAACTGACTTTTCAATAGCGACGCCACTTCAAAATCATCGGTAGTGAAATGTGTTAAACAAACGACAGACCTCGCACTTGGTGAGAATTTATCGCGTGATATTTTTTTTCCACCCAGGCTTTGGCGGACGGGAGATTTATCTCGATTTCGAAAAAGGTGAAAACTTATATTAATGCCATCAATGATAGTATGATCAGTCCTATTTTTACATTCGAAAACACAACAGCTGGGCATGATGCAAAATAACCACGTTCACAGTATTATAAAGAACACAAACGCGCGCACACAATCTACAATGGTCAAAATCCCACTATTCCACGTAATATAGTACTTATAATATCTCACTGAACTTTGTCAATATTTCACAAGCGAAAAATGCACTTCTGTTAATAATACATAAATATCCGGAATTAACGCAGCACCATAAATTACGAAACAAAATGCAAATGTAAATGTAGACTGAGAAACGCGTGAAGCGAGCGCACATGGAGCGAGGGAACTGGCGGGAGAAGGTAAACATTTGATGCTGCGCGCGCGGCCGGCAGAGGTTGAGTAGGACCTGTGTTACAACTTCCATGTATTCAACTTCGCGGGGCTCTAGCGCCTGAACCAAACATCACATTGAGTTCGCGTTTTCGACATTCTACTTCTGGTACCAAATATACACAATATTTTCTATTTGTTGACCATGACAGGGTCACATATAAACAAGTTTGTGGAACGAAGCAGTCGATCACTGGTTGCCTACTTGAACAAGAGTGTATGGACTGTACAAGGGGGAAACCCCTCATAGTGCTAGCCACCCAGTACTAATGCAGTGCTAATACCTTGATTTGGAGAGGGTGGTTGGCTTATTTCCCCAGATCACTTGCAATCTGAGGAGACTGGGTCTGGGCAGTACTTCTTGTCCAGATGGGACGGTAATCCCATGTGGACCGGGAGCTGTATCCTTCAGGTTCTGGGTAACAATCTCCAGTTCCCAAATTGAAAATTGGGTGTCTAGAGTCTGCTCATCTGATTACTAGTTATTGTATGTTCTGAGCTCTCCCATATAGGGTCATGAGAGGGCATTGTTGGTGATCTATAAACTCTTCTAACCAAGAGTAATCGAGAGCCCAAAGGGTTCGATTAGTTCTAGATCCCCTGTACTTTCTAATCATCTACAAAACTAAATTGATACTGGTATCCCTTTTAATTTTCGAGCAAAACTTTCTCCAACTTTGTCCCTTCTTTTTTTATGGTATTTTTGGCATTGACTTGGGCATTTTTTTAAATTATGTAGTTTACTTCGCTCATGTCCTTCCTGTATCTAGATAAACTTATCTTCGTTTCGCCAATACTCTTGAACAGTCCTCATCCCACTATGGAACTCTCCCCGACGGCTTTCACCTTATCGCAGTGGTGGGGTTTGTGTTGGCCAACGATCCATTGCAGCTACGCCGGCGAGCATATGCTCATGTGTAAGGGCTTTCCATGCCGGACAGGCAGTGGTGAGGCCCAGACAAAGAGCAGCTGGGGTCCTATCCATGCCCTCCCTTGAATTTGCAGTCCCCTGGGGCCGGCCTTCCCCCTCGAGATGGTGATCCCCCTGAAATCGGGTTCCGCCGGCACGAATCCTCACACCCCTCGGTCCGTCCCCATTCCGGCCTGGACTTCCTACCAGTGCTGGACTACCCCGGATCGGGCCCGTTAGGTCGACCCCTCCTCATGTCCTCCATTTAATTCAACAAAGGTTAATATGAAAATTACGTGCGCAATATAACCTCGTCGTTGACGCGCCGATAAACCAAACTAAACTAATAAAAAAACTAACTATGTCACGAAAAATAGCCTTTTTTCACTTTTATGAAAAGTTTGGGTGACACTGTTCGTACCACACGTCACCACCACGATGTCAGGACGAGGTGGTGATTTAGTCCTTAAATTCGCAAGAACACTTGCTGTAGCCGCGTTTGACAAGAGGCCACATGATACCGATGCATGTGGCAAGGTCTTTTCAATGATCGCTCGGCAGTCTCTTAGGTGGCTATCTTCTATTAGGAGGATGTGTTGGCTGGACTTGTCTGGCTTGACGTTTCATCAGTTTTACTCTAACTTTCATCAATCGGTATGGGCGTAGCCGCTGCAATGTTGAACACGCAAGCACATCAGGTCCAAGTAACTGTGTTGTTAACTATTAGAGAAGTTGAACAAGCCGCATGTTTAATTTCTTCACAAACATCACACAGTACTGATTTTCAAACTTTTATTACTTGCTACTTAAAAATACAAGCCATTTAATTTAATTTTTTAGGAGCTCACTGCCTGTCCACTCCTCGTGGCCGCCATCTTCACCAGCTAACGAGCTAAAGAGAGACTCGGTGTGAACTGTGAGTCTGAGAGTGTGACCGACCACGTTTCCGTCTTCACCGACGATACTGTCTGCACTGCACGGTGCACGCGGTCCCACTGTTTCAATACTGAAATTACCTAATGCTGTATATTGTAGACAGGTTCACTATTCAGTAAAGTAATAAACGATTGGATATAATATATGTATTGTACTTCGAGCAATCACAGTGCTGGCAAGTGATACACCTGGAGCAGTCACGTCTGTACTCTGTACTCTGGGTATCACTGAAAATGTGTAATATACGTATTATCAAAGCTTAGTGACTTTTCACAATTTCAATTTCATTCAGCTTAATAAATCACATTTAGTTTTACACATGCAACCAATCTCATGATTTTGAATGATTCAATGCAGCTACGCCGGCGAGCATATGTTCATGTGTAAGGGTTACCCATGCCGGACAGGTCAGTGGTGAGGTCCATTAGGTACGGCATCCCCCCTCGAGACGGATGTCCCCCTGAATCGGGTCCCACCCGCCCGTACCCCTGTTTACCATCACAATTCTAGCTTTTCTTACACACCAGTGCCGGACTCCCCCGGACCTGGTTATTTAGTTCGACTCTTCCCATTACCCCCATATGTGGTCATAAAGTATTGAACTTTAAGTACGCAAATTAACCTAGCTGTCAGGCGCATTGAAACAATATTTTACTTAAATACCTACTCTATTTTCCCATCGACTTTTCAATGGTAGTTTGCTTTGCCTTCTTCGGTGGGAGTCCAGCAGTAAGTAATAGAAGGGCCTTAGCCCTGCGTTTTAAAATATGAAAACAGCTGTGCGTGAAGCACACTCTGCTCTGGCTTGCAACAAAAGAAGAATTTGTGAATCTTTTTCCAATTTCAATTGCATAACTTTGCACAAGATAAATTGACTAGGTATTACAAACTGATAGTAATAAGTATGAAAACGTAAGAAATTGAATGAAATGTAACATGTTATATAGCGTGTATTTGTGCATGTGAAATAGCTACACAGCTAATACAGAATAACTAATAATATACTACTAATTTGATCTGCACTTGCTAATCGCAAGTGAGAAAATTGTAGATAGTTTAATCTGCATGAAATAAATTTACTGCAGTGCTCAATCTGCTCTTGCTCGTCACAAGAGAGAGAATAAAATTTCATAAAATGTTTACATGATTAACTAAAATATTTCAAGTTGAGGCATGTGATAGAAACTCATTGTAGTAGAATAGAATAGAATTATGACAGCCATTACTACAATTATAGTCCAAGCTAGATACTTATTCATGATTAAAATACCCCAGAGAGGGACCATACATTCACATTGAGACTGTTTGACATTGAGAACACTTGGTCTCTCAATCAATTTATATAAATGCTATTTGTTTGTATACCACACGGCACACATCTTATAAAACAATCGAATAATATAAATACAATGTACTAATTTTTAGGGAAAACTTGTATCTTATCAAAGGCATTTCCCCCCGACGGCTGTCACCTTATCGTGGTGGTGGGGTTTGTGTTGGCCAATGATCCATTGCAGCTACGCCGGCGAGCATATGCTCATGTGTAAGGGTTACCCATGCCGGACAGATCAGTGGTGAGGCCCAGACCAAGAGCAGCCAGGGTCGGCCTAACCATGCCCTCCCTTGAATTTGCGGTCCCCTCGGGCCGGCCTCCCCCCTCGAGATGGTGATCCCCCTGAAATCGGGTTCCACCGGCCCGAATCCTCACTCCCCCCGGTCCGTCCCCATTCCGGCCTGGCCTTCCCACCAGTGCTGGACTCCCCCGGATCGGGCCCGTTAGGTCGACCCCCTCCCCTTGCCCTCCAATTATGATCAACAAAGTATAATATAACAATTAATGTGCGCAATATAACCTCGTCGTTGACGCGCCATTAAACCAAACTAATCTAATCTATTTGATTGCCTCTACTGCGGCAATCACTTGATGGAAGAAAAATGTTATGAGTAACCAATATAGAGTATCTAATATATTGATATTAGTTTAAGTGTATTAATCACTTTGTTCTTCGAAGTGACTTGGAATTCTACAAGTTCCTCGCATGCATAAACCCAAGATGCATACATCCTCAAAAATTCCTTATTCTGCCAAAATCACAATTATTTCCTTAAAACAGCAAGTTTGATGCAAAACTATCGGATTTGCATTGCGCAGGAGAGAGCAGTAAGGAAATGAAACATACCTATGGTATCGTGCGGGAAGCATTTCCTACTGAGACTCTGACACGTAGATAATATCGATTAATTTTAACATTCAACAGTCAAATAAAAGGTACACATCACTACATGAATGTAAATTATAATTGTTATTTACTAAAATGGGCAAAACAAACGTAAATTGCACAGACACTTGTGGTTTTGTTCTCGAAAAATTGTGTAAACTCCCTGAAGCTGTCCTGAAATCACCAGCCAGCCGCGCTACGATAAGCTTGTTAGTTGTTATTATAAAGAAGATTGGATATTTTGCGTGAAGCTGCAGTTATTCGGCCGACAGTTTCACTCCAGCTTTGGCCTTCTGGATATTCCTCTTTGGAGTCGATGATATCGACAAATAAGATTGAAATCACACGAAATGTCTATTATCTTTTATTATAATTATTTAATATTACAAGTTTCCTTGGTTTTAATGACTCCGTTGTTGTCACTTATCAACGGTCAACAATATTAATTTCAACAATGCGGATTTATGCATTTTTACATTTATCATTATTGGCTGTTACCAGACAACGTAATATTAATTTATGTAAATTATTTCAGCTCTTGAACTTGTGAATTAATTTATGTATTTATCGATCTAAATGAAAGTGAATTTTATTTCTGACGCCGCTCACATAAGTTTGTGTCGTAGTTGTCACTTAAAAACTGTCACAAACGCCTCAATCTTTCACAAGAACTTCCAATACAATCTCTTCAATGCTGCAGGAGCATAAGACCTGGGAGAACACAAATAAACTGCTACTTACTATCAGCTGATATTCTATTCTAACAGTAAGCACGTTATTATTATGTGTTTAAGAAATCCTGATGAAAAGTGTTGTTTTTTAAACTTCAATTATCTGACCGTACGAGTGAAATCTATGTACACCTAACTTCGCGTCCATGGAGAAACTACATTGAGTAGGTACACGAGATGGATCATGGATATGTCTTAACTAAAAATTCATTTTGTTTTTTAAACACGCATATTTTACAAATAAGATTAGATATTTTATCTCAGTTTAGTATTTACATCGGGTCTTCTCTATTACTTCTTAGCCGACAAGACGGTAATGCTCGGCAAGTTCAACAAATCATCCAAATGACGAAACAGAAAGTGAACCCACCTGTGACTAACAGACATGATATAAGATTTAAAATAAAGTTTATAAAATGACTCCCCACATACCCACTGAAAGAAGTGCGGTCATAAGCGAAGGAGCGCAGGCGCTTTGCAATAATAAAATATAAAAAGCATGATCCAGATATTAAAACCAATGATATTTTATAAATAAGAATAGATATTTTAGCTTAATTTGGTATTTAAATCGGGTCTTCTCTCTTATTACAGCTCTTGCTTTACTCAGCTGTAATCTAAAGACACACTTTTGGGCAACTTACTATACGACCGCTGCATGAGGAGCAAAGGTTGCTCGATACAGCACTAATATATGAGATAAACCAGAAGAAGCCGTTGTCACAAAACTAGACACATTCGACAGACACGATGAAGCACTCGAGCTCCATAACAAAATGCGTCTGTTATTACGCTTTATATCTCCTGCATCATGAAAATAAAATAAATACAGCCAATAGTCTGTAGTTAACATCTATATAGTCTTTATAGAGATCGAACACAACATAATGACTGCCACATCAATCCAACTAATAGAAGAATATTTAACCGCTCAGATATTCAGTATCAAGACACCGCGACTCGGATCTGTCGACCAATCAGAAGGAGCCGACCTGAATTTTACAGTAAACTAAGCCCAATCTAGGCAATATCAACACTACCAGGTGAAGGACACAAGCTCCACAAAGAAATTTTGACGTCAATACGCTTTATATCTCCTTCGTGTATCAGGAAAATAAAATATAAACAGCCAGCAAACGATAAAATGAAAAGTAAAATTTACATAAAGGGTAGTAGACTTGTTTGATCATATTTAAATAGTATTTAAAAATGTTGGTCTTTATTTTACAGTCACCCAAGCCCAACCTAGGCAATATCAACACTACCAGGTGAAAGACACAAGCTCCACAAAGAAAGGCCGACGTCACAATGCTTGATATCTCCTGTGAGTATCAGATAAATAAAATAAAAATAGCCAGCTAAATAATACAATTAAAAGTAAAAATTACATGAAGAGTGTATTGTATTGTATTGTATTTTTATTTAGTCCGTTGACAAGTACATGAAACAAAGCTATAAAGCTTTGTTCATAAAGCAAGCTTAGAGTCTAAAATAATAATAATAAGATCAATAAGTAAATAAATATTAAATATTAAAATTACATATAATTAATAATTAGCATGGTCAAACATTCCAACGTTAAACCAAACTAATCAATCAATCTTATATAAATAATGAATTGCACACTAGACTGATTGAAATTCATCGATACTGTAAAAGGGGTTCTGGACCAGGAAGGATTTTGGACTGGAGCATAATGACGAGTATGTAGGATGGGAGTTTATTATAAATTGTGGTACAAAGATAGAAGGCTATTCTTATAAAAGGTTTGACTGTGAGCGGTAGTGCGGATGGCGCTGCTTGATCTGGTTGAGTGTGTATGGACAGAGGAGTTGAGCGGAAAGAGATGAAGCAGGTGAAACCACTTGCTATTTGAATAAGGGTGCAAGGGAGAGTTAGCATTATATGGTCACTGAACCCTTGCCTACAGCTTCTACGTCTAGCCATTCCTCCGATCACTCGAACAGCCCGCTTCTGTAGAGTGAATATTCTCTTGGCGTGAGGGGAGGTACCGCAGAATAATAGTCCATAAGGAAGGTGAGAATGAAAGTGGGCATGGTAAACAAGTTTGAGTGTTGCTAGGCTGACTACTGTCTTGAACTTGCAGAGAAGATAATATGCGCTCTGCAGCTTGGAGCACGTTTTCTGGATGTGGAGAGACCAATCAGACTGGGCGTGACATGTATACCAAGAAATTTGGTAGATGTTGTGCTTCTTATGGTTTTGTTGTCAACTTTGATCAGGTGAGTGGTATTAGGGATGTTGCATTTAGTGTGGAAATTCTCTATATGAAAAGTCTATATGAAGAATGTCTATGTAATATATACATAGGCGTGCGCACGGGGGGGGGCCGGGGGGGCCTTGGCCCCCCCTAATGGATCAGTCTGAACTAAAAAATTATAAAATGTGGTCCTCATAGTGTAAAATTTTTGTTTTAAAAGGGTTAAAACAAAAAAATCTCCCTGCGGGGCAGACTGAAGTTGCTCAAATCACTGGAATGAAGTACTAGGTTGATACAAAACAGAATAATTTAAAGAAAATACCACGAAAACATTGCCTAGATACCTTCCAGAAACATGGTTTTCTCATGAAACGCTATGTTTTTGCCCTAAAAATTTATTTTGCTTACAGCAAGCACTTTTAACTTTCTACCAAAATATTATTTGGAAATTCAAAGGGCCATGATGTTCAAAACTCTTAAAAATCCATCAAGTCCAGTTAAGGATCACAATTTTTCTCCGGGGCTACGAGCTCCGAACTCACGTCTTCTGGGGGCTCTTACCCCAGCTACCCTTTGTCATAAGTAGATATTTGGCTCCCAAACGTCTCAAAATTGATTTTGAAGTGCCAGAAAACCAAAAAACGCCCTGCGGGGCAAAGTGGGGGGCGAGCCCCCCACACCCCCCTTAACGCGTGGAAATTCTTTCCCCAGGACTTTCTCCCCTTGGCATTATTCCTGCCGGCGCCCATCTTGGCCCCCCCTAATGATTTCTCCTGCGCACGCCTATGAATATATAGTGGAATATTTCTGTCAATTAACAATATTAATTTAATCATATTTTCCTCCATAGATTATTATCAGACAATCGTCAATTCCAATTCCAAAGAGCCAGTGGCGGCGCTAAGATGACACAACAGGCAAATCGCCATTAGGTGAATGCGGCATACGGAATTTACATACTAGGAAAACGCTCTGTGTAACGCGTTGATGAGCGAGCACGGACAGGCGCAACACCTCGAACCGAAATTATGTCTATCGAAAATATCATTAAAAGCCAATAATTCTTGAATTTCGTCAGACTCAAGTATAAAAATCTCAAAATTGTCCTAAAACATTAGTCCCAATAACCATGCAAAGCTTGAACCTTTCTGATTGAACTGTTCCTCGTTAATATTCAAAAATCACAGGATCTCTTAAAAAAAATAGACCTGGGACCACTCATATGATATTATTGTGTGTACTTACACAATATTAGATCGATCTGTTGAATGGTCATATCAGTTTCATACGTTTGAAAGTTTCTACTCTAACTACCTTGGAACTATAAAGAGTCGAAGTAGCCGTGATCAACATTTTCGAGAAATTTGACAGCCAACACGCAAAATGTCCGTAAAACGTCAATAACTTTTGGATTTAAACATAGATTAGTCTGAAAATTGTCAAAAATGCAGATAATGTTAGTCCCAATGACCATGCAAAGTTTTAAGTTGATC
Source organism: Leuctra nigra (assembly GCA_934045905.1). Taxonomy (NCBI): domain Eukaryota; kingdom Metazoa; phylum Arthropoda; class Insecta; order Plecoptera; family Leuctridae; genus Leuctra; species Leuctra nigra. The sequence goes on along the minus strand of OW203768.1, from coordinate 23,727,039 downwards.
AGTCATACGGTTCAAGTTTAAATTTAAAAAATTACTAAAAGATTTTTTTTTTCAATTTTAACCAATGGGTGGATTTGGCTGAAACTTTGTAAGATTGGGTACAATGTTGGTCGCCATGACTTGTCAAAATTTTAAATTGATCGGAACTACCAATCAAAAGATATTTTTTTTTAAATTTGAACCAATCACATGAGCCCGTTCAAAAACGATCCCAGGGACCGCATAGATTACGTTAGTATATGTGCAAAATTTCAGATCGATGGGTTGTGCCGTTTGACCTGGGCTGTGAACACAAAAAAAAAAAAAAAAAAAAAAAAAAAAAAAAAAAAACAAACACACAGAGAAAGTGCCGTAAGAGTACCGTGGTGACGCTCGCTACGCTCGCTCAACTAACCGCCTTCCTTCCTGCATACTTGTGGCATACTTGCACTAGGTATAAGAAATTCACCATATGATATACAAATGGGTGCAAGAAGGATACTACTCATTATTTTGGTGGTAAATTTGAATTTGTTTATGTAGGTATGTATAAATGCTTTCTTTGAAATATACATGCAAAATAAGAAAATATAGGACATTCAACTACCAATTTGTTTAGAAAGGACAAACTAAAAAAATATATGAAATATATGGCTATAATTCACTATTTCCCAAAATATGGGAATTATAGGAAATCTAGTGTAACAGTGAACCCTGCACACTTTATCGTTTTCACAGTCCTTAGTGAGATATTGAAAACGCCACAATTATAACAATGTGTGACGTGCACATGGTCCACTATCATGTATCGGCCCCACCCAATGTTCACACGTCCTTGGTTCAGCAGAGTTATGCGCTTTTGCTTTTGCGCTTTTGCTTTCAACCTCAATGATGAGATTGGATAATTCTGTATTTTTATACGATTTTCTTTAACAATCTTGAAGAGAAAATGCCTCGAATCTGACACCAAGCCATTGTGCATCGAGCTCGGACTGGCAACCTGTCACCAGGATATGTGGTCGTAGATTCCAAAAGTTCGGGATGTATTGCTTGCTGCAGAGGAAGCATGGAACTGCATCGAAGAGACATTTAGTACGTAAAATGGGGTAAATAGGATCGATATTTAATAACTTTTCTCTCTACATTCCAAAACTGTCAAAATATTGTAACTACTAGTTTTTTTTCTTGAGGGTATCCACTTAAAGAATCATTCATGTACATAGAAGAAGTAAAAGCAGCAAATTAAATATTTAAAAAAAAATTGAGTGTTCCTATTCACCCTTTATTTGGGGTCAATAGGAACCATATGTTTATTAGATTGTATTCCTCTTGACAATGTTGTTGGGTTCAATAGGAACATAAAATAAGGTTTAAAATATTATGTTGACATATGTTGACAAGTAGGGTAATTTGATTATCATACTCTAATAACCTCATTAGGTAATACATGTCGCAATCTAAATATCAGTGATCCCAAAGCAACAAAATCATGTCAGTATAAGTAATAAAATATTAATTAATATGGCTTATCAGTTATTAAAAGCAGTAATATATTACTTGGTTACTTTATATGTACATCTTAAACCTGAATTACAGAGATCAATGTTATCGAAATCGACGTCTCAGCTCGAGTGTAAGTTTCGTTTGACAAATTGATCATGAACATTGAATTTAAGGATTAAATTCCCTAAAGCCTCTGCTTAAAATCTACATTAAATTTAACCTTGCATCTACGTGTTTCTTCGGGTGGTGACAATTGCCCCACCACCTGGTCATTCGAAATGCGACACTCATTACGACGATTGAGCCACCGAATAAGGGAACCATTCTCGATCTTTGTCTTCTCAAACTTAACAAGTGATGCCAACTGGTCTTATTTGTAGCATTTTTTCACTTCTCCGATAAATCAATGGGACTTGCTTCTTTTCCTTGTGCCTTCGTCTTGGGAGAAGTCGATGACTACCCCCGCTGAAATCGGGTTCAGCCGGCCCAAATCCTCACACCCCCCGGTTCGTCCCCATTCCGGCCTGGCCCTCCCAGGACTCCCCCGTGCCGGGCCCGTTAGGTCGACTCCTCCCCATGCCCTTCAACAAAGTTAAATTAAAAATAATGTGCGCAATATAACCTTGTCGTTGACGCGCCGTTGAACCATATTCATGATTGAAAGGGGTAGTTTGTGTTAGCTGCATTTTGAGCCACTATCATATCATACATAACTCTCAGTCTAAAACTAATTAAGAAGTAATACCTACAGAACCTACTTATACCAATAGTGGTTGAATGTGCGGCTGCATTGTGAGCCAGTTACTTTCATGATTGAAAGGGGTGGTTTGTGTGAGCTGCTTGTGAGCCACTATTTAGCAATATGCATAAGTTATAGATATCAGTCTAAAACTAATTAGGTTATTAATAATACATCCATAAACAACCATTAGCTTAAAACAAACCACAAACCACTGTGTTGGAAAGTGGTGGTTTGTGTGGGCTGCATTATGAGCCACTATGTTTGCACAACGGTTGCTTTTCAAGGGTTTATACGCAATGGTAATTATAATAAAGTTATACCCACATGAACTAGTTGCTTAAAAATAAACTATGAACCGCTACTAGCATCTCAGTGGCAAGCAAACTGATGGAAGTATATTTTAAAAGAAACGATTCAAACAAATCAAGTTAAAAAAAATATGTTGCGCAAAACTGAGGAATTTGAGTTACATCCATGAATAATATTTAGAAAGTGAAAAAGTGTTGAGAATGTAGTGAGAATGTAATATAGAGAAGAAAGGAGAGGAAACCCGGTACCGGCATGTAGCCTACTCCTGACGAAAGATACCAAGGGGACCAACGGCTTAACGTCCCTTACGAAGGACGGTGTAACATTCACAGCACGAGCCTCCACAACCCGCGCCGTCGAGAGACTGATAACAGGTGGAGGGAGGTCGTCACACTAACCCCCAAACACCCCAGTCTCTCTGGCCCAACGGCAGCAACCTGGCAAGGCAGAGTTGAATGGTCACCCATCCAACCGCTGACCGCGCTCAATGTTGCTTAACCTCGGTGATCTAACGATAACCGAGGTATCCAACACACCAGCCGATGGCGCCGTGATTCTTTTATGAACCCAAGTGCTTGCCCAAGTGTATAGATGGCTATTCTCAGTTTCAATGAAAAACATTATTCTTGTTGATTGTGTGGATTATATTGCAATTCATAAGGGATGTATATTATGTATATGTATACCTACATATCTTGGTATAATTTGTTTTATATATATTTTTTTGTCTGGGGCTTAACGTCGCACTGTTCTGCAGCGAGGTTAATGGCGACGGATGAATGATTATGATATAATAATGATTGGGAGATGATGGTGAAGAGTAGGTAAGGATGGAAGGTGGGAAGGAGGCGGTCGTGGCCTATTAGTAGGGTACCTTCCCAGCATTTGCCTGTCGACTGAGGGAATACCACGAAAAACCCCCAGTCAGGAAGGACGGCCGCGGGAATCGAACCCGGGCGCGTGTTGACAAACCTAAGTCGGCTCCAACGCTTGCACTCTATAGAACGCCGTGATTGGTCGAAATATTATACGCGCGAATATATATCTTCATTACGCTGTTATAAATGCATGCTTACATCACCACCTCTGTGGTCGTGTGGTCAGCGCATTGGCTTGCGGTGCTAGGGGTCTCCGGTTCAATTCCGGCAGGAGACTCACTTAATTATTTTGAAATTTTCACAAGTTTTTATTTAAAGTTGCCCAACTTTAATTCTCGCCAGTTCGAATTTGTCTACCCATAGAGAGTTTTATTCCTTAGGCTGCCCAGTAAAACGTATGCGCATCCAGCATATACCCTGGTATACTGTACCAGCGCTGGAGCAAACTTAGGATTGTAAAGTCGCAACCCGCTCCGGAATACAAGTTTAGAGCGTTAACCACTCAGCCAACCTGTTCCGTTTCGTTCCGATAGTGTTTCACAGTTATGTTAGAAGCAACGGTTTTTCACATGTAACATCTCATATTTTACACATATCCCAGCCTAATCAAACAAGAATTTACAGACTTATTGCTATTTTAAGTGTTTTGAATATCTGTTCACAGAGATTGATGGAGAAATATCAAAATTCATGGTACATTGATCTGTTATTCAATTTTTCCAGAACATGTATGGAAAGTTGGGATGAAAATCAATAGTTCGTTATCTTTGATTGAATGGATCGTGCTCGATTAGCGATGTTGCGCGTGTCGGTGCTCGCTCATCAACGCGTTACACAGAGCGTTTTCCAAGTTTAAATGTAATTATCACTTTGTTCTTCGAAGTGATTTAGAATTTTACAAGTTCCTCGCAAGCATAAACCCAAGGTGCATAGATTATTTTAAAAAATCATTAATTTCCCCAAATCACAATCATTGCAGTAAAACAGCAAGTTTAATGCAAAACGAACGGATTTGCATTGCGCAGGAGAGAGCAGGAAGAAAATGAAACAGACCTATTGTATCGTGCGTGCAGCACTTCCAAACTGATACGCTGACACGGAGAGAATATCGATTAATTTTAACATTCAACAGTCAAATAAAAGGGTACACATCACTACATGAATGTAAATTATAATTGTTATTTACTAAGAAGAGCAAACAAACGTAAATTGCACAGAAACTTGTGGTTTTGTTCTCGAAAAATTGTGTAAACTCCCTGAAGCTGTCCTGAAATCACCAGCCAGCCGCGCTATGCTGTGATTGTTAGTCGGCAGGCGGAGGCTCAACGTGATGGACGTGTAAGTTTTGCTGCGCGCTCCGTGTGTTGATGTAACTACGCACAAGTTAATGAGGGGGTTACTATGCTCTCACACTTATATATAATATCTACCTACTTTTTATACATTCATTTAATATCATTCAAAGATAGTGTATACATCATAGAGAGAGTAATGAACTCGGGTGAGCTGGCATGAACAGCAATTATGATTATATGATTTATATATTAATATCTAAGTACTTAGATATAAAGTATCTAAGTATCTAGTATGGCATAACAGTATGGCATGGCACAACAAGTATTCATATTAAATCACTCTCCGTATTTAAACAAATAACACAGTAGGTAAATACTCATCAATCTAAGTAATAGAGAAATGTGACACTTAAAATATATATTTCTAGCCTAAACTAATCTCAAATAGATGTTCAATCAGTTCAATTTAGTTATGTATTCAAAATAACACATGCCATTGTCAATACAAACAAATGCTACCTCAGAAGCAAATGCGTGTGAAGAGATACGCATACAAAACCATAGAAACAAAATAATTATACTACAATAATACTAAATTAACCAATCAACGGATTTCAATAAAATTTGGGTCTGCAAACCGCTGAACGGGGCGACCTGTATAGGTAGGTATATAGCGGTAGCGACAGAAAAAAACAAAAAACAAAAGGTCCGTGAAAAGAGGTTCGAGTAAAAGTTCCGTGAAAAGGAGATCTACGCTCGCTCAGAAATGAATGATAACAACAAGAAATACAATACAATAAGTACTAGAATATATTACTGCTGTTAAGTGTGATATGACGTTCACTTGTAAATTAGTTCAAACCTCCTTGTTTTTTTAACAAATTCGTCAATGACGCGACTTACAAATGCTGGTTTGTTTGATTGTAACAAAGACACTAGGAGGTTTTTTTCAATAGACATCATCGACAATCTTGAGAGCCGATTCTGTCTCATCGCATTCCTGGCATACGTCTTGATTCTCTTCAGTGCAGAAAATTACCTTTCCACGGAGACGCTGGTAGCTGGCACGGTGAGAATAAGCTGACAGAGTCGAGTGACTTGAGGGAAAGCAACATCAAGACCATTAGATACGAGGAAAGTTGCCAACTCAAAAATGTCCTTACTCTGCATATCCACTGAGCTGTACACAGCAATTAGCTCACTACGGAGCCGCGGAAAGTCAAAAAAATTTCCGTAATTCACTTTCAAAGAATCAAATTGTTGGTTTGGAAATGACTTAGAAAAAGATAGTGACTTTTCTGGACATAGAAGCTCCAGGAACAGAAGCTGTGGGAGGTCCTTGAAGCGATCGCTTATTTGCCGGATTATATTGTCGATGATCTCGCAAAATAATCGGCGATAGCTGGCTTTGACATCACCGAGATCGGCGACACGCAGACGCTTCTTCAACGGCAGGACTCTTCCGCTTTCGTCCAGTAGTGCTCAAAGCTCTCTCTCCTCGTCTGCAAAGTTTTTTTAAACTCTGCAACTTTTGACAAGCAATATTTGATATCACTTGTCTTCTTCTGTAAGATGCTAAACAGAGAATCCGACGAAGCAAACAGATCGGAGAAGATCACCAGCAAAAAGTTGGAATCAAATTCCTTCAAAAACAGGCAATATCCACGCGACGCATTGTACGTTTCATTGTCCCAGTCGTCTGGATTATCAAGTATGCCTTGAAACATGTCGATTAGCTCCTGCCGGTACTCGAAGAGCGTCTCCACTATCCTCCCATTATAACTCCATCTGGTAGGGCACACTGAAGGGAACCTTTTCTTCACCTCCTTGTCCAACTCAACAATCCGTTTTGTTGAATGGCTGAAGAATGTAGCATATCCAGTGATGGTTTTAAAGAATACTTTACACTCCGTAATGTTGGAAAATTGCAGCGCCTGGGACAGAACAAGGTTCAGGCGGTGCGCACAGCAGTGAACAAACATTGCTTCTGGACAAACGCTTTTCACACGAGCCTGTTGTCCTGTCAAGTGACCTGCCATCACAGAAGCTCCGTCATAGGTTTGGGCTATGAGTTTGGAAGAACATTTGAAGTTTTCGAGTTCACCAAAGACATGCTGAGCCAAAGCAGCAGCACTTCTGTCGCTGGACACATCAGCAAATCCCGTAAGCGAGAATTTTTCTGGCAAAGACTTCGTATATGGGAGAAAAAATTATTTTTATAAAATTCAATTTTTTACATTTTTGAAGTGAAATAAATGGTTGATCCAACTAGATTATGTTTTAAAATGTCATTCACGATAGTTCTGAGATGAAATTGGGGTCGTGAAAACTCTCTAGATTAAAAAATGTTAATTTTTTAAATTCGAAATAGGGCATATTTAATATTAATATATCCTTCATTTAACTGATTTAATAGCTGTCAGAACACAGTATGTACACTCCATTTCGAAATCTGAGTTCTATTTGTATAAATAAGTAAGTTATTAGAGTTTTTGTCACAGTCAATTTACGTCCCATTTACGAAGTCTTTGCCAGAAAAATTCTCGCATCCCGCGAACCTTTCAAAAACCTCTCCGTTGTAAACATAGCGAAATACTGTTCACAGTTGAGATAACTTTCGTATGTCAGTGGCTTCATCCAACGAAATGGCCACAAATGGTGCATTGTTAATTTCCGCTTTTATGTCATGCAACATTACTTCTCCGATGGCGTATATTAAATCGTTTTGGATTCGATTTGAGAGCCCGGAAAATACTGTTGCTGCGTCCAAGTGTTTGGCGAGAGTGTCATCATATTCGCTGATCAGGTGCACTGTGTCAACGTAATTACCTCTGTTATTAGATGATTGACCTTCCAAGTGACCTCGGAACGCTTGCTCGTGGATACCCAGATGACATGTTACAGATATCAAACGTTCCAAGATGCCCCTATTCTTTGTCACTGTCTCATTGTGCCGAGCGATCTCTAGACTGTGTTGGTGATTTAATTGACAGTCTATACGTACTGTACCAAATGTCGTCAAGCTAATCATAGCATTTAAATGACAGAGTGACATTTCGTGACGTTTTTGAGCTTTAGTAAAATTATTTAAGTCGTCGAATCCATTTTTATTCCACACAGACTTTTCCGTAGAGAACAACAGACATGGCCAACAAAATAGTTTGCATCTCTTCACACAAGCTGTCAGCACTTCCTCCTCAACTTCCGTTGGGGATAGTCCACATAATACACATTAAATAACAGAACAGAATTGCGTGTGCTTATTGTTATCACCACCATAATTAATTAAATAGATTAAACTTATACTAAACTGGCCAATAAGACTAAATTGTCAAGTGCCAACAAAACCGCCGAGTGAAAAAGTGAACTTTTAAAATACATAATACAACTGGCAGATATGACTCACAGTCATTGCCATACAACCCCGACACGTGGTGATAACTGATATCCTCAGTAATTCTGAATTTTAAACACAAGCCATCTTCGCTCTTGTTGGCTACTACATACTTGTAGTGCCTGAATTTTCAGATACCGTACACATAATGTTTGTACTTAACTCTGTCATGACATTTGGAAATTATAAAAATTGTAAAACATTGACACAAATTTAGACTATAGGAGTCAAGAGTTAGGAAGTAACATCAGCCAGTCTGCTGATTAGTGGATTTCCATGGTCTCCGAGTGGTGCGTAGAACGACTCTCTCTGATTTTCCATGACTTCGTGGAGATAGGCAAATCCTATATCTTGGTGTATGCTCTTCGTCCGGGTGAACATCGGAGTGCGCAGGGCGATCTTGAGGGCCCTGTTCTGCACCCTCTGCAGCATTGTTCTCGCTCCCGCTGAAGTCCTCTCGTACCACACTGGTGAGGCGTACGTCAGTGTGGGCACGATGACGCTCTGGATAAGAAGCAGCTTGCTGGTGAGCGGCATGGATTTGCTTTTGAGCAGTGGGAACAGCGCCGCCGTCTTTCCGTTGGCCTTGCTGGCAATCTTCTCAGCGTGGGCCTTCCAGGAGAGCTTGGCATCCAGGGTGACACCCAGGTAAACATTGCTGGGAGACCAGGAGACATCTGTACCAGAGATGTTTATGGTAGGGGGTTGAAATTTCCGTCGCTTGGTGAAGAGTGTTGCCTCTGTCTTAGATGAATTTAGGGCTATACGGTTCTCTGTATACCAGTGGCTGAGTACGTCTAATGCTTTTTGCAGAGGCGGGCCAAGTTGATTAGATGCCATAGATTGGCAGATGACTGCGGCATCGTCAGCATAGAAAGCTACTTCGGTGTCCGGAATGTTAGTTGGGATGTCATTGGTGAAGATGTTGAAGAGGATGGGGCTAATGATAGATCCCTGAGGAACTCCAGCCAGAATAGGCCTCGCTGAAGAACAGGCACCGTTGATGTGTACGGTGAAGGATCTTTGATTTAAATAGGAGTGGATGATATTGATTAAGTAGTTGGGGAATTGATATTTAATTAGTTTTTGTAGTAGGCCTTCATGCCAAACTCTATCAAATGCTTTAGCAACGTCCAGGAAAACTATACCAGTTCCTTTCAGCTTTTTAAATCCATCGTTTATCTTGTCAACCACACGTAGAAGCTGATGTGTTGTTGAATGCTTCTGTCGAAAGCCAAACTGCTCATTGATCAGCAGCTTTGTAGCGTTTGCGTGGCCTCTAATTCGAGCATGAAGGACCTTTTCAAAAAGCTTCGATAGTGATGAGAGGAGACTAATCGGCCGGTAATTTGCAGGGTCACGAAGATTCTTTCCCGCTTTCGGGAACACAATGACTTTGGCTACTTTCCATTGGGTGGGGAAGTGTTGAAGACGGAGACTGGCATTAAATATTTCAAGGATACGTTCACCGGCAGGTATAGGAAGTTCTTTAAGAATCGTGTTTGTGATCTCGTCAATACCAGGTGCCTTGCCATTTGCAAGTTCATTTAGATATATAATTACTTCGTCCATAGAGCAGAGAACGACTTCATCATCTTCAGCCTGCGCCTTGTGTATAGCAAGATGGGTTCTTACTTCAGCCTCGATATGTGCTGATGAATTAGTCGGCGGGTTTGGGGAAAACTGATTTTGAAGCGAATCTGCTAGAACTTCTGCCTTATCATGTGGGCTGCATGCAAGGTGTGTACTACCTTGAATGGGTGGATTTGGTTGTTTGCTTCTTGTCAGTCGTTTTGCCATGGACCAGAGTGGACGACTCCCTGGTTCTAGTGTGGCTACAGCATCTTCCCACCTCTCTCTCCTGTGGCGACGAATTAATTCCTTTACAGATCTGTCTAAGAGCTTATATTCTTCATGTAAATCAGGTGTTCTGAGCGCCTGCCATCTCCTACGTGCACGGTTTCGAGTGGCTATTGACAGTTTAATTCCACGTGGAAGATCAAATATTGTGCACCTTTTTGTATTACAAATGGGAACACTGATCGCTCTTGCTTCCATAATATTTTCCGTTAATTTATTTACTGCTAAATCTATATCCTGATGCGAATCAAGTGGTCCACTCTCCAACTTATTTGATAAATGCTCTCTGAACTTTTCCCAGTCTGCTTTTCTGTAATTGAATCGAATGATGGGATCAACGGTCTCGTATGAGTCCCCTACGCTCAAAAGTACAGGATTATGATCTGAAGACAATTCTAAAAGTGTTTCTAATTCAATGGAATGTCGCAGATTTTTCACCACCGCAATGTCAAGAACATCAGCTCTTCCTGTAGGGATATGAAGATGTGTCGCTTCTTGCGGTCCAGTCACAGTAAAGTCACTTATACGGGAGAGTGAAAGGAGAGTGCGGCCATTGGCGTTGACAACTCGCGAGTTCCAGGCTGTATGCTTAGCATTAAGGTCGCCACCGAGAATAGTCGGGTAATTCGAGTCCATTAATGCTTCTATATCTGCTGTGAGAAGCTTAGTTCGCGGAGGACAATACGTGGCTATAAGCCGGAGTGGACCCAGTTTAGTAAAAAGCAGGATAGCGGTAGCCTCTATTGATTTCGTTTCAGGTAAAACAATCTCGTAGTGACTTACTCGATTGTCAATGATGATTGCAGTCCCTCCTGCTCTCCTGTCTCCTGGACGATCAGTTCTATACACTGAGTGATTGGCAAGCTTAAGCTTGTCCTTAGGGTTAAGATGGGTCTCACAGACAAGGGCAGCCATTAAAAACACAAGCCAAGTTTATCTCAATACCTAAAGATGGCTTATGCCAAAATATAACGCGTGTGAAATATAAAACATAATAATAATTACATAACAAAGCTACATAATCGAATTAAAATTGAACTGGCCGTTATGACTCAGAGTCAAGGCCATTAAATAAACCCGAAGAGAAGAAGAAGAAGCTAATGGAAGATTAAATGATCTAAGGATTGAATTTTAACTGGTTGTATACCCACAAGAGGTGAAACCAAGAAGGAAGGGAGAAACAAACAAACAAACAAACAAGCTGTCAGCCAAAACACCGACGAATATTGGTCCGATTTGAAATGTCTCATGTTGTATTTGGTTTTTGTTGTGAGATGAGGAAGCTCTGGTGTAGGTTTGCCATTTTTAATTATGTCACTCTTCTCCTGAAAGCTGCGTGAACTTAATGACCGTGACTGCAATTCGTCAATAATACAGCATTTTGCTACCTGCTCTTGATCATTTTGTCTCTCTGGAGCATGTGCACTCCCTGAAGCGGTGACCGTCGTGTCGACTGCATTCGTTCCCCCACTCTCCATCGCCTCGACTCGGAAGGGTTCGGCTGGTGGCTCGGCTGCATTCGGACGTGGATGCAGATCTTGAGTTGCTTCCATTGCCAAGCCGGCACCTACAAAATCGAGGCATTTTACTTAGATATATGATGTTAGATATAAACCGGCAAACAGTACGATATTAATGGCAAAATGAATGTATAATATTGACAATACTTACAAGTGGTTGCAGATTAGCGTATTTGATTGTAGATAAATCACTTCATGCACACATAACTCAAAAGTTTAGAGAGCGAGAGAACGGAAGCATTTTAAAAGTTGCATCCACTTGCTTTGCCGCGCCGCGCCGGCATACGAGCCTCCAGGTTGATCAACGAAGATGCGTGCGCATCGCGCCCAAAACTGCGCTATTGAAAACCACGCTCATTTCGAAATCGAAGAGAGTGATAGCTGTGATAGTGATTTACTATTATTTTCGAAATAGTATTTTTTATTAAAATTAAGTTTCTTTTTAATAAAATATATTTTATTATTAATTTATGTGGGAATGGAAAAACTAAGGGAAGCAATGCTTCCCTTGCTTCCATTGAGTGCACGCCACTGATTCAAAGTCAATCGACCATATTCGGTTTTACGATATTATTCAAAAGTCTAAAAGATTCAAAAAGTGTTTCAAAGTTATAATTCCATTCTTTAATATAATAGTTCTTTATTATTGTTAAATTCAACATTTGTTAAATCTGTGTACCATCGACAAAGGAACATTAAAAATAGTAATTGGTGAGTTTTTACAATCAGACTTATTAGTGATCTAATTCCTACGTCAAACTTCTATCCTTAATAAATCCTATAAAAGCAACTATTGACAGGGATTTGATTTTAACATCAAGCCTACGACCTCTCGGACGTAGTCACGCTATCAACATCATAACTTTATCTTGCAATCAGGTGCATTGCAAAGACCTCGGCTTCGCTACAGTAGCAACCAGGTGATGGTTGCTCCACGAACTCTTGGTGTACCATCACGCTGCCAAGGCCCAGGACGACTGCTTGCTATTCTCAGTAGCTGTCTACCTTGTTTGGCTTTCAAGTCTTCCTCATGTTTGCTGTCTTTCGTTAGCATGACCTGGCATGATGTCTGAAACACGACATGCAACACCTGTCCATGTCCTCATCGATGATGTTATATTTAAAATGGCTCCATAGCACATAGTCAATTTTCCTGAAATATTGCAATATCCGACTGCAAGTATGCAAGTGCACACATTCATACCAATAGCATCGGCCTACTTTTTTACTTGGAGATAAAACTGCCGTATAGTTGTATGCTTTTCCTCTCATAACAGGTTTCCTCCTGTGATGAATGAATAATTAAATACCATCTATCATTTGTCAATGTTTTGACACATGAAAATCATGTCGTGCTGTGTACTTTTTCATTAAAATATCATTAAAAATAAAATTTAATTATCATAACGAGAAGTGTGTGTAATTCCCGCAGTACTTTGGGGTCGCTTACGACTAGGAGTACCCCCAGCCTCAAAGTAGAGTTCCCGGATGACAAAAAGCTGTTGCTAAGCTTTCTTCGGAAGACTTCTTTTAATTTTGGCTTTCGCCTTGCCCAGTGAACTTGCGCTTTTAAAAACTGAGGAAGTCGGAGTCACAAGTTTCTGTAGACGTATTCCATTTCCTTGTTCTCTCTTTCTCTGCCTACATTTTGATGGTTTTTGCCTTTGCTTTCAAATTTGCTTCTTTTCACAAAGACTCCCGTATGGTGCTCGGCAACGTAGCCACTGCGGCAGCTGTCCTGCTTCGGCTTGCGGGAGAAGTTTGACGTTGTTTCGCTTTATAGGCATCCATCTTGCTATCTCTTTGCAACTTCTCGCGATACCTTTTCATTTTTTCTGCAGCAGTTAAAACCATCTAAAAGAAATCAAGTATAGCTAGTGAGTATCTGTGCAATTTAACCTATAATATAGAGTAGGGTAACTCGCGCATCAAAATTTAACCTTTCATCAAATCCAATCGCATCAATCCGAGTATAATTTTTTTTCAGTAAGAGGCATGGGTAGAACTAAGAAAAAATTATGTTAAAGCAAGCTTGTCTATCTATACAGTATTTAAGTCTTAATGCATCCAATTCAAATGGGATTTTCTGTAAATCCCAGATTTACAGAACGACGTGTTGTCCACGTGTTGTGACGTGTTGTCCAGATGTTGGCACCTGCATGTTCGAATCAATACAGGCGATGTTGACTTTCCATGTGAGAATAACAGGTCGGTCCGCTACGACCACTGCGATGTTGTTCACACAGTTGGTGAATTTGAACTGGTCGTGACGAATCACTGACTTGACGTCTCTCGTCTGCGCGTTGGACTCTGTGATGTTGTAGAAGTCAGATGTTTGCCAGCATGAGTCGGAACCGAGCCATTCGTCGACAGCCATTCGGTATGCTGTCTACATCTTCTACGGAAATAAAAGAAATACACTCAGATAAGTTAAGGTACCATGATACACTGGACAATTATTTTTGCAATTTTTTATTTAGAATGCCAAGATTTTTTCTGTATGTTCCCTTTAACAAAATTAAAATATTTGTGGAAAAAAAATTTAAAAAAAATAAAAAATCCATTGTTGGGAATTTTTAACAATGCAAAAAATAGTGTTGATTCAAAACGTGATTTAATGGTCACGGTTGGTCCGAGGTACCCATTTTTTTTTTGTATGGAGATAGGAATATGGTCAATGTTTTGAACTAGAATCAACATTCTAAAAAAATAATTACTATCCTTACATATTTAATTAGTTTTTTTCTTCTAATTATTAACATGATAAATTAATTTCAACACCTTATAAAAAATAGCCAGTACACACTAATGTTATCATTTTAGTTCAAAACACAGAGAATGTAATAATCTACCTAGCAAAACAAAAATCAAGTTGATAACTGCTTTACAAACAGAGATATCACATTTTGAAACTTCAAAAACGTGGAAAAAAAAGTTTATTAGAAACAAGCAGTCAAAGTTTGGACTAGAAACAAGCTCTAGTGGAATCCACCTGCTAGGTAGGTTTCACCTTCCGTTTCTATTTCTTTGTCTTTTTTAGATTTTCTGACACCTCTTAAAAACTTTCTTCGTTTCTTCACTGGTGTCGTTGATTGTCGAGCACTCGTTTTGATCCGTTTGTCATCCGATTGTTCAGCAGCGGCTAACATGTTGCGACCCGGTTCAATGTTCATCCGGCGATAGATCTCCAATTCAACTCGAGAGCCAGCGTTGAAATGGCAGATAGCATCTGCAACTGCTAACTTGAGGGTGGTCAGAGTGACGAACGATTCTTTTGGGCATCGCTTCCATATTGTAGCGTTGAAAGACTCATTACAATTTTGGGTCTTTCCGTGTAAACACTTAGCGAGTTCGATCGGGTCAGTGAGTCGCAAGTAGATCGGTTTCAATAGTTGCACTATTTCTAGGGGTAAACCTTCTTGGTGGTGCTTGAATTTCTTCTTTGTTGCCTTTGCCTTCTGATATTTGCACCAGCTTTCAGCACCTTTTGGACATTTGGCATGAAGCGGCTGTTTGTCATTTGAAGCGACGTGATACAGCGTGGACATTATTGCTGTGGCCATCGCCTCGACGCTCGTTGTATTTTCTCGGAGAGCCATTCCAAAATAGTTTTGCATTTTATTTATTTTAACCATTGTCAATCTTCCTTTTCCTCCCAGCTTCTTCTCTTTCGTTATCTTGCGCAACGCTGTTCCGAGACGCTTCTGATAGTGTCCAACGCATTCTTTCTTTACGATTGTCTTGTTCTTGTACGGAACTGCATTGACGACGGATGAATATGATTTGGAATCACCGTCACCATAGTAGTCTGTGTACTGCAGCCCATTCGGGATTGGCATACTTTCGCCTGACCTGCAAAGCACAATGGTAGCTACGCTGCTACGAACAAACGCATGATTACAATTTTCACATAGGAAATTCTTAACACCAGCGTGTCTCTTCTTGTGTTGAAAAAGTACGCTGCTAGTCTTACACAGTCTTGTACTCGCAGACGTCGCATCCGTATGGTCGCTCCTCACAGTGCTTGCTTCACAAAGCCTTGGCCCACCCAGCTTCTGATGATGGACTCAAGTGTTGGACTGGCCACGATTTTCCGCAGGTTGGTTTTTACGAGAAGGTACCAAAACCTCTTCTCGCCATTAAGTTGTTTAAAACCACTAAATTGGTACGCATAATGTGGTTTTACGGCATCAGTCCTGTTAGAACACATCCACACCATTATCTAATGCATTACATTGAGAAAATGGTTATAATTATCAATTAAATGCCATCCTGGAAGAAATACTATAATAATAAAAATTTATATGAAAGTTTCAAAAAGTTGCATCAAAACATTCTCTTCGCGTATCCTACACAATGGAGATTTAATATTGTGATGTGTAAAATTTCAGAGTATACAGAGATTCTTTTCATACCTACGTGTGATTTTATTTTAAAGAACATTTAAACAAAATTAGCATATCAATCAACTCCAACCTTCTATTAACAGGGGTTGTTATCAGTTTGCAAAGTTCAGATTTTGGAATTTTTGTATTTTTCTTTAATTTCTTTATTTTATCCAAAGATATTTGAAGTCCACGAGCGCTTATTGCTACGATGGTACAACATTGTAAAACATTGTAAATATTTCGTTTTATAGTTTTAAAGTTTAATCTTTTGCTAACCTCTATCAGATAAAGCTTAAAATATTGAACCAGTTATATCCCCTTGGCGTCACATGTAAGAAAATCATTGATGCTGGAGCTCCGGACGGCAAACGAGTAACTCGTTTTCTTCTGTTTCAAAAGGATTAATACACCATTGCTTCGATCACCTGCTTGAGTACATCCTGCTTGGACAGTATCATCGAAAAATCCATATAAACATTATCTTCTTAAATTCCCATATTGGCAATTTCAAGAGCATCCGAGCATAGCGGCTATTTGACCCAGGCCAATCTACTTTGTTTATTTTTTTAACAAAAATCTTCTTGTTTTGGAATAAACACTTCGAATGGCGGAAATTTTAAATATCACAATTTTTCAATGCTGAAAGTTTCCCATGTATTATTAGACCCGCAGACCCTCGTCAATTATAACAATTACATTACTTTCCAATCGAATAAATGCTCACAATCACACATCAATATATAAAATGTCGTACAGATCTTCTTTTAAACCTTCACAACTTCTATATTGTTGCCCGCAGAAGTTTTCCCTTTACGGCGATAGTTTGTAACACAACCTTCATTATCCTAGTTGGAACATCGTCCATTCGACAATTAGATGACATGTCTGTTGAACGTAAACCAAGATATCCGTGAGATCAGAGATCTGTCTATCAGTCAAATCAAGTCTGAACACCAAGTCACATTGCCCAGCATTATAAGTTGCATTCAATAACAGCATTATGAAAAGCCAATTTGCCGTGTCAGTTTCTCTTGAATCAATAGTGAACAATGTGTTAAACTAATCAAAAGGTAACGTTACTCATATGGATCAACATCAATAATTTAAGTTAACTATAACCTCATAAAAAAACACTCCATGTAAAAATACCAGCTAAGTCTCTTCAACTATAAAAAAAATAAAAATAAAAGAAATATAAAAATTCCGCACTGAAAAGTAGTGATATCAAAAAATGGGCCAAGTCAAAACGTCATTTTAAAAACCAAATATACTTGGCGCATCGTGTATGTAAATAGTATAGGTATGCCAAAAATCAAATGTACCTTAATATAGGTATATAATATTATGTCTGAAATGCCCTTAAAAACGGTGCGCCAAGTATATTTTGGTTTTTAAAATGACGTTTTGACTTGGCCCATTTTTTGATATCACTACTTTTCAGTGCGGAATTTTTATATTTCTTCTATTTTTTTTTATAGTTGCAGAGACTTAGATATCTGTAGGACAAAATTCAACTAATACACCATTCCAAGCTAAGAAATTATTTTCATTGAACTGTCCTGAAGACTCGTACAAAGCCTTATCATATTAACAGTTACATTGGTTAAAGATATTGTCTCATCTTATCTCACCGAAGGGAGTTATCTGCAGTACGTGGAAGCTGGAAGCAACTCGCAACACAGATCAGCGCCTCGACATTCCAGAGTCGATTCGATGCAATAACACCTTCTTCTTCTTCTTCTTCTCCCCATCAAGGAGTAGGCTTCTAGCCTGTTCCGGCATCTAAGGGTTCTTCCACCTCTTCCGTGGACGGCCAACATCTCTTCTTCCATGAGGTCGGTAATGGTAGGCACTCCGGGGGATCCTATCTGGAGGCATTCTGGATAGATGTTCAATCCATTTGCTTCTGTACTTCACCATCGTGTCATTAACACTCTCAACATGAAGCTCTTGCCTTATTTCTTCATTCCTTACACAATCCAACCTCGTGCATCCCTTCACCGACCTTAAGAATTTCATCTCGGCAGCTTGGATGCGACTCTTATCCCGAGTCTTGTCGACCCACGATTCACTTCCGTAAAGTAATGCTGGCACCGCCATTACCTTATACAATCTGATTTGGGTATCCTTCCTTGTCTTGTTTTTTAAATTTCGTCGAATAGTCCCACATATAGACTGAAACTTGTGCAGCTTCTGAGTAATGTCCTCCTCAAAAGCATATGTTATGTCACAGCCCAGATATTTGAAGTGAGAGACTTGCTCAATAGACTGATTGTCAATTACAATTTTCGATCTTACCGAGAATTTTCCCTTGAATGCCATGATTTTCGTTTTCCCTGTGGATAATTTCAAATTATAACGGCGGCCAAGCTGTACCAATGTAAATATAGCTCTTTGCAGTCCATCCTCATCTTGCTCCATTATTATAAGATCATCAGCGAACAACAATGAATTAATTGTGTGCTCTTGTCCTAACCTAATGCCTCCATTATTGATTAGTTTCCATTCTCTAAGAATGTCGTCGATATAAATGTTAAAAAGACTAGGTGAAAGACTGCAACCTTGCCGTACTCCTCTATTTACTGTAGTTGTCTTTGAAACCCTGTCATCCGTCCTTATTTCTATTTTTGTGTTGGTATATAGACTTTCAGTTACTTTGACCAGATGTTCCGGAAACCCTCGACGCCTCAGAACTTCCATCAACTTAGGTCTATTTACTCTATCAAAAGCCTTCTCAAAGTCGATGAATGCAAGATGGATTTCCAAGTTGAATTCTCTTCGCTTTTCAATTATCTGTCTGATTGTAAAAATATTGTCTGTACATGATCGCGCTCTTCTAAAACCATTCTGTTCTTCGGATAATAAATGTTCTGATATTGTTCGTATTCTGTTGTTAATTACTCTTGTGTAGATTTTGTATCGGGAGTTTTGTACACTGATACCTCTGTAGTTGTCACACTTGCTTCTATCACCCTTCTTGAACAACGGAATGACCGAAGCCGTTAGCCAGGTTTCTGGAATTTTCAGTTGATTCCAACACATGTTCATTAGATGTAAAAACCTGAGCTTAAGAAAAATTCCTCCGTACTTTATTAGTTCAACGCTTATGCCGTCATTTCCGCTTGCTTTACAGTTTTTCGCATGTGTTAGGGCTTCTTGAAGTTCTTGCAATGTCAACTGGTCTACATACGAAGTGTCCGCTTCCATTGAAAAGTGCGTATCTTCCAGAGGGTCTGACCAAAGTTCCTTGTAATAATTGAGCCACTGGGTTTCATCGATGACATTTAGCCTGGCGGTATCTTTTTCAATCGAGTTCAGAAGTTTGAAAGTTTTATATACAGACAGTTGTCGGCCATGAAGATCGTGCTCTAAGTTACTCACATAACACCTGCAATAACACCTTGCAAGGTTATTAGTTTATAACTCTTCGTGGGTCAAGTGTAAATCATGGGAACATGATATAGATTGCAGATGTGGCTTTCTCTTCCGAGAATCAAAAATTATGGTCTACTGTATGTATGGTCTAATGTATGCTCTTGAGGTTGATGGAACTTGAATGCGTACTTTTGGCCGCAATAGAGACAATGGTAAACTTCACATACACCACTAGTGGATGATTGTGGAGCCAGAACAAAATCTTCTTGACGACAGTTGCAACTCTGTTTGGCTTAACCATTCTGAAAATAATATAAACACATTTTCAAATATGTTTTCATTTACATCTTTATATGCAAGTGAATTCGGTATATCTCAATCATAACAATGTTTATATTAACTTAGCTCATTATATTCAGTTAAATTAGAAACAAGACTATTATGTGCTTATTACAAAACTTATAACATAACTGTTAGGCTTGCCCCATGCCTTCTCAGCGTCCTTTATTCCAACCAAGTTCAGCGTAAGAGCTGCACATCGTGCTGCGGCAAGTTAATACTTTTGTTCCCGTCGTCTTCATTCGGCTTATGACCAATATCGAGAAACTCGACGTCATCGGCTTCGTCATTGTCCAAGTTGTCCGGTTTTGGCTGTCCATAAACACTAGAGAACAAAAAATAAAACATTATTAAAATTATTCCACAAGACTATGAACAATAGGTAGTACCTACTTAGGTACTTTACCCGGGATACCGGGATACTCGGATACCCACGATACTTACCGAAAAGTTCCGAAAAGTTCAAAATTCGACCCATTGTCGGTAGTGGTGGATTGTAATTTGTTATGAATTGAAAATTCTTTGTTAATATCTGTGAGTAGTTGCAGGCCCAGAACTTCATACGTTCGTGAGCCAATGACTCGACGACATGCCAGTCGTCCGGTATATATGGTCGTACATGGCAGACGTATGGTAGTCTTCCGGGCAAGAGTTTCTGGGTCAATCCAATGACATGTAACTCCCATGTAGCTTCTAAAACATGTAAGCAATTGAGGAATTGACATTACAGTTGACAGTACATATTTGCTACAAAAGTATTTAAATTTGATTTTTTTCAAATTGAAACATGAATGTGAGTATTATTTGAGTACATCCGAGTATTAATTCAATTAATAGCCTATAGCCACTGTAATTACTGCATTCATTAGAATTGTTTTGTATCAATAGGAAATTACCTCCCTCACCTGTTGAATGTATTCCAGCTGTCTGCCGTTGTGTCAACGTAGGCACTCAATAATATCGAGTATTTTCTCAATTCCGGTTTTTTGGTCCACAGCAGCTTCATTTATCCTTTTCATGAGAGTTTTCCATGTGTTACAGACCTTCCAGGTGCAACACCTTTCATCTAAACCAAAAATCCACTTTCTTCTTTATTAATTTTGTGTTGCTCTTCTAAGAATATTTCTAGGTTAAGTATTGAGTAACGGAGGCCTTGTATGTTTTAGTGGGTTATGTTTAACGGTTTGTGAGAGTCTAGTAAATAAGATTTTAAAATTTTGGGCTTTTGTGTTCGTATACTAGTTCTCTTCTCTGTGATCTTCAGTGTATCTTAATTGCTCCTTTATCTTTGTTGATGTTGTCATTCTACTATTGGCTGATAATGGTGACCCCCTGAGGTGAGAGAGAGGTGAGCTTTTCGTATCCTTTATGGTTCGTATCCTCAGCTGGTCCATGGTGGGTGAGCTCTTCTGCAGGTCGATGGTGGGTGAGCTCTTCTGCAGGTTGATGGTGGGTGAGCTCTTCTGCAGGTCGATGGTGGGTGAGCTCTTCTGCAGGTTGACGGTGGGTGAGCTCTTCTGCAGGTTAATGGTGAGTGAGCTCTTCTGCAGGTCCATGGTGGATAAGCTCTCCTGCAGGTCAAAGGTGGGTGAGCTCTTCGGCAGGTTGATGGTGGGTAAGCTCTGCTGGTCCATGGTGGATAAGCTCTTCTGCAGGTCGATGGTGGGTGAGCTCTTCTGCAGGTTGGTGGTGGGTGAGCTCTGCTGGTCCATGGGGGTGAGCTCTTCTGCAGGTTGATGGTGGGTGAGCTCTTCTGCAGGTTAATGGTGAGTGAGCTCTTCTGCAGGTCCATGGTGGATAAGCTCTTCTGCAGGTCGATGGTGGGTGAGCTTTTCTGCAGGTTGATGGTTGGTGAGCTCTTCTGCAGGTTGATGGTGGGTGAGTTTTTCTGCAGGTTGATGGTGGGTGAGCTCTTCTGCAGATTGATGGTGGGTGAGCTCTTCTGCTGGTAGATGGTGGGTGAGCTCTGCTGGTTGATGGTGGGTGAGCTCTTCTGCAGGTTGATGGTGGGTAAGCTCTTTTGCAGGTCCATGGTGGGTGAGCTCTTCTGCTGGTTGATGGTGGGTGAGCTCTTCTGCAGGTTGATGGTGGGTGAGCTCTTCTGCAGGTTGATGATGGGTGAGCTCTTCTGCTGGTTGATGGTGGGTGAGCTCTGCTGGTTGATGGTGGGTGAGCTCTTCTGCAGGTTGATGGTGGGTGAGCTCTTCTGCAGGTTGATGGTGGGTGAGCTCTTCTGCAGGTTGTTGGTGGGTGAGCTCTTCTGCTGGTAGATGGTGGGTGAGTTCTGCTGGTTGATGGTGGGTGAGCTCTTCTGCAGGTTGATGGTGGGTGAGCTCTTCTGCAGGTCGATGGTGGGTGAGTTCTGCTGGTTGATGGTGGGTGAGCTCTTCTGCAGGTTGATGGTGGGTGAGCTCTTCTGCAGGTCGATGGTGGGTGAGTTCTGCAGGTTGATGGTGGAACCAGTGCTTGTTCTGTGCTTCCCCTGGGGTCTGCTTCTCTATTGCTACAGCCTCTTCTTCTGACACTTGAACGGAAGTGCCATAACTTCGTTCAATTAACATATCGTGGCTTAATGCTTCATTGATAACATCATGCAAGCTATTTCGATCACACAACGATGCAGCGGGAGGCGGAGGAATGAATGACGTCATGTGTTCACGTGTCACGGACAAGAACGCCGCTTTGCTGCCGGTGTTGAAGAGATTTGAATTACATTCTAAAATCTCTTCCTCACTTGGTTCAGGACATTCGCTAACCTTCCTCTTCTTTCCTGCCACTGCTGACGATCCCAAGTTCTTCTTACACATCACCTTCGGTGTGGAAAAATCGATGCTCCTCGTTTCCACATATGGAACAGTCTTGGGCGCAGGAACCGGCCAGTACGCTGCCGCGTCGGTCACTGTTTGTAACATCTCTGTTTCTTGCAGTAAATTCTGCATAGAACAGCAGTGCACCGATGTGGGTGCATGCCTCACCAAGCGCAGCCATGTATGTACAATGGGCTGTTCTACTTCACCACTCTTCTTAGCAATTACCCATGGTAAAAGCGGTTTCTCACCGAACTTCTGAGAGTGTAGAACCTGTTGACAAACAAAGCAAATAAATAAATAATGTCTTTCATGGAAAAAAGGAGTTGAGTTGCCTCAAAAATAAGTTGTCTTTTGTCTCAATAAAACTTGTAGGTTACAATGAAATATTATTATATTTACCTTTGCCATTATGAGGCATTTCTCCTCGCACTGATACACCATTGCCTCTCTCACCCAACCACAATTGAACTGGTAAAGATTCCATGGCTCGGTGGGCCTTGAAATCTTCCAACGTATAATAACTTTTCAACTTTTCTGAAAAATAAGGTAATTTACCAAGTCAGGGTACGTGATGTTAGGAAAGTCTTTAAATTCACATGAAAACAATTCAAATGGAATTGTGAATGGATCTGCTTTCACTGCAATGCTTTCGCCTTATACCTAACACCAATCTCTGGCTCTAAACCTCATAAATAATTACTAAAACCATATTTTAAATCTACACACACGAGGTCGGCCATAACCAGGCAGGCAAAACGAAGTTTGTTGTAGCCCTACGCCGAGATTTCAAGATGGCCGCCCTCCTGGTTGCCATGGCAACTAGATGGGGGTGAAACTAGCCTATACCCCGAGAAGGAACATTTATCACAACAACGTTACACTTTTATTAAGAACCGTAGCAATAGAACGACAAAAGTGTGAAAATATGCACAAACAATTTCCATGGTTTGACGGACCACGTACGCAGCCATGTTGTAACCTTGAAGAATTGAACAAGTGAAAATGTTAGTATGAAACCAAGGTGTATTGAAAGCGACCATAGACCGGGAAATTTAAAACCAAAAGACAACCACTTGTAGCCTACAGTATCGACTTATCCACCTGAAGGCAAACATAAAGAGAATTATATACAAAATATGTACACTAACTACGCAGTTAAATGCTTCTTTCAAACTGTAAAGTAATCGAATTCATGAATAGAAAGTTATTCCAAGAAGGTAATAACACAAAATAACATTGTTGACACAACACATTTCACATCCAAGCGTCCGACTCGAAATATAATACCATAGGATTCCTCTACAGAAATCCACAAGATGTTAAAAATGACAACGTTGTGGAACTGTGACGCATATGAAGATCACACTATAACTAACAATAGAAATAAGATATTGATTGTCCGTTAAGATAATAATTAATGATAAAACTTAAAACAAAATACTGTAAACGTCTTCTAAACGTCTTCTTCTACTATGATATAAGGGCTTGTCCATCCTTAGCTTGTGACGATTGGAGCATATCTTTGAAAGAAAAACACTGATGGTACCTTTATTATAACTAGGAAAACGCTCTGAGTAACGCGTTGATGAGCGAGCACGGATACGCAGAACACCTCGAACCGAAATTCTGTCTATCGAAAATATCATTAAAAGCCAATAATTCTTGAATTTCGTCAGACTTGAATAAAAATCTCTAAATATTCCTAAAATGTTGGTATCAACCTTTATGATTGAACTGTTCCTTGTTAATATTCAAAAATCACAGGATCTCTTTAAAAAATATATTCCTGGGACCACTCAAATCATAATATGATATTAGTGTGTACACAATATTAGATCAATATGTTGAACGGTCATTATTAGTTTCATTTCGTTTGAAACTTCTGCTCTAACTACCTTGCCTTGAACTGAAGATTCGAAGTCGCCGTGAATTTGACAGCCAACACGCAAAATGTCCCTAAAATTAAAAAAACTTTTGAAAATAATGACA
Source organism: Leuctra nigra (assembly GCA_934045905.1). Classification (NCBI taxonomy): domain Eukaryota; kingdom Metazoa; phylum Arthropoda; class Insecta; order Plecoptera; family Leuctridae; genus Leuctra; species Leuctra nigra. Next base: position 23,702,658 of record OW203768.1, on the reverse strand, counting down.
GATTTGACTGAAAATTGGCAAAAATACCTTAAATGATGGTACCAATGACCATGCAAACTTTTTAGTTGGTCGGTCAATCGGTTCTAGTTTAAATTTAAAAAATCACAGGAAAAATGGTTTCAAATTTGAACCAATGGGAGGATTTGGCTGAAATTTATTATGATTGGGTACAATGTTGGTTGCAATGACTTTGCTAAATTTCAAATTGATCAAACCAACCAATCAAAAGATAATTTTTTAAAAATTTGAACCAATCGGGGGATTTAAAAACAATTAGGGTCTGCAACGCCCGGAAATGGTCAGTACATGTGTGCAAATATTCAGCTTGATCGAAGAAAAACTGTGACTTGTATATCGTCAGTAACAGAAAAAAAAAAAAAAAAAAAAAAACAGAGGTCCATGCCAAAAGAGCCAAAAGGAGACGCTCGCTTCGCTCGCTCAATTAATTTTATTTTAAAATTGATACTCAACTGAAATATGACATGATTTAATTGAAAATTAGTGATTAATGTACTCTTAGTCGTGTAACTTTTGAAATAACACGTTTTCGATGGACATTCTCTCGGGGACAGACCCACAAGTATTAAATACACATGGAATAGTAAACTTAAAAACTAAAATCCATGGATTCAAGATCCTCTAATAATTGTTCGATTTCACCCTCGGGAAAGTCGTTTTTCAGATACCACCGGCACACCCAACAATTCTAACAATTCATCAACTTCGGGCTCCGTAAACTCACATTCCTCCACCACTTTTTCTACTTCTGCCAGAATGTTCTGAACATCTTGCGGTGTAACTTCTACTTCCGGACCTGGACCTGCCGATTGGTCCAGTAACAGAGCAGTAACAGACATCCATGATGTACCAGCTGTAGCGGACATCTCTGACGTACCAGCAGGAGCTGACATCCCAGATGGAACAGCAGTAACAGACATCCATGATGTACCAGCAGTAGCGGACATCTCTGACGTACCAGCATGAGCTGACATCCCAGATGGAACAGCAGTAACAGACATCCATGATGTACCAGCAGTAGCGGACATCTCTGACGTACCAGCAGGAGCTGACATCCATGATGTACCAGCAGTAACAGACATCCATGATGTACCAGCAGTAGCGGACATCTCTGACGTACGACTCTGACGTACAGATGGAACAGCAGTAACGGACATCCATGATGTACCAGCAGTAGCGGACATCTCTGACGTACCAGCAGGAGCTGACATCCATGATGTACCAGCAGTAACAGACATCTCTGACGTACCAGCTGGAGCTGACATACCAGATGGAACAGCATCAGTTGACAATTCTAGATTATTAATACGACGATTAGTACTAGATCTGGGAGGTTTTCCAACCATTAATAGAGGCCTGATCATCCAATTGTACTGAACTGAACTAGGGTACTCGTAGCAGCCCAATAAACAGACATACTGTAATGCACTATTTGCTTTTTTTGACAGCTGATAAGTGATTAAATTCATCAACAAAATGAAACCAAATCAAACCCCTAGTAGCAGCACATCGGTACCCAGTACTCAGTTAATCATCTTCACTAAATATCCTTTTATTCTACATTAGATAGGTATATTTATTGAGGTAAATCTTGCAATTGTATCTTGCACTTTGGTAATTATATAACCCCATAAAAAAACACTCCGAGTAAAAATACCAGCCAAGTCTCTTCAACTAAAAAAAATTAGAAGAAATCTAAAATTTCAGCACTGAAAAGTAGTGATATCAAAAAATGGCAAAGTCAAAACTTTTCAAAAAATACTTGGCGCATCGTTTCTTAAGAGATTATAGATATATTTTATGTATAGATGAGTATATTTGATTTCCGGCCTACTTCTGTACTATTTATGTGCACGATGCGTCAAGTATTTTTTGAAAAGTTTTGACTTGGCCATTTTTTGATATCACTACTTTTCAGTGCTGAAATTTTAGATTTCTTCTAATTTTTTTTAGTTGAAGAGACTTGGCTGGTATTTTTACACGGAGTGTTTTTTATGGGGATAGGTATACTACGTTATAAAAAGATTCATGTCGGTTCGATTAATATAAAAAAGGGTGTTATTATCTTTATTAGGGATGAAGCTCGCATTTGTCCTGGAACACTTCAAAAATAAGATTTTACCACTTTTTGAACCCTTTGACCTCTGTATCAACTTTATAGATACATATTTTTATTAATTGTACTAAACATAAGTTTTCATTTGATATGCTTCTCCACTAGGTTGATATGATTTGATTAATTGATAATGACAGCAAAGATTTTTTGACAAATTTGACATTTTGGCCCCCTGACCTTAATATAATTTTGGAGAACATTTGATATGTTATAGACTTTAGAGGGCATTTTTATGACTCGGTTAAAACATCAAAAAACATTATGTTGCAATTCGTGGTGGGTTAGGCCCTTTATTGCAGCTTCGTCTCTGGACCATTTCATTCATTTTCATTTTTATTTATTATAACATTCATTCAATTTACATACAATTCTTGAATAACACAAAAATTTATCCCCACCAATGGACTGCCACCTTGACGCGGTGGTGGGGCTTAAGGGGCCGCATCTCATAACGAGTGTTGGTCCCAACTAAGTGCAGTCCAGGGTCGACCTAGTCCCATGCCCTCCCCAAATTCGCGGGCCCCTCGGGCCGGCCTCCCCCCTCGAGATGGTGATCCCCCTGAAATCGGGTCCTACCGGCCCGAAGTCTCCCCCCCCCCCCCCCGATCTGTCCCCATTCCGGCCTGGCCTTCCCACCCTTGCTGGACTCCCCCGGATCGGGCCCATTAGGTCGACCCCTCCCCATGTCCTCCAATTATGTTCAACAAAGTTAAATATAAAATTAATGTGCGCAATATAACCTCGTCGTTGACGCGCCGTTAAACCAAACTAATCTAATCTAATCTCTAATCAAAAATTTATAACACGAAGGACATTTATAAATTGAACAAAACATTATACCCACGTAGGCAAAGGCCTGTGTGTGGGAAAGGATATATTTAAACATAAGCACATAATACAATTCAAGATTGCGACACAGAATACAAATGAAAAAATACAGATTTCGTGAAAAAATAATACAAGTCATGAAAGTAGAAATTCAGGAAATACAGAAAAAATACAAGATAATATATAAATTGAAGCTAAACAATACACATATTTTTATAATGAGATTTGCTGTAAATGGATAGAATTTAAATAATGTTAAAGAATTTGGTAATGTTAGAAGTGATGCTAAAATAAAAAGCTCCAGAAATTTTTAGAAGGGGACTGAGATTGAAGCCATATGTTAAATTTATGTTTGAAAATCACTTCGTCTTTGATTTGTGTCAAATGCAGGGGCAGAGTATTAAAAATTCTTGGTCCAAGGTACGATCCCTGCCTCTGACCTAGCGAAGTCATCATTTTAGGGACATACAAATTATCATACTGGGATGATCGAGTCAAATGTTCTTTGAAAAGTATGTAGAAGAAGGGTTTTGATAAAAATGGTTCTGCAATCGAAAACTTTAGCCTCCGCGAATAGTAGTTTAGTTGGGTAATCCCTAGGTCGGTTAAAAATAATGTTCAATAAAGACTTTTGCCCACGCTCAATAATCTTCAGGGTTGTTTTTGCAAGTCCGCCCCAACCTAATATTGCATATTGGATGTACGACTGTGCAAAGGCATAGTATATTATTTTTAAATTTTCAATGTTCATAATCGGTTTTAGTCTATAGAATTTATAACATACTGCTCTTAATTTACTAGCAGTTTGTGCAGCATGTGCCTTCAGGTTCAAATGATTGTCAATTTCAACTCCCAAATGATTAATGATTAATAACCAATTAATAATGATTAATAACTAAAAACTCTTAATAATGTTCCACAGACTGAATGTAAGTAGTATACCTATTCTAAATGGGAGTATATACGTACAGCGTGTTTTGGACTTCTTTGCCCTGACCACCGGGACAAAGCTCGCATCGATGCTGTCTCGAAGCACTCGAGGCTTCCTACTCCTCGTTGTGGACCGATACTCGCCCTGGAGGAAAGAACAGTAGAATTTTTACTGACAATAGTAAGAATTTTACTAATATCAGCAGGGGCGCCGACTTTTGTTAAATCCTATTGGTGCCCGACAGGCGCGTAGGAACGGTTTTCCATCATGATCATTGGGAGGGGGGGGGGGGGGGGGGGGGACTGCCATGTAAGGATGATGGTCATAGAGACGAAATCCATTTCTAGCCCCGCAGGGCGTTTTCTAGAATTTAACACAAAGTAATCAATCAACCCTCTAGTTGATGCAGGGCATTTTTTTAAATTTTAACAATTAAGAAGTGATTCTGGGACGCTAAACTTAATTTTTTTAATGTGGACATACTGGCTTTAGTGACCTTCCTACGAACCTAGTGCCCGACAAATAATGTATTACAAGTAGTATATAAGTATATAACAATGACTATATTGACTACAATATAGTCAATATTTCGACATTTAACAACAATACCCATATTAAAAAATTATATCAAAAAGAGGGAATATTAAAATTTTTATAAATTAATTCTCCCTGAATTCTCACGATTTGTAATACATCGATTCATTAATTTAGCAGGTATATTTTTAATAATTTAATTTGATTATTTGATTTCTAATAATTATTTCAATGGGTGCTCGAGCCCTGGAGCATGTTGTCCGTCCCGGTCTTCCGAGAAGAAAGCTGCAACCGAAAACTAACGCGTTGATAAGCGAGCCTTCGTGCATGCTAATTAATATGCGTGTGAAAGTTGCTGCTCGAGTCCTCTGAACCCCCCTTAAGGTAATTTCTTGAGATTCACGTTTTGAAACCGTTTTACGTTTGCATTGTATAAAACTTGAAACAGTTGAAAACTATGGCTTCATTTTTTTATATTTTAAACGATGAAAATCGCTCAACAATGCATGAGGAGCGTTGAAGCGTTGAAAAGCTTGTAATGTGATGAACTCACCGATGAAGCCGTGGAGAAGGCGCTGTTCTTTCTCTCGATAGAGGTGGTTGCAATTGGGTCCGGCAGAGCATTCTGCTTTGAAGCTGTTGATACAACATGTATAGTTAGAAACACTCTCTGGTATCAATATCAAGAAGTTTTAAGCAAAGGTAAACATTTAAGACCCCTAGTAACGTACTGTAATAATATGTTGTTTTTTTACAACAATGGTTCTTCGAAATTAATTGGTTAGGTAATATTTCCATATATACTCGAGAACAACATAACTAGATCTAGAGTTATGCTGGATGAACTAAATGTTGGACGGAATTACATAAAACGTGGTACTTTAAAATGATGTAAACAGTTAAATTTAATTGAAAAGTTAGTGAAGACGTCCAGTGTAGCACGTTTGACAAGACTGATGGTAGGTCGCTGACCCCATCTAGTGGCAAGTGACGATAAAGACGATGAAGAACAAGACGACTCCGCGGTCTCATCTGGTGAATCGTGTCAAATATCATTTGACTCGTGCGTGGTAGTGCTGTTAGTGAGTTTCTACATACCCTGGTTTTCTCGACGTCTAACCCACGCTGCGGAGTCTTTTGAGCAGCTGCCAACGGGGACCTGCAAATTTAACTGGAATAAATAAAGCTACACACTAATATTTATAAGATCGATATTTATTTTTCGCATTTAAATTTAGTCCAGGTAGCTTGAAATGGTCGCTTCGATCTATGTTTTTAAATTATTATTGTGAGACAAAACAAAATACAACACTATGATGAACCCTACGCGTCCCGTTACCTTAAAGAGGTAACAGAGGCTCAGAGGACCTTAAGGCGCTTTCTCCGTTTGATAATTGGTTGGTTAGTTAGTTGGTTGTTGGTTTGTTTGTTGTTGGTTTGTTTATTTTGTATTCTCGGGTCATGTTTAATACCAATCAATCTGCAGATATTCACACAAACCATGAAATACGGTCTTTTGTAGGGTTAGAACATAATCCTATTAGATTCAAAAGTGACAGGAAATTAATGTTACTCAAACTTATTCTCCGCTTTACTGAGGGAAATACAAGTAGCCAGAGCCAGCATGTGGTGTCAGCGTTTTACTTTTCCATAATCAAAACATAGCACTTACAAGATTATCTGTTCTGTGTGTTACAAGTAACCAGAGCCAGCATGTGGTGTCCAAGTAGACATGGGGTATGTAGACTTTCAAATCTAATACCACAGCTAGTGTGAGATTTAAAACTTTCATACAAATGCTTCGATTTGAGATGACGATTACCTTGAACTGATGATTCTCCGAATTAGAAAGGCGCTAAGCAAATACACTAATTCACTAATCAATGAGTATAGATATAGTCCATTGATGTGCATTGCGCATGTTTTTTATCACACAGGAGTTGGAGTTGTTAATACAGGAGTTGTTCATCTATTTTGATATTCTGTCGGTGATTATTATTTCTGTTTGGCGATGGTCTCTTGAAAGTTTTTAGTAAATGTAAGTTTAATTGGTAATCAAACCATTTTCTGGAGAAATATTGAACTTTTCTTTGATCCCCGGAGTGACGGGAAAGTCTTTGCTTATCTTGTTTTATATTGAATGAATAGGGAAGGTTTTGTAGCAATCTTGCCAGTCACTGAAAACAAAATTGAACTCTTCTGTGCTCCTTTAAGTATTTTTATTTATGGATTATTTACAGAATTTCGGTAAGATCTTGGCTAGAAATGCTGCACATACCAGTGCTCGCTTATCAACGCGTTACACCGAGCGTTTTGCTAGTGGTAGTCTATTCCATTCTGCAATGGTCCTATGCATAAATCAAGAATTACCTAGGTTGGTTCTAGCACCTGGTCTCAAGAGTTTCCAATGATGGTCACCTCTAACTGGCCATTGCTGATGCTGTAATTTACCAGACAATTCACTCCACCCTTTGACACAAATACCAATTTTAAATAACGTGCCGAGTCTAGCACCCTTTCTTCTTGCTTCTAGTGTTCTCCACCCTAATGATTTTACCATTGCTGTAGGGCTATGGTATTCCCTTACCGACACTCCCTTTTTGTCCTGAACCCATTTTGTACCGCAGCTTATTTTTCCCTTGACTTTTCTGGCTGCTAGCCTCTGAACTAGCCCTCAATCTAGTGGAGCGGATTGAGCGGAATCTAGTCCACCCCCCCCCCCCCCCCCCCCCCCACCCGCAAGTATGCATGAATGATTTAACACTGCTTGTGTCTTCACATCACAAGTAAAATAAATTGTAACAGGCGCTTTATCATACATTACCTTATGGTGATTGATATGGAAATATCTTTACAAATGGAATATCTTTGGTCAAGTTAATAATGACACTAGGGCACTATGGTTGCACTGAAATGACGTCACCATACAAAACTCAATACAAATTTCAAACTGAGTGCAGAACTAGTGCGACCCAGTGCAACAAGTGGAAAACGCCGGTCGTACCAGTGTGAAGAAAGAACTCAAACGACCCTGTGATGAACCTTGCGGGTCTTACCATGTCCAATCAACAAAGTAAACACTGTATTCGATGGAAGCGGATTGGCTGCCGGTCAGGTAACTTGACAATGACAATCAATCATTCCTTGTTTTATCAAAGAAATCAGAGCTTACATACACTAGAGGCAGATGAAGGGTTAGTACCTGCTTGTAACATGAATACAAATCTTGCATTCTCAAATGTAGCACAACCAGTCAATCAGCTTTTCTTTTACGAATTACAGTTTTTATTTTGCTAATTGATGGGATAGATCAGGGTGTATGGACTGTCATCTCCAGTAATATCATACCATAAAAAACACTCCGTGTAAAAATACCAGCCAAGTCTCTTCAACTTAAAAAAAAAATGAAATCTAAAAATTCTGCACTGAAAAGTAGTGATATCAAAAAATTAGCCAAGTCAAAACTTTATTTGAAAATCAAAAAATACTTGGCGCATCGTGTACATAAATAGCTTGGAAGTATAAGCCAATTATAAATTTTACATGAAATATACATATACATAGTATACCTATAATGCCCTAAAAAAAACGATGCGCCAAGTATTTTTTGATTTTCAAATAAAGTTTTGACTTGGCTAATTTTTTGATATCACTACTTTTCAGTGCAGAATTTTTAGATTTCATTTTTTTTTTAAGTTGAAGAGACTTGGCTGGTATTTTTACACGGAGTGTTTTTTATGGACTAGTTTTTTTAGTTTATTTACACAACTTTTAACACATATCGGAGCAACAATGACTAATTCCTTTAAAAAAATAGGCCATTTCCGAATTGGTTACTACGAAAAAATGTGTTTGGGGCTAAATATAAGCTTGTTTTGATATTCCATGAAGAATTGCGAAAGCATTGTTCCAATAGGTCCAGCCGTTTTCGAGATATGGCATCACTTCCGGTTTTCATAATGGCGGCTGAAATTACAGCCACCTAGAATTTATTTCTATAAATGTTATGTATCATTATAAGCCTTCTGAATTTGTAGTTATTGTAGTAAGAGGTGATTCAAGTCTGATTCTTCATTTTTATGACGTCATTTCCGGTTTCGGTAATAGTAAATGTATATTTTGACTATTGATATTCCATAAAGATGACCGTCTGAATCATTTGGCGATAGTTTTATTCCGATCGGTGTAGTCGTTTTCGAGATATGACGTCACTTCCGGTTTCAAAATGGCGCCTTCCGGTTGGTTTTATAAAAAGGCACCTCGGACGCCAAAAGTGCACATGTGGTAAAAATTTCAAGTCGATCGGTTAAGCCGTTTAGGCTGTGGCGGTGATTGCGGTGTTTCGTGATATCATCAGATGAAGATAGGTTTTAAAAGGGGTGTAATTTCACTGTTTTCACGGCCCTCTAGCCCACAAATGGCATTACCTATTGTTCCCAAATTAAGTATATGTTGTCAGGTGGGCCATAGCTCGAAATTAAGTTATTTCGCAATAATGTGAGATTTCCCAATTTTGAGATCCAGTAGGCCGAAAATGCCATGTTGTTGCTTACAGTAAAAGTGTTTGGTCTGCTCCTCAGTTTATTAGGCATTTACGGTATGTTGAGTGAGTGTAAGTGTATAGTACGACTTGGCTGGGTGGAGCGACCGCTCCACTAGATATTATAACCGTTGACATAGGTAGGTAGGTAATTCACCTAGGTACCTACCTACCTACCTACAAGTAGGTAGGAACAACCAATCCTACTAGCCTACTAACCTACTAGCCTACCTACTAGTAGGTAGGTAGGTTTTAATCGATCTAGCCTACTATGTACCTAGTTGGATACCTACCTAGCCTACACTTACTGCAGTCAAACTCACGATGCTAAAGTGTGAAGCACTGCTACATTCACTTGTGATAAGGAATAAAGCATTTTACAATATTTTTTTCTCTCACCATCAATATTGACACCCGACTCCAACAACACCGAAATCCGGATTTGCATACTTTCGCCTGACCTGCAAAGCACAATGGTAGCTACGCTGCTACGAACAAACGCATGATTACAATTTTAGATTTTTAGATTAGATAGATAATTGTGGATTAACGGCGCGTCAACGACGAGGTTATATTGCGCACATTAATTTTTGCATTTTTGCATTTAACTTTGTTGATATAAGTGGTGGACATGAGGAGGGGTCGTCCTAACGGGCCCGATCCGGGGGAGTCCAACACTGGTGGGGAGGCCAGGCCGGAATGGGGACGGACCGGGGGGTGTGAGGATTCGGGCCGGCGGAACCCGATTACAGGGGGATCACCATCTCGAGGGGAGAGGCCGACCCGATGGGGACCGCAAATTTAAGGGAGGACATGGTTAGGCCGACCCTGGCTGCTCTTTGTCTGGACCTCACTACTGATCTGTCCGGCATGGGTAACCCTTACACATGAGCATATGCTCGCCGGCGTAGCTGCAATGGATCATTGGCCAACGCAAACCCCACCACCGCGCTAAGGTGGCAGCCATCGGTGGGGTGATTACAATTTTCACATAGGAAATTCTTAACACCAGCGTGTCTCTTCTTGTGTTGGAAAAGTGCGCTGCTAGTCTTACACAGTCTTGTACTCGCAGACGTCGCATCCGTATGGCCGCTCCTCACAGTGCTTGCTTCACAAAGCCTTGGCCCACCCAGCTTCTGATGATGGACTCAAGTGTTGGACTGGCCACGATTTTCCGCAGGGTGGTTTTTACGAGAAGGTACCAAAACCTCTTCTCGCCATTAAGTTGTTTAAAACCACTAAATTGGTACGCATAATGTGGTTTTACGGCATCAGTCCTGTTAGAACACATCCACACCATTATCTAATGCATTACATTGAGAAAATGGTTATAATTATCAATTAAATGCCATCCTGGAAGAAATACTAAATAATAAAAATTAATATGAAAGTTTCAAAAAGTTGCATCAAAACATTCTCTTCGCGTATCCTACACAATGGAGATTTAATATTGTGACAAACAAACGCTACACGCTACGAACAAATGCATGATTACAATTTTCACATAGGAAATTCTTAACACCAGCGTGTCTCTTCTTGTGTTGGAAAAGTGCGCTGCTAGTCTTACACAGTCTTGTACTCGCAGACGTCGCATCCGTACGGCCGCTCCTCACAGTGCTTGCTTCACAAAGCCTTGGACCACCCAGCTTCTGATGATGGACTCAAGTGTTGGACTGGCCACGATTTTCCGCAGGGTGGTTTTTACGAGAAGGTACCAAAACCTCTTCTCGCCATTAAGTTGCTTAAAACCACTAAATTGGTACGCATAATGTGGTTTTACGGCATCAGTCCTGTTAGAACACATCCACACCATTATCTAATGCATTACATTGAGAAAATGGTTATAATTATCAATTAAATGCCATCCTGGAAGAAATACTATAATAATAAAAATTAATATGAAAGTTTCAAAAAGTTGCATCAAAACATTCTCTTCGCGTATCCTACACAATGGAGATTTAATATTGTGATGTGTAAAATTTCAGAGTATACAGAGATTCTTTTCATACCTACGTGTGATTTTATTTTAAAGAACATTTAAACAAAATTAGCATATCGATCAGCTCCAACCTTCTATTAACAGGGGTTGTTATCAGTTTGCAAAGTTCAGATTTTGGAATTTTTGTATTTTTCTTTAATTTCTTTATTTTATCCAAAGATATTTGAAGTCCACGAGCGCTTATTGCTACGATGGTACAACATTGTAAAACATTGTAAATATTTCGTTTTATAGATTTAAAGTTTAATCTTTTGCTAACCTCTATCAGATAAAGCTTAAAATATTGAACCAGTTATATCCCCTTGGCGTCACATGTAAGAAAATCATTGATGCTGGAGCTCCGGACGGCAAACGAGTAACTCGTTTTCTTCTGTTTCAAAAGGATTAATACACCATTGCTTCGATCACCTGCTTGAGTACATCCTGCTTGGACAGTATCATCGAAAAATCCATATAAACATTATCTTCTTAAATTCCCATATTGGCAATTTCAAGAGCATCCGAGCATAGCGGCTATTTGACCAATCGGATTCGGTTGTTGACTGTTGAAGCGGACGGACGTGTTTCGATCAGCTCTCGTCTCGACTGAACTTAGCGGTGACTCATTCACATACTGTTTAGGTTTAGATTAGTTTATTATAATATTATTTAAAGTGTTTTCTTTTGCTTAAACCATTCTACTTATGTAGAATATTCTTCTTCCTCTTATGGTGTAGTTACTTTGTTCGAATTTTTCTTTTTTATTGGTTTTTTGAAGATAAACCTGTTGTATTTTCAACGTAAATACACACTTGCTGCGAGTCAGGGAGGTATTTTACAGCGGTTTATCATTAGCTGGCCTGGGAAGGCCAGGCTTTAACAGCTTACTTCTCGTTTTGCCTATTCTGCCTAGGCTCTACGAATCCCCTAATTTATTATTTTTGATTTGTTTTGTTTTACTGTACTCATTAGCTAGCGCAATGAGCAGTAGCCAAAGTAACAAGAAGGTTATATTAAACCGCGAAAACATAGAGGAAACAACGTCTTCTGGCATCAGGGGACGTAAAGATTCAATGGGAAAAAACAAGCCGTTGGCACCTTCTGGCCAGCAGAAGGGCAACGCCAAGTCCAACACACTTGTATCTGGTCACAATAGTTCGAAACCAAGTGGAATTGTTTCTGTCCCAAACAATTCCAATCCAATTAAAGAGATCGAGAGTAACTCGACGATTTTGCCACTGAGATATGAACAGAAGAGGCGTTCATCTCTATCTTCCGAGACCATTGAACTACCCTGTGATAATTCCAACAACATTCCACCAGAACTCTTAACACTATTGCATACCGATCAAGCGGGGAACATTAATCCCACGCCTTATGAACCAGGGTCACAACCTGATTCTTCCCCTTCTTCCCGTGAATCGGGACCAGAAAAGACCGTGTTCTACAATAGAGCAATTTCACAGAAGACCATGGCTCAGGCCTTAGGCCAAGTTTCGATTCAGTCGCCCCAAACTCGACGAACACCTGGCAGAGCAACACATCCTGTGATTCCAACAGCTGTCCCTACCAAAGAACAGGCAATCCTTATGCAGGCTATTGAAGGGATAACTATACATCAGTATACAAGGGCTCTTGCTGACATCATTGGTGGAAAGAACATTATCTTTGCGTCCCGTATGTCACAAGGACGCGTATGTTTCTATCTGGGAAGTGTGGAAATGGTGAATAAGTTTATGGACCTCCACGGAGGAGTCACCATAAATGATCAATTCCTACAAGCGCGTCGATACATTACCAAGGCAGAACGTCTCGTTCTCTCCAATGTTCCACCACACATTCCGCATCACATCATAGAAAACATGTTAGCGTCCGTTGCACGTATTGTATCCCCCATGAGCTACATAGGATTGGGTGGAACTGAAACCGATTTAGGCCATATTCTGAGTTTCCGCCGCCAGATATTTGTCGTTCCAGTGGAGAACCGGCAACTACCGGACTCTGTACTGGTTGACTATGACGGCGACAAGGTCCGTATTTTCCTAACCTTCGACGATCTCAAGTGCTTCAAGTGCCGTGGCAAAGGGCACTTGGCTCGGAACTGCATGGCTAAAGAGCCTAGTACAATTATTGTAGTGCAAGATCAGGAGGGTCCAGCTGAAAAGAGAAAGACTCCTGCCAGTTATGGTCAGTCTTCGGAGGAAATAGTCACATTTGAACTATCCCAAGATGTAGGTAAAGAAAGCACAGCGCCGCAACCTACATCTGAGAAAAGGCGAACACGGAAAAGGTGTAGAGTTAATGTAGAAGAGGTAGCTGATGAGAATCCAGTTACACTTCCGCCTGAGACCTATGAAGTTCTTCGGAGCAGAGAGAATAATGTCATCTCATGTGAGTCCCTGGTCAGCTTCCTGACAGAAGTAAGGGGAAGCCCAAAGCCATACAGGGTATCATTAAAGTACACTGAGGATACACCCAGATTCCTTGCTATGCTTGAGGCCATAAAACCGAGCATTAAGCCAGTGAGGGCTATAAATGAAAGAGTGAAACGGCTTATTTCAAAGATCAGAAGAGATCTATGTTGCAACTGGGAGCATGCCGTCGGGCTCAGACATGGAGACAGATGGTGACGAAGAGGAGGATGCACTGGCTAGTTCCAGTGAGAACGTTGAAAATATCAATATTGTATAATGGCTGCTCTCCTTCAATGGAATTGCAACGGCCTAACTGTGCACAAGGAAGAGCTTAAGGTTCTAATATCGGAACTGAAGCCTATATGTGTGTTCTTACAAGAAACCCACCTGAAAGAAACGTATAGCCCTGTCTGGAGGAACTACAATCTATATAGGTTTGATGATTTGACCGGAAACAGAGCTCGGGGAGGTGTACTTACTGCGGTTGCAGAAAGTACATACTCGACTCCTGTTTCACTCACAACACCCTTTCAGGCTGTGGCAGTGCGCATTCATGTTCCGCAGCCTGTCACGTTCTGTAACGTTTATCTTCCAGAATGGGCTCCTGTCACCAGAGCTAATATTCAGAATCTATTAGACCAACTGCCTAGACCCTATGTTTTGTTGGGGGACTTTAATGCCCACAGTCAAATATGGGGACACTATACCGACATTACAAATAGTAGAGGAACACTTCTGGAGGAAGTGTTTGATTCAAATAATCTAGTTATTAAAAACGACGGAAACATGACAAGGTTTAACGCATACAACGGAGAATTTTCAGCACTAGACCTATGTATTTGTACACCGTCATTTGCCCCTCATGTTGAATTTTCAGTACACAAGGATCTATGTGGAAGTGATCACTTCCCTCTTATCATTAATCTCACCACCGACATTGAACCCGAAACGAGATGTGTGCACTGGAACATTCGCGGCGCGAACTGGGATCTCTTCTCTTTGTCGGCGGATCTGACTGACTCAACACAGGAAACCAACACCGATGGAAAAGTTACATCTGTCACGAACAGCATTATTGCAGCGGCGGAAAAAAGCGTTCCTCAAACATCCCCAAACCCGCGTCATATCCCAGTCCCTTGGTGGAACAGAGAATGCAAGGAAGCCATTCGCAATAGGAAACGTGCCATGAGGAAGTTCTGTCGGCATCCCACAGATGACAACTTGAGTAGTTTCAAGATTTTGCGGGCTAAAGCTCGTCGTACAATTAAGGAATCGAAACGTCAATCTTGGGCTAACTATGTGTCAGGCATCAACCAATTTACTCCATCAGCCAAGGTCTGGAAGCGGGTCAAGAAGATTGATGGCAAATACAAAACCTGCTCCATCTCCGGGTTGATTAAGAATGGAAATATTGTGGTGGAAAAAGAAGAAATAGCCAACGTTATGGGCGAACACTTTCGGGATATCTCCAGCTCTGAACACTATCCAGCATCATTCCAGCAAATCAAACGAGTAGAGGAGTCCAAGATAATGGACTTTACTTCTAGTAATTCAGAAAGCTTCAATGCTCCCTTCACTAGAAGGGAGCTTGACGTAGCGATTGACCGATCGAAAAATACATCCCCAGGGGCAGATAGGATTCACAGCTCTTTCATCAAGCACCTCCTCTCGAGAGATAAAGATCTACTCCTGGAGATGTACAACCATATCTGGGTGACCGACACATTCCCAGCACAATGGAGAGAAGCCGTCCAAGTACCTATATACAAACCTGGAAAGGACAAAAAAGATCCATCCAGCTACAGGCCTATATCCCTTACAAGCTGTTTGTGTAAGGTAATGGAAAAAATGATAAACAGTCGCCTAACTTGGTTCCTAGAACGTCACAATCTAATATGTACAGTACAATCGGGATTTAGGAAGAACCGCAGTACACTTGACCATTTAATAAGGATGGAAAGCTACCTCCAAGATGCCTTTCTTACCAAACAACATGTAGTGGCTGTATACTTTGACTTGGAGAAGGCGTATGACACCACTTGGCGACATAATATCTTGCAAAAGTTAAGATCATGGGGTCTAAAAGGTCATCTCCCCAGATTTATTGAGAATTTTATGTCATCTAGAAGTTTTAGGGTCCGCATAGGAAGCGCAATGTCAGCAAGCTACGTGCAAGAAAACGGAATTCCACAAGGATCCGTTCTCAGTGTAACTCTCTTTGCTATTGCAATCAATGATATTGTGAAATGTGTACCGTCCTCTGTATTCTCGTCCCTTTTTGTCGATGATCTAGCGATTTGTTTTAAATCATCCAGATTAGCGATTGCATCCCGACAAATTCAGGTTACAATTAACAAGTTAGAAAAATGGGCTTCTCGGACGGGGTTTAAGTTCTCATCAACAAAAACTACTTGTATGCATTTCACTCGCATACGGGGGCTTTTTCCTCAACCGGATTTATTCCTTGGAGGCGAACAGTTATCCTTTGCTTTATCTGCCAGGTTCTTGGGCCTACGATTCGATACCAAACTTAATTGGAAAGCTCATATTTCAGAACTGAAAAGTAAATGTAGCAAGAACCTGAATCTAATGCGATACTTAAGCGGGTCAAACTGGGGTGCAGATCGAACCACCATGCTACGAATTTACAGAGCACTGATACGATCAAAGCTAGATTATGGTAGTGTAGTCTATGATTCTGCTAGGAACAGTTACCTGAAACCTCTTAACACCGTCCATAATGCAGGTATTAGACTAGCCACAGGAGCACTTCGTACCAGCCGCATCGAGAGCATATATTGCGAGTCAGGGGAACCGCCTCTTGCAGTACGAAGACAATACCTTCTTGGCAGCGCGGCATCTAAAATATATGGTATAAAGAAACATCCTACATTCCAACCGATGTTTTCACCGAGATTTGAGCCACTGTACAATGCAAGACCGTCGGGTACGTTGCCCACTGGCATTCGGTTATCGCACCTCTTAATTGAGACTAAATTTAGGATACCAAGAGTGTACCCTATTCAGTTTAGCAAGTTACCGCCTTGGCTCATGTCACAACCTGTATGCATTACAGACTTGACTGCTTTAGACAAGCAATGCACAAGTCCAGTAGTATATCAACAATACTACAGGCAAATATGCCGTAACTACGAGGGTTTTATCTCCTACTACACGGATGGTTCGAGAATAAATGACGCTGTTGGATGTGCATTTATCTCAAGACCAAACGTGGCATATAGTTTTAAACTGGACCGACTATGTAGTGTGTACAATGCAGAATTGTACGCCATCTTAAAAGCGCTACAACATATTAAGGGGAGACAGGAAAAGTCGTTTTTAATCTTTAGTGACTCCCTTAGCTCGATCCAGGCTATTAAAAACCTGTTCCCCACTGATTTCCTTGTCCAGGAAATACAAATCCTTCTAACCACCCTGGAATCGCAGGAAGTCAGAATTGTTTTATGTTGGATTCCTGGACATTGTGGCATTAAAGGAAATGAGCTTGCTGATCGAGCAGCAAAAGAAGCCACGGATAAGACCGACATCGATGACACACGAATAACAACCGGTGATTTGAAACACTATTTCAAATCCTTATTCAGGGAAAAATTCCAAAATATATGGGACTCAGAAACAAGCAACAAGCTGAAGGAAATTAAGCCTACAGTGGAATCATGGGATTCTTCAGCTCGTCGCTGCAGACGAGAAGAAGTAGTACTCACTCGTCTGAGAATAGGCCACACACGTGTTACACATGCATATCTGTTCTCCCCTGAAAAAGTCCCTCCTAAGTGTGAACATTGTGATATAGTTTTAACGGTTCGCCACATACTTATCGACTGCCAACATTTTAACCAATTAAGGAACCAACTGTCAATGGGAGATTGTCTTAGTAAAGTACTGTCAGACTCGCCTGAAGAAATAGACAAGCTCTTCAAGTTTTTAAAAGTTTCTAATTTTATGGACAAAATTTAAAGTTTTAATCATATAGGGATAGGTGCTAAATGACCTTAGATGTCGACGCACCTTAACAATAACAAAAAAAAAAAAAAAAAAAAGAAATTGACTACGATTCACAACAAAATATTATTTGTGTGAATGACACAAAACTTTCAGGGATATTCCCTTCTTCAAATTAACAGAGTATAAAGATTAAAAGACGAATTTAAGTTGAACCTCGAAGATTTAGGCGATCACACTATCAGGTAGTGATGTGAAGAGGAAGGAGGAATAAAAATTAACCAGACAAGTTCGCCTGAGTGGTTAAGTTTTTAAACCAGGGAAAAAGAGAAAACCGTCTGAATCAACAAGTTCGCCTGAATCATCAGAGAGGGTAGTATCCTGGAAGAGGAAGTAAATTGAACAAGTTCGCCTGAACAATTAGCTGTAAGCTGGTAAAGCATCTCCTTATATACCCATTTTTGCCATTAAAAACCACAGAGGGAATCGAGCGAGGTCAAGCTAAAAATTGCAAATTACCCAGAATTCCTAAATTTACCCATAACCACCTATTTCAGAGAGGGAACTGAATTTACAATCAACCTTGACAACCTTGACCTTGGATAACTCTTTCTATAAAAAGTGCTTTGCTCTACGATCTATTAAGCGTACAATTCAAATTTAAAATTGAAGCTACATAATGAAGATACACTACATCAGAAGTGAACGATAAACTTGTCTTCCAAATAAATGAACTTTAAAACCTTTGACTGATCTGACTTGTTAAACCACAATTTGTAAATAAACTTATTCACAAACATTGTTCCTTGATTAAACTTATAACCCTTTTCTCTCCTAACTGGACCCAGTCTTGTAGAGTAATAACTTTAGATTTAGAAACAATTTACTTACAAATACAAATAAAATGACAATTGAATTTAATGATTTTACATAACTACTGCTACCCTACAAGACCTCCGTCCAGTTAAGAATGGAGTTTGGACTTTTATAAAAGTTCGAACTCCAAAAAGAAAATTGGAAAATCATTAAAGTACTGTTTGAAAAAAAAACATTATATAGTCTTGATAATCTTCAACGTAGATCCAGTATGGATGACATCCACTAGGCAGCGCTGCGAACATTGAGATGACCTCGACGACTGTAGCCGGCTCGGAAGCCGGAGCCACGTAGTTGAGTGAAAGAGTTGCGCAGTGCCGGGTGTCGGGTGGATAAGAGTCTGATCTCGTGTTCATGGTGTAAACTGCGACCACGGGATCAGACTGAAATATATTGAAATGATTAATAGTACACATCATATTGACTCATCATTACAGTGTTCAAGAAACAAGTACAAACTCGTTAGTACACCGTTGTGGACAATAAACAAACAGAAAGTTGCGAGTGAATTGTAACTACTAAGTATGAAGAACTGAAATATAGACATAGAATTACATAGACACAAGGAATGTTTACTGCACTATTTATAACCTAACTCCACTGAACAACAAAGTGAGGTTAATCTTGTGTTCTGGCCCTCCCGTCAAATAAGAGGCATCTCAAACGAACAAAACCTATTGTATACCTCGAGAAGGAACATTTAACTGAACAAAAGTACATTTTTATTAAGAACCTAAGCAAAAGAACGACAAAAGTGTATAAATATACACAAATAACTTCCATGATCTGACGGACCACGTACGCCGCCATCATGCTGTAACCTTGAAGAACTGAACCAATGAAAACGTCAGTACGAAACCAAGGTGTATAGAAAATAACTACTGACCGGGAAATTTAAAACTATAATTCAACCACTTGTAGCTCTAGTACCTTTTTACACCCATGATAAAAACGGACATAAAGGCATGTAGGTAACGATATTCTATAGATTGAAATATTTCAATAGAAAAATTTAATACAACAATAAACTTAATTGTCCCTTAGGGCAACCTAAGTAATTCATGGACAAGGATAACACTAAAAATATGAACACACTGAAAATACCAAACACAACATGATTGAAAAAGAAATATGCTTTTAATAATTAAAAGGACATGGAATATTTTGGCTAAACATATTTGAAATAAGCCTGTGAATTATAAAAGAAATTGAAAATACCAAACAAAACACAATACATGAACTATGTTGGCTTAAATTGAACTCAAACTTCGAAGTCGATATCACTTAAGTCCTCCAACACTCGTTCTGTCAGGCTGAGAGTAGGACTTTCGCAAACTGGATCTTCCCCCAACTCTGCCAGTAGCCCCTCAAACGCGTCAGGAGAGAACTCCATTTCTTGACCTCCCTTTATCTCGCCCAAGATTTCATCTACGTCCTCTGCGGACAGAATAGGGATATCTTCTTTATACAATGCTCCAGCAATTAGCTGGGATTTATTCTCTTCTCCTGTGGCCAAACTCTCGATCTCGACTTACACCACGTCCTCAGTACAGACCGTCTCTTCCACAGATATGTCGGGGCTTTCCTTAATTCCATGTACGTGCTCTCCCTCATCCATTCTACAATAGTTATGATCTTCCATTGATACCACCTTGAATAATAACATAATTGTCATTACTGATCAACCAAACAACGTGTTTTACCTCCAACTCAATCAGTCAACGTTTAAGCAAGAAACCTACCTTAATTTCCTGAATCATTCCTGGACACCAAAAATAAATAATAATAAAAATATTCTTCGACCAGGGAAGATAGCTTTTACTTCTTACGTCGGAGATGAATGTTACGCAATCACCAAGATGCACACTCCATTAACCCTGACTAACTCTGCCATCTAAAAGAAACTTAAATGTTCAAAGAAAAATATTTAAACTGTCATCCTGACACTGATTGTCTTTACCGACAATAAAGTACCCTCCTCAAACTGACAATTGAATCCTACTTCACACTTTGAAAGACAATATTATCCGATTCAGATTACATAAACATCAAAAGTCCTGGGAAGTATTATAATACAATAAACTATAAAATTCGTAGGTAATATTTGGCGCCACACTACTACCACCATGCTGGATACTTTGACAGTTCCATGACCTTAAATGTCACTGACATTTAAGTGTCAAAGCCTCTTGGAAAGAAGTGAGAGTGTTTCTTACTAAGTTCTTTGAAAGTTCATTTCACCCAAAAAGAAAACAAATCACACAGGTAGTGGCTCGTGTTGTTGAAAAGATTCTTTATCAACTTCGTTGTCTAAAACATGCAGTGTTTCAATTAGTTGTGGGCCCTGGACTCTAAACGCGTGTTGTATGATAGCTTGAATCTCAGGTAAAAGAGGTTGATTCCAGGAATAAGCTTCTTCAATTATTTCATTAACCGCATGAACAGAGTGATCTTGACTGAAAACATCTAACAAAGTGTCCTGTTTCACCTCTTTTAACAAAAGTTGCCAGGTTAGATCATCAAAGTGAACTTGTAAATAACCATTTCTGTTAACCCTTTCAGACCCGAAGTTAAATTATAAAATTATTTTTGTACCAATGTGATTTTCTGGCATGAAAAAAATCAAAGAAAAATATATATAATTTTTTTTTTTTTTTTTTTTACCCGGAAGTACCCCAAAACGGCCCTACACAATTGTGTTAGCTGGGATTGAACTGAGTAAATTAAGTACTTAATACATTTCTAATTTGCATTTATTTTAGGTTTGTACATATTTATTATACAGTATGAAAGTGAATAAAACAGTTACTGTCCTTATTTAGACATAAGTATACGTCACACTTGATGCAGCGTGAGCGGCACCGCTTTGCACAGTTCGATCGCCGACATTTACGGCCGTTGCCAAGTCGTCAAAAGTTGGCCAGTGAGCAAAGCCATCCAACCTCGTCGCATCAAAAGGTATTGGCATAACTTTGAGCTTCTTCGCTGGCGGTTCGGACTCCACGGACACGTCGCTGCTATGTGATGAGCCAGGCTGGTGCCGCTGAGTGGCGATGGTCACGGCCCCTTGAACTTCTTGACTGCCTCTCTGTCAAATCAAATTATTTACTTAGATACTACTCATTGAAGAACTACAAGTTTAGTGTTATTTTAGAAACTGCATTATTTCTATGTAGGTAGAACTAACCTGTTGGCTTTCAACATGTGACGACAGGAGCGATTCTCCGAGAGACATTCTAAAAGCCAAGAGATCCAGAATTTTCTTCTTAGGAATGTTGAGGGCTCGACATTCATCTCTGTACTCCATCCACGAGTTCACAATCCCGAGGTCCATGAAGTGAAGCGTCGTCTTCAACGTCCATTTCTTCGTTTTAATGAAGGTGCGGTAAACCTCCATCTGTTGATCGCAGATGTCCACCCCGCCCATGCATTGGTTGTTCATACGGACAACTGCTGGGCATGGAACGGTAATGAACTTACTGTCTTTTTTAGACCATCGTTGGACTTCTTCGAGTGGCTCGGTCCCCAGACAAGTTGAAGTCATTGTGACAGCTTTAGAATCTTTCCATCGAGTAATGGTGACATTACCATCTTCTTGAACAAATTCTTCGAATTCACCTCGAGCGAGCAGTGTGTCTTTTCGAAAAGTAATACTGTTTACTCTGTTGGCCATCATAGTTCCCGTTCCCTCGAGATCCAGTTCTGTCAGCGCATCCATCAATGGTACAGTCGTGAAATATCTGTCAAAAAATACCCAAGAATGTTTTGGCAGAGTCGAAACCAATCGTAAAACAACTGATGGGCCAAGACCCAGATCGCAATCAGGGAGTGGCGTTGACTTTCCCTGATACACTTCAAAATCCACTACGAGCCCGTTTGAAGTTGTGACAACAAAGTTTTTCAACCCAACTGGCCGTGGTTTGTTCGGCACGTACTGCTTCAAACTACACCTTCCGCTAAACGGAATCATTTGTTCATCGATAAAGTACGTTTTTGCTGACCGATCTATTGACAAACATCTGTTACGGACGGAATCGATAATTGGCTGCACTTTCCAAAGCCGGTTTTTCTTTGTATCGTCAGAAACGTCAACTGTATTAACGAAGTGTAAGTTAGTCCGAAGACGAAAGAACCGATCACGAGGCATTGTTCTTGCGATGAGACTTATCTCTAGTCGGTGAGACCAGTACATCCGGATACGTGGATATTGAATACATCCCATGAGGATGTGCATTCCAAATAGCTGGCGCAATTCGTCTGCAGTGGTTTTCAACTCTTTGCCGCTTTTTGCCTAACAGTAACGATTGGTGTACTCGGTAGCAAGATCGAAGAAATTAGTAGGGAAATATTCATCGAAGTATTCTAGAGGCGTCCTTGGCTGAGGCAAATCATCTAGAGGAACAACATCGACAGCAGGAACTTGCTTTGAAACAAACGTCGCTTTTCTTCCAACGTTGCCAGATCGTCTAATGGTGGTAAAGTCGTATTACCAGGCTGTGTTTTGTTTCTGTTGTGCGTCGCTGTCAGACATTGAAGTGAAGTGCAATATATCTACGTAAAAACAACACCGAACATTCACTAAAAGTTGTTATACAATGGATAATATTCACCATCTTTCCACTGGGACGTCGCCCTCGGAGAAGTATTCTGCAATGTCATCCACATGGACCTGACGGCCGTTCTGCACGCTGTATTCGGCTTGAAGATGATTATATCTGCGACGCATCATCTTCTCGATGTCGGAAGGATCTGCTTGTTGATTGATCTGCCTTCGTCGTTTTCCAATGGACAGGACTTGTCGGTAATATTCTCGGATGTAGGTAGGTTCTAAATGGACTATCTTGACGTCTGGGAATGCTTTTCTGCTCGTGTACACTCAAGCCAGAACTTGATTATCGATGCGTTCCATCAAGTGATTTGAAAAACCAATTTAAAGAGCAAATGAAGAATATTTGGCAAGATAAATGGAACAATGTATTAAATAATAAACTTAAATCTATTAAAACATCGATTGAGCCATGGAAATCATCATCTAGGGAGAAAAGAAGAGAAGAAGTAGTACTTACCCGCATGCGCATAGGCCACAGCATACTCACCCATAGCTTTCTGCTACGTCGTGAGGACCCGCCTGAGTGCGATGAATGTCTGGAGCCGCTAACTGTCCGTCACCTGTTGCTGGACTGTGACGGGTTCCGGGATCTGCGGCGTCGGCTGCAGATGCCGCGGGACCTGGAACAGATCCTGGGCGACGAGACGAAGGCAGTCGACCGCCTGGTTAGCTTTCTTAAGGAAGCCGGAATATTTTATCTACTCTAGGACTTACCTTTGATAACCATCTGTGATTTAGACATAAGTATATTTTATTGTTTTACACTCTTTACACATTTATTTTAACACGACTCAGATGCAAATATTTATAAAGAATCCATCTGGGTCAATTGCACACTTTTGTGTGAAGTGTATTTTAACTTATCATCTAGTCAATATACGTTTTTATTTATATTACATCTTTCTTTTAACACGACCCAGTTGCAAGTATTTATAAAGAATGCATCTGGGTCAAATACACACTTTTGTGTGATGTGTATTTTAACTTACCATCTAGTCATGATACGTTTTTATTTATCCACATTTTTGTGTGACATATATTTTACTAACTTACAATATAGTCATTGTACATATTATTATATATACGTATATTATCACTACAAGTTAAATGTTTTGATATAATATAAAGAATTCGGCGCAACATAACCTCGTCGTTGACGCGCCGTTAAATCATAATAATCTAATCTAATCTAATGCATGCATCCTCAAAAAAATCTTTATTCTCCCAAAATCATAATAATTTCATTAAAACAGCAAGTCTGATGCAAACGAACGGATTTGCATTGCGCAGGAGAGAGCAGTAAGAAAATGAAACGGACCTATTGTATCGTGCGTGCAGCACTTCCTACTGAGACGCTGACAAGTAGAGAATATCGATTAATTTTAAAGCAACACTACATGAATGTAAATTATAATTGTTATTTACTAAAAAGGGGAAAACAAACGTAAATTGCACAGACACTTGTTGTTTTGTTCTCGAAAAATTGTGTAAACTCCCTGAAGCTGTCCTGAAATCACCAGCCAGCCGCGCTGTGCTGAATGAACATGTTAGTCGGCAGTCGGAGGCTCAACAAGTCAGACGTGTGTGTGCTGCTGCGCGCTCTGTGTGTTTAAAACGCATTGCTTCAATGTAACTACGCACAAGTTATTGAGGGGTTACTATGCTCTCGCACTTATATTTAATATCTATCTACTTTCTATACATTCATTTACAAATATCCTTCAAGGATAGTTTATAAATCATAGAGAGAATAATGAACTCGGGTGTTGGCATGAACAGCAACATTTGATTTATAGATTAATATATATATGTATAATGAGATGACTTATTTTGAAAAAGGGGAAATTACGCTATTATACTACACACCTGGAGATACCTGTAGTACTTTTATACCGATTTGCATGGGTTTGCCGGGTTTTTATTTTTAATACACATTCAAGCATATACTTATTCAAGCAATTTGAACAAGCTGCAGTCTGCTTGGGTGTTGAAGAATAGAACTGTGATGTCTGGCTGCAGGGAATCTGAGCAGTCCTCGTCAGTGTAGTGAGCGGTGAAGAAGTGTTATGATGAGGTGTGGTTGGTTCAACTAATCTTTGTTTGATCACCCGCGACTTCTTGGCTGGCTGAATGTTATCTACTGGATCGTCCAGAAAATCATCATCATCATATAGATAAAAGGTTGCCGTGTTCTCTTTCTTCTTTTGGGGCGCCCAGCATTCCTCTGTGAACACCTCGTTTTTATCAACGAATATTTTCATATCATTTACAAGATTTTCATCTTTTTATCTTCACATTTAAGACGAGAGAGAAATGTGTTTTTTAATCACGACAAGGAAACAACAGATACTAAAGGCAGTGACTTTCGATAGTTTTCTTCAAGTATCCCAATCTGTTTATATTGCGTTTCGAGAAAATTAAATAAGAACTGAAAAGATTGAATGTAAATTGATGACACGTTTGACACTACGTTTTAATTCGGAATATTTATCTGTTTGGAGACCACCATCTTGTCTACTTTCTTTTATTATTAGATAAAGAGTTGGAAACTATTTTAACAACCTACAAACTCGGGATTTTTCTTGTTAAGAAATTCGATTATTATTGCTTTCACAGACTAAGATTCCTGGATGATTTGCTTCCTCATCATGACCGTCGCTTTAATGGTTTCGAGTTAATTATGTGTCGGTGGTGGAGCTCTTCAGTTAATCGAGAAGATCTTGCATATCTGATGGATCATCGCTCATCGTCTCGTTGCTCTGGAATTCGGTGTAAACGACTTCTTCATCCAAGCTCTTGACACACACACATGGAAAGCAGTAACCTACCTTCTCATCAATCATTCAATCAGCTCAACATTTAGTGAAAATTTCCAGCACCAATAAATGAGTAATAGCTTATGTATTATTGGTGTTGTCAATTTGTATTCGATCCAAATTGTTGAAAATATATTAAAAACAAATAAAAGTAATACGTGAAACTACAAAGTTAATAGTGAAAATGATGTGCGCTTTATGACCTCGTCCTTGACGCGCCGTTAAACCAAAATAATCTAATCTAAAATCTAAATTTAAATAAATAAAATGTTCTAATGTTTTCAATCTACCTCTCTGTCTGCGATCAACTCGAGGAAAACTTAACTGGAGCAACATGGTGGCGACGTCCCATCAGTGACTTTTGGAGAAGCAAGTGCACATCCAGTAGTGTTAAAAATATTTGTTTCCCCCATTTAAATGTTTCCGCCCCTTTGTAATAGTACCCATGATGCATCTTGTTGTCAGAAACCCAGGAGGACAGGAAGAGCTAGACCCCATAAGCCAATCGAGGTGGATGTGTTCGGGTTGATTCATCTTTGAGTATCTGGGTCCATCTTGCACCCCATAATTATTATTGTCTATTATATTGAGTCGTATTTAATTAAATCATTGTGTACTTGTATCTTCGACTATTTATTGAAAACTCCGCACCTTAAATATAATCCGAACATCACAGTTTATTTTGAATACCGAAACCTTTAACAGTAGTGTGACGTCAGCTTTGTTTGCTTTTGTCATCGAGTGCAACTTCGCCGTCAATGTTAACTGCTTGTTGATTCATCTGCCGTGCTTTAGTCAGACGGATTCTTGATTTTTGTTTTAACTTACTTAATTTTTGGAGTGCTCGTTCACTTGGCGTTTTAGCATCTGGTTATTATAGAATACGCCGCCCATCACACATGTCAGTTTTATCACGTATTTTTAGTTATGAACTCATCGCTCCTGTGATGTAACACGTAGATCGTAGACGTACACGTAGAACGCTCCTTACTTCGGGAAGGTCATCCTGTGGATCGTCTTCCGTCAGGTCCTTCAACGTGAACGCTCGGCGTTTCTAGACGTATCGGTTGGGACCGACAGCCTGCCGTGGGACATTTCTTTCTCCAGTAGCTGCTGCTGCACCTGATGCAGGATCATCGGGAGTAGATTCATTCTCTGATGTGCTAGGCCTGTGCCTGTCTAATATTCCCAAGTCAATTGAAGCATCAGAATCGCCATCGGCGAAATCGTCTTTCGCTTGATATGTCAATATCTAACTCATCAAGAAGGGGTAGCAACTGCTCCAGATGACCAATTACTGTAAAGAATAAATAAACTTCAATTACAAATTATGTTGACAGCAATGTACAATTTTAAGGTTATGTATTCCAGCGTGAGATTGGTCCCAAAACTCACGATCGTGATTCTCAAGTTTAATGAGCAGAAAACGTAATTAATTGTTGATTATCTACTACTAAAATATTTTTAATATCATTAATAAACAATATAAGTGGCATACGTAATCTTTATTCAATAAATAATTACCGTTTTCTTGCTGAAATAAAAATACTTACAATTGCGCCTTTGCCATGTAAACAAAGATGACTTTTGTCGCGAAGTGCTGTAAGCCCTAAGCCCAAAGTATTGAAATGCAATATAAAATAATTGGACCGTGTTATGCCATAAGGATCCAAGCGCCAATTCATTGAACTGAGATTATTGGACATTGGCGTACAGCCATATAATAAAATACACGATACCTTCTTTACCTAAGACTTGTCACATATGATTAGATAACATATTGAAATTTCATTTTCAGGAATTTTGGTTCATATTCAATGACCTATTTTAATAAAAACAGAAAAAATGGCGCTTGGTTCCTTTTTGCGAAATTGCAAATGTGACATTTCGATTTTTGCAAAAAGGATCCAAGTGACAAAATAACATAAGGATAATACAAACAATGTCCATTACTATTTTTTTAAAGTAATAACAAGTGCTTAGTACCTAATTAGTAATTTAGTGCTTCAAAAACAATATTAGTTAAACATTTAAAAATGTATTTAATTAATTGGTGTGATGATAGGAGGCATAGAAAATGGTTTTAATTATAATCTTAAACACTTTAATAAGATTTGATTTTATTCATCTTAAAAATTACATGTATAAGGTTTTCTAAACCTTTTATTTGGCATAATCCAAGAAAATCATCATAATTAGTAGGTTAAATATTCATAATTATTCGAGTGGGATTTAATAAACAACATTAAAAATTATCTAGATAGCTCTGCTCTTTAAAAAATTTCACATGTACTTGCGTTATCCAAGGTATCTGTTCTTGTTATTCAACAATGGATGAAAACAAGAACATACTTGGATAACGGAACTGCATGTGAAATTTTTTCAAAATCAGAGCTATCTAGATAATTTTTAATGTTGTCTATTACGATTATTCAATTTTCTTCTTCTTCCACATCGAAGTCTACGTTTCCATTGTAACCCTCAATATCGTCGATAACGTTTTCATCCGACCTCAACGTCTGGTAGAAAGGTTTAGCGTCATCTGGTATGAGATGCATCATCGACTGAATATCGTCAATCTTTGGCTTGGATATTGCCTTACCGTTAGGCCATAAGGAGACGAGATTGTCTGAGAACTTGACTTGAGGTGGGCGCCCTCGAGTTTTTCTTTGCAGATCGACTTCACGAAACTCCTCTTCATCGTGACCAGTCTTTAAGAAAAAGGAGAAAGGAGATTCTGTATCCAAAAAGATTTCTCTGATCTTCAGCCAGTTGATTTTGTTTTTGTTGACATCTTGCTTTCGATTGACAATTAATTTCTCCAGACTGGAAGTCCCAAAGAAGTCGGCCGTTTGCATCATAGTGACGATAAATGGGTTTTTCTTACGGCATAGCTCCATTACGCGCACATAATCTGATGGCAAATACAGTCTCTCATGGCGCTTCAGTGCGGTCTCAATGTCGCCAAAATCAGAATCATTAGGAAGGAAGCTGTGACCGGATACGAGGAAGCGTAAGCTGATAGTTTTCAATGTCGGATGCTGTTCCAAAATCGTTTTCAGCATTAAAACAAGTTTTATATTGCGATTTTGGCCTCCGCACGAATCTGACCACAACACCAAGTTCTTTACACTATTGGCAACATGTTTTTCTATATGCTTCTTCAAACATGATCCGACTTCCTGGGCTCCCCTGCCGGCAGTACCTTCTACCCACACGTAACCGAATCCTTTATCAGTTTTCCCAGAATGGATTCCAGAGTTGTATAACCAGATCTGGCGTTTGTAGAAAACAATATTAGTTGGAATTCTCGGTAATGGGAGTGTTTTCTCGAGGTCAAAAGTAAGCGCTTCAAATTCAGGATCAGTGCTGGCTTTCTGCATATCTCCCTTGAGCTTCTTTTGCGCATTTTCTGCCATTTCGAGGTGCTCAACATGTGACTTAGTAAATTCAAGTTTCTCTTCATTGTTGCTAGCACTTTGGATCAGTGCTGCCAGATTATCACATGCATTGCACGTGTCTTTTTTTAAAGCTTTACGCCTAATGTTGAAATTGCGATAAAAAATTTCCTTGTACTTCGACATACTCACTGGATTATTTCCAGGATGCTCACTTTTATAGTTCTCGTACATTACTGGTATGGTCATGTGGCTTTCGACAAAATAACGATCGCTCTGCCGCTCTCGACGGTAGTGGGATTTGTATTTTGGTACTTTACCGATATGAGCAATTACGTTTTCAATCTCGGAATCAACAAGGCGATTCACAGATGGCTGATTACCACGCGCATCTTTTAATGTATTGGATTTCAGTTTTTTGAGAGCCGTGTTAACTCTCCTTGGCGTGATTCTCAAAGTTTGCACGTACGTATCACGACACACTTCAATATCATTTAGTTTGTACACTCGAGTACACGTTCGTCGATTTGATTGCGTATTCCTCTTCCGGCGAATATCAATTTCTTTCACTGTCGCACAAATAAATAAATTTTGAGCACCATATGAAGCGAGCTTCCAAAATTCTTTAAAGATCTTGCGCCGTCGCTGCTCTTTAACAGTCGCAGAACATTTATTTTTACATTTACAAACATAGAAACGAAATTGTTTCGGTGATTTTTTCACACCTTTGACTGTAATGTAGGGCATATTGCTATTCCTTTTTAGTTTTGCCATTCCTCGGTTCTGTGAGAGATGTTTCCTTTTACGACCCTTCTTTGGTCTACATTCGTGTGTTATCTGTCCTTCCTGATCCTCATTTTCACTAGCTTCACCATCTTCACTAGCTTCACCATCTTCACTAGCTTCACCATCTTCACTAGCTTCACCAACTTCGTCAGCTTCACCAACTTCTTCAGCTTCACCCTCTATAATATTTTCTGTGGCATGTGATTCTGGACTGGGCAATATTGAATGAAGAATGATTGGGAAAGAATGATCCTCCATAACGAACTCTCCGTCCGTTTCAACAGTATTGTCGAACGACTCAACATAATCAATCGTTACATTTTCTGCCAACATAAAGTCCGGGGACAACAGTTGAGTTGGTAGAATCACGGGAACAGCAGTTTCATTCTTCTTGTGTGAAGCCTCCTGTTGATATAATATATTGTGTTTGTAATCCAATATTTAAACGGATTAACATAAAGTAAGTATTTACTTTCATGAAGGTGTAGGGAATATACCAATAACTACCTAGGAAGCTAAAATTGTCAACCCTAACCTAACATTGAGACTCAAGCAAATGCTACATAATAGAAGTGGATTGCGTATAATAAAATGGATGAAAATTCACTTACGAGATTCCCCAGGGCCATTGATAATATTCTTTTGCCTCGGTCTGTCATTATGATATGAATAAAATGTATCCCCATAAAAAAACACTCCGTGTAAAAATACCAGCCAAGTCTCTTCAACTTAAAAAAAAATAATGAAATCTAAAAATTCTGCACTGAAAAGTAGTGATATCAAAAAATTAGCCAAGTCAAAACTTTATTTGAAAATCAAAAAATACTTGGCGCATCGTGTACATAAATAGCTTGGAAGTATAAGCCAATTATAAATTATACATGAAATATACATATACATAGTATACCTATAATGCCCTAAAAAAAACGATGCGCCAAGTATTTTTTGATTTTCAAATAAAGTTTTGACTTGGCTAATTTTTTGATATCACTACTTTTCAGTGCAGAATTTTTAGATTTCATTATTTTTTTTTAAGTTGAAGAGACTTGGCTGGTATTTTTACACGGAGTGTTTTTTTATGGGGATATCACTAGTTTTTTTAGTTTATTTACACAACTTTTAACACATATCGGAGCAACAATGACTAATTCCTTTAAAAAAATAGGCCATTTCCGAATTGGTTACTACGAAAAAATGTGTTTGGTGCTAAATATAAGCTTATTTTGATATTCCATGTAGAATTGCGAAAGCATTGTTCCAATAGGTCCAGCCGTTTTCGAGATATGGCATCACTTCCGGTTTTCATAATGGCGGCTGAAATTACAGCCACCTAGAATTTATTTCTATAAATGTTATGTATCATTATAAGCCTTCTGAATTTGTAGTTATTGTAGTAAGAGGTGATTCAAGTCTGATTCTTCATTTTTATGACGTCATTTCCGGTTTCGGTAATAGTAAATGTATATTTTGACTATTGATATTCCATAAACATGACCGTCTGAATCATTTGGCGATAGTTTTATTCCGATCGGTGTAGTCGTTTTCGAGATATGACGTCACTTCCGGTTTCAAAATGGCGCCTTCCGGTTGGTTTTATAAAAAGGCACCTCAGACGCCAAAAGTGCACATGTGGTAAAAATTTCAAGTCGATCGGTTAAGCCGTTTAGGCTGTGGCGGTGACAGCGGTGTTTCGTGATATCATCATCAGATGGAGATAGGTTATAAAAGGGGTGTAATTTCACTGTTTTCACGGCCCTCTAGCCCACAAATGGCATTACCTATTGTTCCCAAATTTAGTATATGTTGTCAGGTGGGCCATAGCTCGAAATTAAGTTATTTCGCAACAATGTGAGATTTCCCAATTTTGAGATCCAGTAGGCCGAGAATGCCATGTTGTTGCTTACAGTAAAAGTGTTTGGTCTGCTCCTCAGTTTATTAGGCATTTACGGTATGTTGAGTGAGTGTGAGTGTATAGTACGACTTGGCTGGGTGGAGCGACCGCTCCACTAGATTTCATATTTTTTATCATAGCCCTAGTAAAACGAAAAGATCACCAAAGCATCACCATAACGTCGCAATAAGATAACTAACATCACCAAACGATCGCCAAAAGTAAACCTAGCATTACCAAAATTTTTGAGCAAAAGAATATACATTAACAAAACATCACCAATTTACACCAAAAGATAACCAACAAACCAAAGCATTACCAAAGCATTTCCAAATGTAAACCACTAATCCCGTCTTATAAACCAAAAGATCGTCAAACGATCACCATGGTTTGCAAGAGAAGGGTAAACCAAAGCATCACCATGGTAATGCTTTGGTAATCTCCCCTTGTAAACCAAAATATAGTCAAACGATCACCATGGTTTGCAAGAGAAGGGTAAACCAAAGCATCACCATGGTAATGCTTTGGTAATCTCTCCTTGTAAACCAAAAGATCGTCAAACGATCACCATGGTTTGCAAGAGAAGGGTAAACCAAAGCATCACCATGGTAATGCTTTGGTGATGCTTTATAATGTAATTTTCTCCTATAGTTATCCAGTGTGCTCCAGTGCCCATTAAGCTAAGTATTGTAATTCAAATTTAGGGTAGGGATGGGCGATTCTATTTTCATAAATATTGATTTTTGCATTGATTTTCTGCATTTCGATTTATCTGTGAATCGATTCTCCCAGACTGATTTTCACGATTATGCCATTGAGTTTGTGTTTTCTTACATTTGATAAAATAATACGCGTTAGAATTGATTCTACTTTTGGCTATCTATTTTTTCAACTATCTGCATTCTGATTTAATCACTGAATTAAAAAATAATAATAATCGCTGGTTGTGGGTTTGAATTACATTTTGGTAAAATCTTAATGATTTGCAGTTGATAACAGTTAATCCAATCTATGCTTTTACTGTAGGTATAACCAATCACTGTCCACTTCCATTTCACAAACATGATTGGGGCTTATTGACTTATAAATATGCAAGTCTGTTTAATTGTCAATATACCATTGTAAAGTTAATAAACTACAAATATATAGGTACATAAATAAATACGTATTCTGTAGGTTATTATCAGAGCTGGGCGATTCAGTCCAAGAATCGATTGAGTGATTTACAATTAAAAGAAACAGTTCTGATCTCCTGGGCAGTGCTAAACACAAGATTCAATTCGAGTAGAGAGGCGTCTATGAGATACCATCGTTGAAAATATTATTGCAACACATCTGCCTCCATGGCACAGAGCTAGCGCTGCGAGATGTCACGACGAGGGTCCCGGCTACATTCTTCGTCGCAGTCGAATAATTTAATTTCGCATGTTTGTTACAGCTGACCAGTTATCTTCAAATATCTGGTTTAAATGTGCATACGAATGTTAATTAAAGTGTAATAATGAATTAAAGTTTTGAATTTTGTTTGTAATTATTCGTTACTCTTTGGTGACGTTTTGGAAATGCTTTCGCGATGCTTTGGTAATGCTTTGGTGATGCTTTGGTAATGCTTTCGTGATGCTTTGGTAATGCTTTGGCGATGCTTTGGTAATGCTTTGGCGATGCTTTGGTAATGCTTTGGTAATGCTTTCGTGATGCTTTGGTAATGCTTCGGTTTTTTGTAGGTTTTCATGGTGATGCTTTGGTGATGCTTTGGTTATGCTTTGGTTTAATTTGGCAATGTTTTGGTAATGCTTTGGTAATGCTTTGGTGACGTTTTGCTATCCATGCATGAAAATTGGTTTGCTTTTGGCTTGCAAAAGCATCACCAAAGCATCGTTTTGTGAAACAAATGAACCTAAATGGTGATGCTTTGGTTTGCTTTTGGCTTACGTTTTTGGTTTGCTTTTGGCTTACTTTTGGCTATCTTTTGGTGATGTTATTTTTCTACTAGGGAGGCGTGCGCAGGAGAAATCATTAGGGGGGGCCAACATGGGCGCCGGCAGGATTAATGACGGTTGGGGAAAGTCCAAGAAAAACTAAATTGCCACGGGTGAAGGGGGGTGTGGGGGGCGCGCCTAGCACCTGGCCCCGCAGGGCGTTTTTTGGTTTTTTAACACTTTGAAATCAATTTTAAAACGTTTTGAGGAGCATTTTCTTTACAAATTCATTTTTTTTAAATTTTACACAACTTTTCACTACAATAAGGTGACGGGGGCATGCCCCAAAACCTGGCCTGGCAGAGCGTTTTTAGTATTTTGGCACTTCAAAATGAATTTGAGACGTTTTAAGGTGCATTTTGTTCCCAAAACTTTATTTTTTTTATGACACAAAAATATAAATTGATATGAAAGGGGGTTCGGGGGCCAAGCCCCCGAGAAAATATTCTCTGAAGGTCATACATACTAGAGCAATTTTGAGGCATATTAAAAAGAAATTTTTAGGGGAAAAAACCTAGAAATTCATGAAAAACTTGTGTTTTTGGAAGGTAGGTACTTTATAGCAATTTTTTTTCCAAAATATTGTGTTTTTGATCAACCTAGTACTTGATTCCAGTGATTTAAGCAACTCCAGTCTGCCCCGCAGGGAGATTTTTTTTGTTAAATCCCTTTAAAAACAAAATTTTGACATTATGAGGTCCACATTTTATAATTTTTTAGTTGAGGCTGACCCATTAGGGGGGGCCAAGACCACCCGCCCCCCCCCCCCCCCCCCGTGCGCATGCCTATGTTTTTTATCATAATTTGGCAATTAGGCGCCCCCTGGAAGCTTGCGCCCAATGATGGGTAATCCGCCCCTGCCAGCGTGCGTGAGTGAAAAACGTGGCCGCGTGACGAGACCCCGCGTGAGTCAAAAATCACATACGCGCTCACCTCTAGTAGGTACCTACCTAGGTACCTACTACTAGTTTTAAAAGTACCTAGTCAAATATTAAAAACTTACGGATCTGAGCCCCATTCTGAAGGCAAGCTTTTACTACGTTGACTTTGCCATTTGCACATGCCTTTACAAAAACCTCTTGAACTTCAAGTAACACTTCTGGTGTCACGGTCTGTTTCTGTACCGCTGCTGCGTCATCACATGCCACATTCATATCAGCATGAACTATATCAGCCATAGTGTCTAGCCAAAGACTACTTGCGGCAATTATGTATGTATCTAGGTACCTACTGCACAAAACGAGAAAACTGGCACAGTTCTAAAACTTTTGATTAGTAGAACCGTCAATGGTAGAACAATAATTACATTACATTCACAGCCTTCTCGATCAGTGGCGGCTATTACAGTGTGCAAGGTGTGACAATTGCACACCTGATCATCCAAGAAAATTATTTAAAAGTGCTCCCTAATCCAGGAAGTAGGAAGTTAAATCCCAGAAAAAAACACTCCGTGTAAAAAAGGCAGCCAAGTCTCTTTACTTAAAAAAAATCAACACCGAAAAGGAGTGATATCAAAAAAGGAGCCAAGTCAATGACATTTCCAAATATTTAATCGTATCTTTGAAATAAAAGTATAAACACCGAGAAATACTTTACAAAAGGACTTGGCGCATCGTTTTTTTAAAGACATCATTCTATCCTAAAAGTGGAAAGATGATTAACAAGTAGGTACATATTCCTCTTTTTATTTGAGCCAGTATCTATGAATCAAGCTACTTTTGGTAATGGCTATTTTATAATTTTGTAATGGCGATAGAAGAAAGATGTCATGCTGTAATAGAAGTAATAATAAGGGAGGTAGAATTAAATAACAAGGAAGTGGGCTCATATATATTCTTATAGCACTGTTAATATGGTGATATTAGAAGGATATCTTTTCATAATTTGATCATGACTGAGGGAAATCATGAAAAGTTGTCAAATAATTACTAACTATTTATAGAACACTATTATATTATGGAAGTATATTATTATGGTATATATTATACCATTATATGGTATATATTATTATGGTTTTAATAGTTGTTCAATGTGACTTCACTGTGTACTTTATGAAATGTATTGTTATAAAATGTGGATTAATAGAAATGTATTTCATTGTGAGAAGGTGTAACGCATGAGACTTAATTATGTTGACCACGAATCAATAATATGAAGATAACTATTGTGTATTTATAGAAAACATAGTGAACAAGTTTCATCGCGTATATATTCAAATAGAAAATATTTTACAGTAGGTATGTAGGTATAATATGTAATTGAAAGTTGTGTCCCTATTATTCTAAAAATTCTAAATTACGGTTGTATATAAATGGCATATGCTTATGAATAGAAAAATGTCTTAAAAAAAACGATGCGCCAAGTCCTTTTGTAAAGTATTTCTCGGTGTTTATACTTTTATTTCAAAGATACGATTAAATATTTGGAAATGTCATTGACTTGGCTCCTTTTTTGATATCACTCCTTTTCGGTGTTGATTTTTTTTAAGTAAAGAGACTTGGCTGCCTTTTTTACACGGAGTGTTTTTTTCTGGGATATCACTTCTTTTATTAGTTTATTCATACAGCTTGTAGCACATGTCCGAGCAAGGACTACTTTCTTTAAAAAAATACGCCTCAACCGATTAGGATAGGTACTAAGAAATTACAATCGGTCCAGCCGTTTTCGATATATTATAACGTCCCTTCCGGTTTTGAAATGAAGGCCGAAATTAATGTAAAATTGCATAATTTGATTGCAATCGGTACAGCCGTTTTCGATATATTATAACGTCCCTTCCGGTTTTGAAATGGCGGCCGAAAATAATGTCGTCTTGAATTCATAATTATTAGTCATACTATTTCCAAAATTTGGTTGCAATCGGTACAGCCGCTTTCGATAATGACGTCACTTCGGTTTTAACAATGGCGGCCGAAAATAATGTCGTCTTTAATTCATAATTATTAGTCCTACACATTTCCAAAATTTGGTTGCAATTGGTACAGCCGTTTTCGATATATGACGTCACTTCCGGTTTTGACAATGGCGGCCGAAAATAATGTCGTCTTTATTTCATAATTATATTAGTCCGACATAATTCTAAAATTTGGTTGCAATCGGTACATCCGTTTTCGATAAATGACGTCACTTCCGGTTTTAACAATGGCGGCCGAAATACATGTCGTATTGAATTCATAATTATAAGTCCTACACAATTCCAAAATTTAGTTGCAATCGGTACAGCCGTTTTCGTTATATGACGTCACTTCCGGTTTTAGAAAATGGCGGCCGAGAGCACTGCAACCTTGAATTTATAATTATTTACAATGAATGTTTAATAAATATCTATTTAAAAGTATAAAGTGGTGAATTGAGTGTCCTTTAGAATATTAATGACGTCATTTAGCATTTTTATGACGTCATTTCCGGTATAGGTAATAAGAAAACAATTTAGTTTTATCTAGTTGATACTTCATGAATGACCTTCTGAATTCAATAGCGCTAATTTCCGTCAAATCGCTCATGCCGTTTTCAATATATGACGTCATTTCCGGTTTCATTTAGTGGTTCCTGCCGCCATTTCCGGTACCGTTAATTTGTATATTCATTTATCCCAATTGATTTTTCAAATAGATTGCAGAATGAATATACATGAGCTAGTTCAGTGGCAATCGGTACAGGCGTTTTCGATGTATGACGTCACTTCCGGTTTCAGGAATGGCGGCCGAGAACACAGTGTATTGAAATTATAATTTTGTATTGTCTTTGTTACAATGTAAGATAATGATATGTGTATTTAAAGTATAATTTGATGAAATAAGCTAAATATTGCAAATTTATGACGTCACTTCCGGTTTAGAATATAAGAAAATTATATTTTTAAGTAACATACTTCATATAGATGACCATCTAAATCGAATGGCGCTAATTTCGTTCTAATCGGTCCAGCCGTTTTTCATATATGACGTCACTTCCGGTTTAAAAATGGCGGCACAAAAAATCACAAGAGGCAAGGTATCATCAGACGCCAAAAGTGCATATGTGGTAAAAATTTCAGGTTGATCGGTTCAGCCGTTTAGGCTGTGGCGGTGACAGCGACCTTTTCTGATATCATCTGAAGAAGAAGAAGAAGAAGAAGAAGAAGAAGAAAGCGGTGTAATTTCACGATTTTCACTGCCCTCTAGGTCGTAAACGGCATGACTGGTTGTTGTCGCGTGATGTATATGTTGTCAGGTGGGCCATAGCTCAAAATTAAGACATTTCACAACAATGAGAGATTTTTCATAGTTGAGATCCAGTAGGCTGAAAATGCTATGTTGTTGCTTACAGTAAAAGTAGTTGGTCTGCTCCTCAGTTTATATAGGCATTTACGGTATATGTAGAGTGACTGTGAGTGTACGGTACGACTTGGCTGTGTGGAGCGACCGCTCCACTAGATTCATAACATGAAACAATGAACACAATGAACACAACGTGCTTCAATTCACGGCCATTTTGGATTACAAACTCTGGCGCTTGGATCCTTATTGCATAGCTTAGATATTACAATGTCGCTTGGATCCTTATTGCGTAACACGATTTCTGATTTTGGCGCTTGGATCCTTTTTCAATTTTTTATTTATGGAGTTTAATGTGTATTAGAGGCCTGATGTCGCTTGGATCTTTTTTGTTTTATGCTCTCTACACCAAGTAGATGGTATATTAACATCTAACTCAAAATCTTCAAAATGTCGCTTGGATCCTTATTGCATAACACGGTCCAATTTAACTCTTATATGAAGGTTACATTTAAAGAGGCTGTCGAAGTAATCTGAAGAGAGTGTCAGTAAGGTGGTGCTCTCAGGTGGCTATTTTGTGAGCCATTTTGATCTCTGTCTTGGATTGAATTGCATAGATTAATACATTTTGGTGGTATGTCCTGTGCTGCTCTCAGGTGGTCAGACTTCGCAACAACACTGTCTCTTGCATCAATTGATGTGCATAATTTAACAAATTTAGATGAACCATCTCAAGAATCTTCCTAATGTCTTCTATTTGTATCTTTATTTCTTCTTCTCGCTTTCCATGCGTTGTACTCGCGTATTGAGGTTGCCATGCGCTTGTAGAGTGATGCACTATGTTTGGGAATTGAAGTCGTCTCGGGTAGCTCAACTGATTGATGTGGATTCGAAAGGCCGTAATTCTGCAATTACCGCACACTGCTGTAGGTGTACACTTGCAGTTCCTTGTCTTTCTCCCCCGGTAAGGGGAACGTTCTTGTACGGAACTCCCCTCCTCCATATTCCTCAGCGGGGCCAACTGGTCGGGGAATTGAAGGTAGAACTGCGGCAGTTGCTGCTGAGCTGCTGCGGCGGCGGTGGCATCTTTCTCCGCATTATCCTGGGCGCGACTGCCTGAGCCAACTTGTGTCAGTGAAATTTAACTTGATGCATAAATCAGGCTTGGCGATTTATGAGACATTCTAGATATAAAGGGTGGTTTGTATGAGCTGCATTGTGAGCCACTTTCCCCACCGACGGCTGCCCTCTTATCGCGGTGTTGGGGTTTGTGTTGGCTAATTATCCATTGCAGCTACGCCGGCGAGCATATGCTCATGTGTAAGGGCTACCCATGCCGGACAGGTCAGTGGTGAGGTCCAGACAAAGAGCAGCGAGGGTCGGCCTAACCATGCCCTTCCTTGAATTTGCGGTCACCATCGGGCCGGCCTTCCCCGTCGAGATGTTTGCGAGATGTTGCTGTACAGTTTGCGACCAATATTTCTCTTTAAAAGCCTCTTCAAATTTGTCAATGTTCTCAACGGGATTATTTACATACCAGTCTGCTGCTTTTCCATGTAAACACTTGACAATGATTCCCAGCTTCTGATTGTTATTCACATTGAATGTTGAAAAACGCTCTTTGATTAGCTTCAAAAATTGCATTGCGTTTATTGGGCAACTCTCTTCCCCATTAAATCTTATTGCCTCTTGTATCAGCGACTCAGTACAATGTTTTGCAAATTGTAACTCGTTATTTGCGTGACAGATGACATTTAATGTTGTTCCAGTCTTCTTTGCATTTTCATCTACTTTCTTACTTACGTCCTCTATTTTCTCCTTCATAGCTGAAATGCTTTCATTCTTCTCTTTATCCTTTCTTTCAAATCGCGAGCTTAATGAAAATAGCTCCAGACTGAGTTTCTTATCACGTTCATCGATCTCAGTGTTGATCTTTACTAATTCGGATTTTACTTTTTCCTCTACACTGCTCGTTTGTTCTCCAATTGATTCTATGTAAGACTTAATAACCTCCAACTCTGTGTCGACTTTATCATTTACTCTCTGTACGCTCTCCTCTACATTTGAGACCCTAGTTTCGACCTTTTTCAAATCGGCTCTAATTTCACTCACGACCTCCCTGACATTTTCAGTTTTTAACAATAACTCTCGTATTTCCTTTCCTCTCTCTTCGTCTTTCTTATCCCTTTCTTCTTTTTCCTTCTGTTTTTCGTTTTTACTTTCCTCCTTTTCCTTCTGTTTTTCGTTTTTACTTTCCTCCTTTTCTTTTAGTTTCTCTAGTTTCCTATTCATTTCCTTGATAGCTTCTTTCTCTTGTTGTTCTTGCTTTTCCTTTTCTCTTGCTTCCCTTTCCTTCATTAGGAATTCCATAATTGAACTATTGAATTCTTTCTCACCGAATTGTGAATATATACTGTCAGCTCTGGCTTCTTTTTGTCTCTCTTCAAAGATTGGCATTTCAACATGAGGTAGCGAGTCATCGTGTTCGTCCTCCCCTATCACCTGGCTCCTAGTTACCTCGAGTTCACTAACCACTGACTGGTCCCCCGCCCCCTCTACAGTCTCATCTAAATCTACAGTTGACGCTAAACTTGCATCTCGATCTGCCATCGTAACAGATGTAATGAACTAACATGCACAAATCTACAGTTGGCTTTATCTTTACGTTAACGGGTTGATTCTATGTAAAATTTCCAATTCATGAAAATTTTACGCAATGCCTGTGTCCACAAGTTTCAGAACAACTGAGTACTCTTTCACAATCAAGAAAACAATTATTTCTTTCAAAACAATTGCTCCCAGGAATGTTATTCGAGCCCCACACGTTGAGCGCCACTGAAACCTGCGGGATTTGGCTCAGAGGGTAGAACACAAAGAATCAGCAATATTATAATCTGTTTATTATAAAGAAAATAAATGTTCATTGATGTGAAAAGAGCAATCAAAAATTATGAAACAATATTACGTTCGATACGTCGGCAGTAGTGATGATGTCGTCTGGTTTGTTTACTTCCGCGTAAACAAGTGGATGGCGTTGACTCTTGCGTAGTGTGTCCCGTGAACTCCAGTCCACCAGCAGAATGAAATGACTGGATATGTCACCTCCTTCAGCTGCGATGCGATGATGTTGTCTAATAACCCCTTGGTTACCAGGACGTCCAGCAGTCCGTGCACAAGGAGTGACCTCCTCGAGCAGTTGGATCAAGTTGGCTCAGGCTGATGACGTTCGTGGCTGCAGACTCGTCGGTTTCTCCCGGAGTTGCAATTCACTAACTTTTATACTTTAACATTTACTGACTTTAATGTTGAAACTGTTCAGTTGATCACTTGTAACTTGAAATTGTCTTAATGCAATATTATTTGCCTCAGCATTAGGCTTGAAGTTTGAATTTACTGGGTTGACGTTTATACAAAAATGTTATTTTAATGTTTACCTTCGATCACATCGGCACTGTCTCGCTGAAACTATACTATGTTGCGTGCACAAGGCTTCACGGTTCGCGAGGCAGGTCTCACTGCTCTGAGAAAACTCCGACTGATGAAGTTTGGCTGGTAGCTTGACGTTTTATACCCTCTCACCTCGGTTTACCGCCAAAGAATATGATTGGTTGGTTTCGTACACGTGGTAGCTATTTTTAGGCATTCTGTCATTTCTAAAGCCCGCGAAACGACTTTCTTTCTGCACGTAGGCCCATGCTTTTCTTGGAATCACTGAAAACTAGTCTGGCTGACTGGTTTTGTAGCGTTATCACAATGACTGGTTCACTTGTTATTACGTGGTGACATCACAATTTAGGTAAGGTCACATACTTTTTATATGGATTCACTCACTTTCTTGATATAATTGCACATTGTTAAACTTATTTGATTGCTCGTTATATTTTTGTCTATATTTTGATTGCTGTTGAATTTAAAGATTGTAAGTTTACATAATGATTCTAATTAATTACTTTGTGTTCAGTTAACCTTGACTCTAAGAATGCCATGCTACAAGCTTGTTCATTCTTTAAACCTATTTCAAGCAAACATCATTATTTTTTAAAGTTTATTTTCTAACCTAGATAGGCCAACTTGTTACATAATAGTTCTTTATTATTGTTAAATTCAACATTTGTTAAATCTGTGTACCATCGACAAAGGAACATTAAAAATAGTAATTGGTGAGTTTTTACAATCAGACTTATTAGTGATCTAATTCCTACGTCAAACTTCTATCCTTAATAAATCCTATAAAAGCAACTATTGACAAGGATTTGATTTTAACATCAAGCCTACGACCTCTCGGACGTAGTCATGCTATCAACATCATAACTTTATCTTGCAATCAGGTTTTATCTTGCAATCAGGTGCATTGCAAGGACCTCGGCTTCGCTACAGTAGCAACCAGGTGGTGTATAGCTCCACGAACTCTTAGTGTACCATCACGCTGCCAAGGCCCAGGACGACCTTGCTTGCTATTCTCAGTAGCTGTCTACCTTGTTTGGCTTTCAAGTCTTCCTCATGTTTGCTGTCTTTCGTTAGCATGACCTGGCATGATGTCTGAAACACGACATGCAACACCTGTCCATGTCCTTATAGTTGTATGCTTTTCCTCTTATAACAGGTTTCCTCCTGTGATGAATGAATAATTAAATACAATCTATCATTTGTCAATGTTTTGTCACATGAAAATCATGTCGTGCTGTATACTTTTTCATTAAAATATCATTAAAATTTAATTATCATAACGAGATGTGTGTGTAATTCCCGCAGTACTTTGGGGTCGCTTACGACTAGGAGTACCCCCAGCCTCAAAGTAGAGTTCCCGGATGACAAAAAGCTGTTGCTAAGCTTTCTTCGGAAGTCTTCTTTTAATTTTGGCTTTCGCCTTGCCCAATGAACTTGCGCTTTTAAAAACTGGGGAAGTCGGAGTCACAAGTTGCTATAGACGGATTCCATTTCCTTGTTATCTCTTTCTCTGCCTACATTTTGATGGTTCTTGCCTTTGCTTTCAAATTTGCTTCTTTTCACAAAGACTCCCGTATGGTGCTCGGCAACGTAGCCACTGCGGCAGCTGTCCTGCTTCGGCTTGCGGGAGAAGTTTGACGTTGTTGCGCTTTATAGGCATCCATCTTGCCATCTCTTTGCAACTTCTCGCGATACGTTTTCATTTTTTCTGCAGCAGTTAAAACCATCTAAAAGAAATCAAGTAGCTACTGAGTATCTGTGCCATTTAACCTATAATATAGAGTACGGTAACTCGCGCACCAACACCTTGTTGTATGACTTGGCTGGCGCTGATAACCTCGCTGTTGAGCGCCATAAACCTTTCATCAAATCCAAACGCATTGTCCGATTATATTTTTTTTCCAGTAAGAGGCATTGGTAGAACAAAGAAAAAATAATGTTGAAGCAAGCTTGTCTACCTATACAGTATTTAAACGAAGCAATCGAGACAGGAAGGATTCCAAATATTCCTCTCTCTGATTGGTTGAAGTAGCGCATGCTCAGAATGATTTGGCGCGATTTTTCAAATGCTTTTTAATAACAATTAGGCTCGTAATAACCAAAGTTAAATTGTGCTGGATTAAATTCAACTGTTTCACTCATTTTGAGGTATCTGATTGGCTTAGTCCAATTTAGTCCAATATTTAGTT
The DNA here is from genome assembly GCA_934045905.1 of Leuctra nigra. NCBI lineage: Eukaryota > Metazoa > Arthropoda > Insecta > Plecoptera > Leuctridae > Leuctra > Leuctra nigra. Next base: position 23,659,089 of record OW203768.1, on the reverse strand, counting down.
AATCCGGCTCAGATTAACTTTGGTTATACCGGCCCTTACTACGTTAGCCTTTAAATATAAATTTTTACATGTGGGAAAAATATGAAATTGGTAAGTTTAAGACAACATTTATTAGTGGTCATATAATAGCACCTCAAAATTAAAATTAAATTCAAGATTATAACACACAATAACGGTCAATTCAACTTCACTTTGTTCACAAGAATCATGAAGTATCTTCCGACTTAAATGGCCATGTCCAAATAAAAATTTACGATTATATACCTAATTACAAGATGATATTATAGTACATCAAAATTAAAATTAAATTCAAGAAAATTATCTCAAATGTCTTCTGATTTAAATTGCCATGTCCATAGAAAAATTACATCAGTTTAAGTTACATAGGTATACCTAAATAGTAAATATTACAAGATGATATTATAGCACATCAAAATTAAAATTAAATACAAGAAAATTATCTCAAATGTCTTCTGATTTAAATTGCCATGTCCATAGAAAAATTACATCAGTTTAAGTTACATAGGTATACCTAAATAGTAAATACTACAAGATGATATTATAGCACATCAAAATTAAAATTAAATACAAGAAAATTATCTCAAATGTCTTCTGATTTAAATGGCCATGTCCATAGAAGAATTACATCAGTTAATAAGTTACGTATAGTCTACCTAATTACAAGATGATATTATAGCACCTCAAAATGAAAATTAAATACAAGACCGTTTTCCAAAACTAATAATGAGATTCAATCATGGTTTTTATACAAATTTACCATCACATTATCATCATCAACTAATTTACCATCACGTAGATATTGTTAGTAGAGATGATCAAAACTTGAATGAATATTTAACACTTCATGATTCTTGTCATTAAGTCCTTGAATAATGTTGATGTGCTGCTTTGAAGAAGGTTTGCAAAATGTAACACTACTGTCTTTCACAGAACGCTTCCTCTTCGTAGAATAAAAGCGAGTTTGGGGCTCCACATTTTTATTTGCAGGCTCCTTATTTCCACCATCATCTAAGTCGACATCGTCCAATGAACTTCTGCGTTTGATGTCTTTAGTAATGTCAATTAACTGGTCAAGTCTTTTAATGACTACATTCGAATCTTCTTCCGTAAACTCCAAGGAGGAGACTTGTCCCATCAGAAGATTTAACTTTTCCATCATCAATTTCTTCGTGTCTGCAGTTTGATGAAGTATCGCATTGTGCGCTTGTACAGCGGAGAGCAGATCAGCAGTGGTTGAATCTTCAACATCAGCATCTAGTTTATCCATCAAGAGAACATCGTTTTCTAGTGGATCTGATGACCTGCGTACACATGCATGAATATGCTTGCAAATATTGAATTTGATAAGATTATCAATGCAGTTACAACTGTACATGTGGACACAGATGTTACAGGTGGGACAAAGAAATTGACAGTTGTTTACACATGATGGTTCAGAGTTCTTCAGTACGGTGTACTGAATATCAGAGTTACTACTCGATGTAACCTCCCACACCGGTCCCTCAAATGACTGTATCATTGAATCAGTTATTTGATCACTACGCCGATGACTCAAATGTATACTGCTGACACGCTGCGAAGGCTTATTTTTTGTAACCTTTATCAGACGCTCAAAAATCTTATCACGGCTGAACTTAATCAAAGCCGTTATACATGTATCCATTCGCTTATTCTTCTTACCTTGAAGGTAAAAATGTTTAAATACTTTATGGAGTGCCTCTAAATACATGTTTGTATTAATCCCAGAACCTATACGAAAGCAGTACGCCCACATTTCTGATCGAGTAGAATAGTGTTTTCGGAAGTATTCACCAAACTCCTTGGTCGATTCATCATCAGTTAGTTCTTGAATTAACTGTTCTTGAGAGATTGCAAACTGATTAGGATTAGTTTCTTGCAAAAGTACACGTACGGCCTTGTAGATAAGAGCTTTCATTTCATTACTACCCGTAATTTTCTCTCTGATACTTTTTCGCCAATTTTTATCGACGTGCCAAGTGCACAAAAGCCTTTGCTTTGATGGACCCATCACAATTTCCCAGGCATTGTAGAACGAAGGGTCATCGTCTGACATGAATACATCGGTTTCAATATTTCCTACTCTATCACGGACGGTTTTAAAAAATAAGTTCCATGAGAGCGTATCCTTCCTATTACTTAGGCAAAAAGCCCCAGGACAGCCAGATCCATACTCGTCCACGGTCAGAAGTGTCGTCAACTCAAAGTCGTACTGGTTTGTACCATGAGTACTATCTACACATATTTTCTTTTTGCCAAACTGTTCTAACATTTTTCTTTGAAATGACGTCAATATTACCAAAAATAAATCTTTCTTCTCTAACACCCCAGAGGGGTCCTCCACTCCCTGAGGCTTGTACAGAGCAACAGGGTTCTCTTCGACGCCAAGCTTGTTCATACTCTCAACCCACAAGTGAACACTCGTTGCATCATCGGCGTGTTGTCGGCCTACGTGGAGATTAAAGTCTCTCCTGATGTTTCGCAGATGGTTCTTGGTGACAAAACTCTTCGTAGTAATCTGGTCCACAGCTTCATCGCGGATGTCATCCATAATTCTTTCCAATGTCACTCCATCGGCTATTTTTCCTGTGGATAGAAATTTTGTTTTATTGGTTGGATAACTAAATACCTACTACATTTTTTTTAATAAAATCTGACTATCAGAACACAATAGTAGTTACATTTAACGACTATATTCATATTTTGTTACTAGTGAAAGTGCAATTTACCTGCTAGTTGTGTTCGTTCCTCATATGTGAGTGACAGGCGGCTGAAGCTTCTGGAGTGGTTGCAGTGAGTTTTCCAGTAAATCACTTCGACGTCACATTCAGACTCAGTAACAACCATAGAAGAAGGACATGTCCTTTCAATTTTATTCGAACCTTGACTTTTCATCCTTTTTTTCCCAGTTGCTTTTGTAGAAAAACTGCCTGACCGATGACAGTTGTAATAGTATTTCTTCCGATTTCCAAGTACTTTCACTCCTGTCATCAAAACGAACTGTGTGCGTGTTTCTCTTTCGGTCGTTGCCTTCCATAATTGAAATTCTGTAACAATCAAAACATAACCAAAATGTTACGATATTGAAGTGTGTTTGCTAACTTTAATTTTCAATCAGCATAAAATATGAATTGATGACATTTCTATTAGTGAGTCCTACAAGAGCCACTTACCTTTCAGTGAGTTAAATTTCAATTCTTCCTTTTCCGAGTTGATATCGTGAACATCGCTCAAATGGTTCCGCAAATGTTTGGTGTCGGCAAGAACAAAGCAACATTCAGAACATTTTATTTTGCTCATCACCTTCCCGGTAGAAGCAAGTTTGCGAGGAGACGTCTTCGGGCAAGTGGAATGCTTCTTGCGTAGATGTTTATTTAGGTTAAACTTTTTCTGAAAACTTGACTCGCACAAGTGGCATGAAAAGGACTTCAAAGTACCAGGAGATCCTTGTTTGAGTTGAGGCACTATGTTGTGCACATTGCGCAAATGTTTGTAGAGATTGTAAGAATTTGACAGTGACTTATCACATAAATAGCACGATTCCATGACTAAAGATACCTATAGTATTACTTTACTTATCACAATACCTACTACCTAGCACTATTCCATGACCACGAACGTCATAAAAACACACAAAAAGTCACAAAAGAAGTCATAACCTCAAATCTTACACCTACTTACACCTTGCAATTTCTTCTAAGTCCCAGAATATCATAGTGCGCATGCGCTACTCCAACCAATCAGAGAGAGGAATATTAGGAATCCTTCCTTTCTTGATTGCTTCGTGTATTTAAATCTTAACAAAAAATATCGTTGTTGAAGTAACTCGCTTATCACCAAAAATGCATCAAATTCAAATGGGATTTTCTGTAAATCTCAGATTTACAGAACGACGTGTTGTCCACGTGTTGTGACGTGTTGTCCAGATGTTGGCACCTGCATGTTCCAATCAATACAGGCGATGTTGACTTTCCATGTGAGAATAACAGGTCGGTCCGCTACGACCACTGCGATGTTGTTCACACAGTTGGTGAATTTGAACTGGTCGTGACGAATCACTGACTTGACGTCTCTCGTCTGCGCGTTGGACTCTGTGATGTTGTAGAAGTCAGATGTTTGCCAGCTATGAGTCGGAACCGAGCTGCAGGGATTACACTGCCGTCAGTGAATGAAAAGCTAACGGCAACTGAAACAAACATGGTTCAGGCTGACTCGAAGTGCTCTGTGTGTTTAACACGCATTGCTTCAATGTAATTCTGTTATCTTCAATTATCCATTTGATGTGCTAAACGAACACAAGATCTCTAAATATATCCGAAGTCTGCAAGTTGTTTTTCATGGACCATAAGACTATAACTTTCAAGGAAACTTAATAAAACATCAATGTTTGATGTCAAGTATTCAAAATGTTGGGAGAAGGAGAGGAAGTTGACGGATCTTCTTATGTCTTTAAGTGATGATACAGTATAAACTATCACTGATTTGTAGTGCTAACCGATTGATTCAGCTGCTGTTGACTGTGTTTCATGTAGATACCAGCGTGCCAGGGTACATTCTTACATGTATGTCTCGATATATGTAGTGAGTGACGTCATATTTACCTGTTATCACAAATCAGGGGCCATCAGAGTTGCTGCGCATTCTTGAATGTTTCCAACTGGCAATTCTTAAGTAAAAGGAATAAAAACGCCAACACTAACCCATCAGGTGAGGAAACGGTTGGCTGAAGTCCGTCGACAGCCATTCGGCTATGCTGTCTACATCTTCTACGGAAATAAAAGAAATACACTCAGTTCAGAGTGGATGAGAGGTGCTTGACTCACAGGGTGTAAAAAAACCTAACCCTTATCAACGTGATCGATGTCCATATGCGACACAGCTTTCTTGGGAGTCACAAGGAATTTTCTTTGGTATTTAGTAAATACCATGTCTAGACCCCCCGACGGCTGCTTCCTTTGCGCGGTGGTGGGGTTTGGGTTAATTGACGGTTAACTGCACTATTACTAAACTATAGCTCGAATTACCGTCAATATTTTGTAGAATGGAGAAATAATTAATAGGTATGTGGTGGTCGGTTGGTTTTTATAATCAAATACTCAAACTTCACGTGCTTGAAATTTGCATTTACCTCTGTGTTTTCGTCTGTATAATCTAGTTTTGGAAAGGGACTTAGAATTTTGCAAGCAATTTATGTGACCGCGGGTGTACCTTGGATCTGTATGATGCTGCAGAATGACCATTGAACATAAATTTTGGAAACTAATCTTTCGTATTCAAGCAATTTGAACAAGCTGCAGTCTGCTTAGGTGTTGAAGAATAGAACTGTGATGCCTGGCTGCAGGGAATCTGAGCAGTCCTCGTCAGTGTAGTGAGCAGGGAAGAAGTGTTAGTTAGTGTTAGTGTGGTTGGTTCTACTGATCTTAACACCCGCGACTTCTTGGCTGGCTAAATGATGAGGTTTGTTCGTTTGCCCTGCTCGAACCTGCTTGGAGCAGCTCCGATCACGCGATGGCCGTTCGTCTGTTTTCGAGCAACTTTGAGCAGCCTGCTCGTGGCCGTTCGGCTGCCATCGAGCAGGGTCGGATCAGAGCAGGTCGAGCAAGTTCGAGCATATATTTCTGCTCGGACTTTTTGGACCGAGCAAGACGAGTGAGTTCTGCACGCGCGGAAAGTACGAAGATTTTGATTTGAATTACAAAATATTATTACAAAGATAGTAATGTGGCGACGTGTTTTTAGTACCAGTTTTGTTTCAACACCAAGTAGCAATATTGTTAATAATTATATCTTTGATATTCCGTCAGAATTTACGTATTAATATGTCCGTAAATTATTTACAAATGGCGCTAAAAACAAGAAATGGCCGTTCGCCAGCTACCAAAAAGAGCAGCAGCTCGAAGTTGCTCGGGCCTAAAAATGACGTCATCCAATGTTGCTCTGCTCTGAACCTGTTCTTGCTCGAACTTGCTCGAAGTTGCACTGGATTTTGGCAAATGATGATCGTCATCATCTAGAGAAAAGGTTGGGCGTGTTCTCTTTCTTCTTACGGTGCGCCCAGCATTCATATTGATGTATGTGTCCTCTGTGAACACCTTATTTTTCACAACGAATATTTTCAAATAATTTGCAAGATTAACATCTTTTTATCTTCACATGTAAGACAAGAGAGAGAAATTTGTTTTCTAATCACGACAATGAAACAACTTATACTAAAGGCAGTGAGTGACTTTTAGTAGTTATCTTCAAGGATCCCAATCTGTTTATAGTTCGTTTCGAGAAAATCAAATAAGAACTGAAAAGATTGAGTTAAAATTAATGACTACACACGTTTCTATGCGCTTTCAGGCGCTTTACCGCCGTGTTCTTCACAATTTTGTTACACACGGTGCATAATGCAACACCTATTTTTGTTTCTGCATTTATTTTGAATGTAAACCCATAACCATGCCGGTCGTTATGCCGGGGGTGACCAAAAGATGACGATTTACTGTAATCTAGCACACTTGGTCATGATAAAGATAATGATCATTCAATATTGAATCAAAAGTTAACTTTCACCTAGTACGTCTACCACACTTGGTCATGATAATGATAATGATCATTCAGTATTGAATCAAAAGTTAACTTTCACCTAGTACGTCTAGCACACTTGGTCATGATAATGATACTGATCATTCATAGTCGTGCAGTAACAGAATTAAAATTAGACATTTGTCACATCGGTCTTATATTATGCTGAAAATTTGCACAAATGTTCTTCACCCCCTAACACAACCACCATTCAAAAAAACCCAAAAAAACTTCACCGGAAGTCACCCCAAAAAAATAAAAACAAAAAATTATGGACGTCCAGGGAATCCGGTCATTTCAAACATACAATGCGTTATCTACGAAAGTAATTGGAATACAATTATGAAAAAAATACAGGATACCGAAAACATATTGGCGAAGATGTTGGTGCAGGTGTCATTGGCCAAAATGTTTTTGTTTTGATTGTATGCATTTTTGAAACTGCATTTATTTTGCACTTATTTTGACCGCACTTGTTTTGTATTTTAATCGTTTGAGAAAAATTTCTCGCGATGACCTATTATTTTTTGGGTGGAAAATGAAGAGTATATATCCATGAAGTTTTGTGAATTTTTTCAGATTTATTGGACGCGATCTAATTAGTGAAATGGTATTTTTAGTTTAGTTTCCGCGGAACGTTTTTCCTCTCGCGCTGCTCCCGACCTGACTGTACACATGTACACTATTGCGCGTTAGGATTGGTAGGTTCGAGGTACAATACAAATTACGTTATAATTGATAACTTTTACTCTGGTGTAGTATACAATCTGTTACATTATGTTCGCAAACATCTCACACTGTAAACAACAAACTTCGTGTTTCGTTTTCAATTATTTTTAGAATTGTAAAATAAGAAACTATTATGTATCAAATGTGAGATGTGAGCTCCGGCGTAAATAATTTTATGATTCGTTTAAGAGGTTTTCGAGGCATTGTATTACGATACCGGTATGTGTTGCTGATGTTGATATTGTCAGTTGTGTAATCTATTTTTTTTTCTCGACTGCAGGGGAGGGCGGTTTCGCACTTAGGACAACTATGGGGCCAACTTTTCACTTTCTTTTTTCACAATTACACTCAACAACTTACTATGAAATATTCAGTTAGCGTATAGCACTCACACTTGACTACAGTTGTTACTTACTTCCACAGTCCGATTTCTTCTGTTCTCTTTACTCTCTAAAAACCCACCAGTTTCTCACAATTCTTAAAAATTATATAAAACTATTTATGATTGGTTGACACAGGCCAATGGTATGAGCTCTTTCAGAATCAGGTGCAGTGTTTGGGTGCAAGTTAACTTGAAACCACCCTCAAATATTAAGATTTTTACTTTCCACCCTCACTCTTGACCTTTGACATTGACCAGATGGTCTACCCTCAGATCTGACTCCCAAGAAATACACTAAATTTTATAGGTTTAGAACTAACAAGCACCGAATCTTATTTCTTTGACTCTTCATTGCCGCAGGACATGGCTTTTAAACCTCACTTTTACTTCAAAAGACCAAAACTGAAGTTAAACACGTGTAGTGATTAAAATTGACAAGTTCATAAATTTGGAAAAGACATTAAATATCAAGATCCCACTGTCCTGCGGTATGTTATGTTCAGGATGATGCATTCAGTTCAGAACATTCCTGGAGGAATGATGTGCATTTCCTTTTGCTCAGTTTTCAAAGTGCAGTGAAAGTGTTTTGCGTATAGTGTATAGCTATAGTGTATTATGCTATAGTGCATATACCTAGTGTATAGCTATTTGCGTATAATCTGTTACCTACCATCTAACAATTCTATATTTTATTATATTTAATACTAAATGTGGGGGTGAGAATCACAGTCACATTCTTGAACAATAATGGGTAAGTTAAGGAGGGATCTCCGAATTATTGTCATGTATAGAATTTCTTCATATTTTGCATGGTTGTGTAAAATTTAATTCTCTATCACATAGGCGAAAAAAAAATGGGCAACGTGGACTAACTTCGGAGATATTGCACTTTAAAGTTTCTTATACCCCCTATCTTTTAGCATGGCGGCCTTGAAAATCATTAGCATGTGACAACGAAACATATTTTTTAGCACCCTTCCTGCCTATAGATTTTTTTTAAAACTAACAAAAGATACATTAGGTTGTGTAGAATATTATAAAAAATTGAGAAACGTATGATCGTGGGCATTTGAAAGAGTTATAAAGGTTTTAAATCGCAGTTTGAAAGTTGACTTGGCAACACTGCAATGGGTTGAGAAATGGCTATTATTCCAAGCGGGCTCTGATTGGCTGTTTGCTTAGAAATGTGGCGCTTGATTTAAATCTATATTTAGTGGTTAATTCATGAGTTCCTTTATAAAATTTAAATATCTTTTGCAGTTTAATTGGATTATTTCGTCATGTTATTGGTTGTATACCTATTGGTTAAAAATATTTATTTTATTTTTCAAGAAGTAAATGGTCATGATACTTTTAAAACTATTATTGAGCAATTCATTCCTTCTCTGTGAAAATCAATAATTCTATTATTCAATTCAAATAAATTGGAGGATTTATTTTAGGATTTTATTAAAATTTTGGGATAGGTACCTAAGGAAATCTATGCAACTCTGGGCACAAAATAAAAAATGAGTAGATACTATTTCAGTGACTATAATTTTATGCTAACAAGTTCTGACAAAATATTTCTTGTAAAATTAATTATGGCAAATTATGATCACATAAAATACTGGCACACAAAAAATATCTTATAAAACTAATATAAAAATGTGGTAACATATTGAGCAAAATTGACTTAGGCACTTGATTCAGGTGACAAAAAGTGATTTACAATAGTTATGGTAATTTTTTCATTTTTTGTCACTTTCTCCTGTAGAAGTGTCCTAATCCCAACAGCATTTGAGGCTAGGAAAGAATTTTCAATTATGCTGTATGTCATTCCTGCGTTGGCCATTTTTATTTTTTTTTTTATTTTTTATTTTTTATTTAACAATCACACAATACAATTATACAATAAAAAGTAAACTGTAGCCCCACAAAGCCAAAAAATGGCTTGACTTCGGGGCAGATACATAAATTATAATAATAACACAGAAAAATTGTACGAACTCTTCAAATACAAAATAAATACCTATAAATATACATAACCATACTCACAAAAATAAACTTTTTAAACATACAAATCTGTGCAGAAATACCCAAGTTCTTGAATGGAAGAAGCGATGCTTTATTGTTCTTGCTCTGGATGGCATTTGACTTTCTCATGCAATAGTCTTTGAAAGGAATAGCCTGCTTTTTAATAATATTGTCTGATGGTATTGCACATATTGCTTGGAGAGTCAAAACATCACTAAGTGCATTATGTGCCGTACCTATCGCAACTGATAAATCAGCAGCGATGTCCTCCTGTTTGTACGAGTGACGATCAGGAAATGCTGCTTTACACACTTTCAGGCTGTCTACAATGTCAGATATCAAAACTTGGCAATGCTCTAATAGTCCTACCTCTGTCGTTTCTTTTATAAGGAACCTCAGATCAAAACCTATATTGTGCCCAACCAAGACCACCCTTTTATTAATTTCGATCAAGAAATTGATAAATCCAGCCCATGCGTCGTGTTTGGACACTGTTTCAAGTCGGTTGCCATGCAAGAATAAACTATTATTGCTTTTAGAGAGTCCTGTAACTTCAGTAACCTTCGATGGAATAGATGTTGGTAAAACATATGCCTCGTATGTTTCATCGTTGGAAACTGCTGCAATTTGGACAACTTCAGAATTTGTCGATAATCCCGAGGTCTCCAAATCAAAGAAAACATACTGCGATTCGCCTTCGGATCTGGACAATAGTTGAACAGGCAACACCTGGACGGTCGAGTTATTCTCTCTCAATAGTCCCATACCGGAGTGGTACATTGTCCCTTCCTTCGCTTCTTGGGCAGAAGTCTCGTTGTTTCTCTTCATTCGAAGATGGACACGTCTTTTTTTAAATGTGATCTGTTTTCTAACCATCTTCTTTTTTAGCCGAAGAGCATCCATTTTCTTACGATGAGCAACAGTGTGAACACCTGGAGACAGCGTCAGTTTCTTACAAACCGGTAGTACATAACTCGTTCCCTCATTTGTTTGTGAAACGGCACACGCCACACGATAGTCCAGCGACTGCGAACCACTGAAGCACTTAGATTTTGGGGCCTTTGATGCCACAACAGAATTGAACGATTCGTTCACTTGGGTAGAACCACAAGGAGCTATCTTGCTTGCATTTCTGGCAAACCGTTGTAATAACTCCTGTAAATCATTGAACAGCTCTACCTTAGTAAGACACTCGCCTCGAGGTAAACTGTTGTATTTTGTGAGAGGGTCAGATTTATGTCGACACCAGCTCTCACAATCGGAGTGGTTACCAAAAACATGATTACTAATGTTTAGAAGCGCCTTCTCTAAACCATCAGGATTTCCCTTATTTTGTCCAACAGCAAATGAAAAACAACGTTTCAAATACTTTATGACCTTAGTGGAAAGAACAGAGTGCTTCGTCTTTAATTTGTATAGTGAATTATTGAACCCCTTTTTTACATGATTCAAGTCCGACCATTTAACTATATCCGACCGCCGAGCCCTAATCCCTGCCATCGTTGACGAGTCTTCATCGCCGATGATCACTCCTAGCTCGACACCACTCGCTTCAAAAAGAGAGTTGTCTGTAGCCAGTTCTACTGCCAGGTCTGCCTCCATGGCTTTTGCACTTCTAGAAAAGTTGCATCTGCAATCATGTTCCACGATAGGTTAGTCGGCTCGTTCAAATTGGCACTGTCGACACCATTTCACTCGTGTGCCGTAGCTTAATACCTTTTTAGAGTAATGTCCCATCAACGCGCCATGTCCTAAAACAAGGAAAACAGAACAAAAATCACCAATAGACACACTTTGAAACACCATTACTTTTACTATTGCCAATGTTGTATTGAAATATCTGCCATCTGCAACCGCTCTCATCGTAATTGATAGGTAATACATTGTTGAATAATGAATAATCTTTGTCTTCCGATTTTTTAGTTTGGATACGATTATAAAATAATTCAGTAGACACTACTAACTTTGGCTATTTTGCATTTTGTAGTTTTCTTATTAGGTATGTCAATTTCGATTGTTTCAATACTTTTAATGAAGATCACTGAATAGTGGTGGGAAAATGTAGGTAGATTTTTAATACCTAAAATAAAGTTTGTGAAAGTTCAAAGTACCTATTGAATTATTACTTGTATTATTAGTGCCTTATGCATCATGTTTATAAATGAAAATTTATATAGGTTGGAAACTCTTTCTCAGCTGTCAACCTCTTCTGGTTGAGCTTTAGGTAATTCACTAGATTTGTAATTGTAGAATCCTTGATAACTATTTTTCAACTTAATATTTCTTTTCTTAACATAAATAATACAACCTATATTCCAATTTACCTGACAAGCTATTATAACTCTTCCCATTGCCTCTGCTTTGCCAGCCCATGTCGAACGACCCAATAATTCTGCTGGTTACTGGTGTCGGCGGAGTTTCGAGGGATGCTGTCGTCATGACCGAGGGCGCTGCTGGCGTTGGATTGACGTTGTGCGTTGTCGTTGTTTCGAGGGATGCTGTCCTTATCACCGAGGGCGCTGCTGGCGATGGATTGACGTTGTGCGTTGTTGTTGTTTCGAGGGATGCTGTCCTTATCACCGAGGGCGCTGCTGGCGATGGATTGACGTTGTGCGTTGTCGTTGTTTCGAGGGATGCTGTCTTTTTGACAGAGGGCGCTGCTGGCGATGGATTGACGTTGTGCGTTGTTGTTGTTTCGAGGGATGCTGTCCTTATCACCGAGGGCGCTGCTGGCGATGGATTGACGTTGTGCGTTGTCGTTGTTTCGAGGGATGCTGTCCTTATCACCGAGGGCGCTGCTGGCGATGGATTGACGTTGTGCGTTGTTGTTGTTTCGAGGGATGCTGTCCTTATCACCGAGGGCGCTGCTGGCGATGGATTGACGTTGTGCGTTGTCGTTGTTTCGAGGGATGCTGTCTTTTTGACAGAGGGCGCTGCTGGCGATGGATTGACGTTGTGCGTTGTTGTTGTTTCGAGGGATGCTGTCCTTATCACCGAGGGCGCTGCTGGCGATGGATTGACGTTGTGCGTTGTCGTTGTTTCGAGGGATGCTGTCTTTATGACCGAGGGCGCTGCTGGCGATGGATTGATGTTGTGCGTTGTTGTTGTTTCGAGGGATGCTGTCCTTATCACCGAGGGCGCTGCTGGCGATGGATTGACGTTGTGCGTTGTCGTTGTTTCGAGGGATGCTGTCTTTATGACCGAGGGCGCTGCTGGCGATGGATTGATGTTGTGCGTTGTCGTTGTTTCAAGGGATGCTGTCTTTATGACCGAGGGCGGTGCTGGAGTTGGATTCAAGTCGTGTGTTTCGAGGGATGATGTCCTTATGACCGAGGGTGTTGTCTCCGTAACAGCTGAAGCAGCGTTTGTTAAATCCCTCTCCAAATTTATCATTTTCAAACATGACTCCCTGGCCACAGCTTCCACAGCCGGCCCAACCAATCTCTCGTGCCTTTTTAATAGACTGGCAGGCACTGGTGGCATATTTAAAGAGCTGAACAGGGTGTTAACCTGGGAGTGTCCCAAGCCAGCATCAAGCATTCCTGCAAAGTAAATAGGTAGGGATATTAGAACATTTTCTAATTTGCTGTTGTGTAGAAGAAAATATAGATGAAAATAATAATAAAAAGTACTTACCCCAGAGCAAGCTTTAAATTCCCATCGTAGGTATCTGGACCTGGTTTAATGCCGGTGGTTTCACTGTTTATTTTTGAAGTCTTTACTTTGTGAATGGTTCCACACTTCAAACATGACACGTCCAGTATTGAGCAGATGCCAATTCTTCTTTCTTTCACAACATTCCGCAATGAAAGAGTAACATCACAACTTTGGCAGAAAAGGTCGTGCGCCATAACCTGCAAGTCCACAATCCTACGACCTTGCACAATCGACTGTGGACTTATTTCTACGCCTGAACTTACATTAACTTGTGGCTCTAATTTAAAACAAACCTTCTTTCTCTTCTCAAACTCTTTTTTACTAATGAAACCTCGTTTTCCCCGTAATTTGTCCACATGTGGCAATTTTGAACAACTTTGCAGTGGATCCGCCATCTTGATTTCTTGATAGACTGCCAGAGAAGTTCAACGTTGCCTTGTTTATATTGTTACAGTGTTGCATGACTTTTTATTTTAAAAGTAGATGAGAGTTTTGGCATTTTCATGTTAACAGACTTAGTAAATTACCAAATAATAAATTTGGTTTAAAAGAATATTAAAAAATACGCTCTTAAAATAAGATATTCATATAAATACGACTCTCAAATTATACACTTGGCATCATGGCTACTTACACCCTGCCTCCGTCCTATGCGAGTCAAATCAGAGACTATATCCGTTTAGTAAAAATAATATAATTAATAAGGTATTATTTCTGTGTGAAGAATGGTGTTAATACCTAATATAAGTATAAAAATAATAGTTGGTTTTATTAAAAGCGAAAATATAAGCACACTTATTTGATTTGTGAAAAATATTTCAGAGTAAAGACTCTAATATACTAGCTCCAGAAACACACAGCCCCCTGAATATGAGGTGAGGAACTATTGGAAGAAGTTGGTGTGGGCTGTGCTTATATCACTCATCCCTCCTTAACCTATAATATAGAGTACGGTAACTCGCGCATCAAAATTTAACCTTTCATCAAATCCAATCGCATCAATCCGAGTATAATTTTTTTTCAGTAAGAGGCATGGGTAGAACTAAGAAATAATAATGTTGAAGCAAGCTTGTCTACCTATACATTATTTAAGTCTTAATGCATCCAATTCAAATAGGATTTTCTGTAAATCCCAGAATTACAGAACGACGTGTTGTCCACGTGTTGTGACGTGTTGTCCAGATGTTGGCACCTGCATGTTCCAATCAATACAGGCGATGTTGACTTTCTATGTGAGAATAACAGGTCGGTCCGCTACGACCACTGCGATGTTGTTCACACAGTTGGTGAATTTGAACTGGTCGTGACGAATCACTGACTTGACGTCTCTCGTCTGCGCATTGGACTCTGTGATGTTGTAGAAGTCAGATGTTTGCCAGCTATGAGTCGGAACCGAGCTGCAGGGATTACACTGCCGTCAGCGAATGAAAAGCTAACTGCAACTGAAACAAACAAGGTTCAGGCTGACTCGATGTGCTCTGTGTGTAACACGAATTGCTTCAATGGTCCCCCCGAAGGACTGCCACCTTGACGCGGTGGTGGGGCTTAAGGGGCCAACCCACGGGCTGGTCCCAGCTAAGAGCAGTCCACTCATTGCACAGCGGGATTCGTGCATACCATCATTTCACCATCATTTTTATCTATTTTTATTTTTTCTGTCTCATCTTTAAATGCAATTCCTGCTTGTGCCATGAGTAATGTTGACGACTATGCAATACAGACATTCTTGTTATTCACTTGCATCCGGTCATATAGGTTCCTGAATGGTGACCAGAGTGTGGCTTTGGGAGCAGACAACACTTTTCTCATTTCACCACATCACCCTCATCATCATTCTCGTCATCTCTTACTTACCTGTCTCTTCTTTCCTTAGTTTTTCTTTCTTCTTCTTCCATTTTCTGTCGGCTTCCGGGGCTCACTAAAACGCCCAGCCGCGTGTTTGCCGTGCGTGGAGACCCGTAAGGGAGGAAAGGACTATCCTGGTAGCTGAGGATTCGTGGCATATAAAACCACCATAATCCAACACTCTGCTTTGGCTTCTGCTTCTTCCGAAACGGGAGGCTGGGGACTAATCCATCCCCAGCCAACCGGCTTGTTCGTATGTGTTAAAGCTACAACATGGATGAGCGGGTGGCCTACATTGGCATGATGACACATACTGGCGTCCCAGTCGGTATGCTGTCACTCATGACTGGTGTAGCGCTACGCGCTATACCTTCTGGACAACCCTGGTATTTCTAAAATATCCCATTTGTGGCTCCGTGGTGGGTGGGGATCCAGAAGATGAATTTATGGTTGATTTTATTATGACGACCACAGCACTCTCCCCCCATTCCCCAATTTTTAACAAAGATAATACAAATACCAATGTAGAAAATACGAACCAAAATACACCTTTACCTCAACTATTTGACAACATTATAGACCCGAAAACTATTTATAAAATGAGCGCAAATACGAAATTCTTTCTAGTTACGAGATCGGAGCAGGAAGCCACTTTCAATGGCGTCTCTCCCTTCAAGCTTCACAGTTTTATTCAAAAAGATATCGGCAGGGTACAAGTGAAGAGACTTAGAGACGGCTCTTTGCTTATAGAAACTGAAACGCAAGAACAATCAACATCTCTAATGTCACTCAAACTGCTGGGCACATTCCCAATCAACGTCGCTCCACACGCAACTCTGAACACTTCCAAGGGCGTCATTTACTCGAGGGATTTACTTTGCTTTTCAGAGGAAGAATTATTAAAAGAATTTGAAAGTCAAAATGCAATATTTATAAAGCGCATAATGTCACGTGTAAATAAAGAACTTGTACCGACGCCAATGATTTCCCTTACTTTCTCGTCAACAACCCTTCCTGAATATATTTTCGCTGGGTTTATTCGAATACCTGTCCGACTGCACATCCCAAACCCATTCAGGTGCACAAAATGTCAACAACTTGGACACACACATCACAGGTGTGAGAAGGCATATGCTTGCGACAGATGCGGCTCTCCGACCGAACATGGAAAACCATGTGACGGGGAGCCCTTCTGCGTCAACTGCAAGGGAGACCATCCATCTTGGTCACGCGAATGCACCACCTGGAAAAGAGAGAAGAAAATATTAGAAATTCAAACAATGGAGAAAATGACACCACAAGATGCGCGACGTAAATTTTTCCAATTATTTCCAAACTTTTCTAAACCTAAAATTACATACGCACAATCAGTAGCAACTCCACCTCTAGTATTTACACCTAAAACATCCGAAAAGTCCGAACTGGAAAATGTATTAAAGATGATGGAACAATTACTCGCAGGACAAACTGAAATGAAAGCTAAAATTGATGAACAGACAAAACAAATAAATGAACTACGAAAAGAAAATGAAACTCTTAAATTAGAAAATATTAAAATTAAATCTAAATTAGAAACAATTAAACCACCCCCTCAAAAGACCCCAGTAAAACCTGCAGCACCATTAAAAACAAGCCCTAGCGTGAAATTAAACAGATCCTCCTCAAACTTAAGTACAGAGGATCGGAGAGCTGCCAAAGTTAAGAAGACTGTAGGCGTCAGTGGTGATAGCGATTTTATGGACACCACTGAAACCAATCCCGCATCGACGGTGATTGGAAATCCTAACTTTGGAGTAGGCTAGTCAAACCATCTGTGATATATTTTATTTTATATTCTATACGTCAATTTTATCATGAATTTTATACAATGGAACTGTAATAGTTTTAACGTTCACAAAGAGGAAATTAAGATTTTATGTGCTGATTTTAATCCTATTGGTTTCCTTTCACAAGAAACCCATTTTAAGCCTTCCTATACACCTATCCTACGTGGATATTCTTTTTACCGAAATACAAGATTTCATGCGATCGGGCGAGTGGAGGTGTGGCGCTGATAAATTATGATAATTATTACGCCGATCAAATTTTGTTACAAACACCATTGCAAGCAGTCGCTGTCAGGATGGTAGCTTTCAGGATCGCAATGTGCAAGATGTGCAAAGCGTGACAAATCGGAGATTTTCAACAACCTTGAATTTAACCTTTAGCTCTTTTTGATCAGTTTTCGAGCAGCTACTAGCTCTTTCATGAGCGAAAATTCTAAGATGCGTTTTATTGCTCTTTTCGCGCTAATTTAGAGGAATGTATACGCTCTTTCAGGAGTGAATATTTTTACAGAACTTTTGAAGACTAAAATAATAGCTTAAAAAGAGCACAAAATCTCCGCTTCTGAGAGAGTAGCAAATTTGAATCTAAAAGTACCATTTTTCGCTCAAAAAGTTCAATTGAGTGCTTCACTCCTTAAAAGAGCGCAAAATTCCGTACTTTTATTTTAGCGTGTAAGAAAGCAACTTTGGGACGCACTTGCTCTTCTTCTTCTCCTCCCACTCCCGAACTATCAGCTACCGTCTCTTCTGACCTCGGCTTCCGATTCCATGATTTGTGGAACAAGCGATTAGGATAACCATTCTGTCGCTGAGTTTCCCGAAGAATACCCGCCTCCTCCTGCAATTGATCAGCATCCGTGATCCTCTTCGAGCGCGTGGCCAGCGTGTATGCCACAGACCGCACCTGAGCCGGATGATGATGAGAGGCAGCATTCAGGTAGCGATTCGTATGTGTCGGCTTCCGATACACAGAATGGCCCAAACTTCCATCTTCTCTCTTGGTCACCATGCAGTCCAAGAAAGGAATCTTGCGGTTCTCTTCGACTTCCATGGTGAACTGGATGTTCGCATGGATGGAGTTAAGATGTGCTAGAAAGTCATCCAAAGCGTCCCTCCCGTGCGTCCAGATGATAAACGTGTCGTCCACGTACCGGAGCCAACATGATGGTTTGAGCAGTGCAGAGTCTAGCGCCCGGTCTTCGAAGTCTTCAAGGTAGAGATTTGCTATCACAGGAGAAAGCGGCGACCCCATATGTGCGCCATATACCTGCTTGTAGAAACGACCAACAAAGATGAAATAAGTTGACGACATGCAGTGGCGGACCATTTCCACGACGTACTTAGGCTGCTTATACTTTGATGATATGATCTCCACAGCATCATCAACTGGAACCCTGGGGAATAATGACACCACATCGAGACTCACCATCAGATCCCCCGGGTTCAGCTTGATTTCTTGTAGAAGCTCTACAAAATGTACTGCGTTTTTAACGTACGACTTTACCTGCTCCGCGAATAGCTGAAGACGTTTTGCAAGATGTTTAGCAAGAGCTTGCGTTGGAGAGTTCACTGCACTGACAATAGGTCGAAGAGGCATTCCAGTCTTATGCACTTTCGGTAAACCATAGAAACGTGGCACTCTTGATCCATTTACCTGTGGCATAATGCGATTCTTTGTCGTCTCATCCATCGGCGAGTCTCTGATCATATTTCTAGTAGCCTTCTCCAGGGAGGGAGTTAGAAGGGTCTTTGGCCATCAATACATAAGTTGGACCACATAACAAGGTATTGATTAAAGCCTTATAATCAACTGTGTCCATTACTACTGTGGCCTTGCCCTTATCCGCCGTCATGATAGTAACATCATGGTTTTTCCGAAGTTCTATTAACGCCCGCATTTCAGCAGGAGTGACATTAGATTCTGGAGATTTGGCTTTGCGTTAGATGGTCACTGTGTCTTGTCTGAGTTGTTCCGCTACAGGTTGTGGAAGCTGACGGACAGCTGCCTCAACTCCACACACGATGCGCTCAAAAGGCAGACGAGATGGGCAAAGGCAAAGTTGAGCCCCTTAGCAAGAACACTCCGCGAAGCGTCGTTCAAAACATGTGACGAGGCGTTTACCACAACGCGATGCATTATTTATGTATTCAAGTTAGTTGAGTTTTGTTTTTCATAACCACCTGTTGTCTGTATTGTTTAATCTGTCAGTCATAAGCCTGAGGAAGACTGATACAAGTCGGTCGAAACGTTGCTGTCAATAAACTCATCAGAATATTACCGCATTATTTAATAATTTAAAGGTAAGATTATTATGTAGTGAGATAATGTGATAAAAAATAATAATTAAGCAAATTAGTAAGCAATGGCAGTAGTAACATAGATATCACCTATTGATTGATGCACAGTGGTAAACAAAGAGGTTTTAGGAACGATAACTCTTTGGTTTATAATGGAACGAACCCAAGTAATCATTGCAGGGGTAATTATATATTTTGGATCACGTTCTATCAAATAACGCATAGTGGGTGAAATATGGAATATGTAGAGTACATTGCTATTCATATACACGATGCTGTCAACACAGCTAAGTCATGTGTTTGTGAAATATTACCACAACGCCTCATCCATCATGTGTCGTGGAGACCAAGTTCTCGCCTAGTATTTACAAATATATTAAATATAACCGAGGAGGCACACTGGACAAATGTCAAAAGGCAGTTCCCTTTCAACTGGCCGCAATACAAAATAAAGACAATTTGCCTGAAAATTATGTATTATTGTTCTCCTGCATTGCCGCCGTGCAAGTATATCTTGCTATACACGACCGCCGCTCCGGGGTTTCAATCTCTTCTCATAGATTGACATCTCCCTCGTCTAGCGTTGCACTTCGTAGTTCTTCTCGGGCTATTACGCTAATGTACAGAGATGTTCATTGTTCGGTAAAAAATAATCTGAAATTATCTAGCATTTTTCATGTGTTCTACAAATGGGCGTGCAACAAGCTAACTAATCCTGCGTAACATGCTGAGTGTGTACTGTGCCGTCCTAGATATAGATTGCAGCATTAATCCTATACCACCGTGCTTATGAACTGAGTAAATACTTTCCAAGCAATATTTATTTAGAATATAATATGAAACTGGAGTACAATACACCACGACTGGACACCGCATCACAAATACATAAAGAAAACAAAGTACAATATAAAGCAATAGTAAGTACGTCTTTATTATTAGCTATCACGCTATTATCAGTCACAAGTAACAATAGATACGGAATACAATATTTATATTGAAAGAACATAAGGTAGAATCATGGTTATGGTTTCTTGCTTAATGAGTACAATATTAAAATACAATATTACATAATGTTCAATCATGGTTATTACATAGTATACCAAAAAGAATGATTATTTCCAGCTACCAGTGCGCATTCATACAAGAATGGGGAAATTGAAAGAAAGGCGAACTAGCTTAATGTAAACTAATCTGGGGCTAAATCAAAAATACTTTCTTAAAAGTGGACCTAATGGTTTTCTTACATAAATTTAAATAAATAAAATGATCTAATTTTTCAATATACACTTAACGCTGTCTGCGATCAACTCAAGAAAAATCTAACTGGAGCAACCTGAAGGCGACGTCACATCAGTGACTTCTGGAGAAGCGTGTGGACATCCAGTAGTGTGACGTCAGCCTTGGTTGCTTTCGTCATCGAGTGCAGCATCGCCGTCAATGTTAACTGCTTTTTGAGTCATCTGCCGTTCTTTAGTCAAGATGGATTCTTGAATATTGTTTAACTAACTTTATTTTTTAGACTGCTCGTTCACATGACGTTTTAGCATTTGGTTATTATAGAGCAACCCGCACCATCACAGATGGCAGTTTTATCACGTATTCATCGTTAAGTTATGAACTCAACGCTCCTATGATTTAGCACGTAGATCGACAATGTGCGTAATATAACCTCGTCGTTGACGCGCCGTTAAACTATATTAATCTACGAACAAAGACCCACTTAACTACTGATCTTTTATATTGACACATTATATACAATTAGGAAGATCAAAAGAAGTGTTCTGTCAAGTCAAACTTTTGACTTTTTCAAAAAAACAGTAATACAGAATAAAAATCAGCCAGTAGTAATCATCGCCCTTCGGCAGAAGCTTGCTTATTTCAAGTTTCCTATGCCTGTCACAGCAGACATTTCGGATGTGTGCCTTCAAAGCTTGTCATCAGGGGATATGTAAACTTAATGTAGCAATACAAAGCAAATTGAAGAATAACCTAATTCTATAAGTTTTGCCACAAAAGTGTATGCTTTTCAGTCCAGCCCTTAAAATATTATTTAATTGTAATAGATCACTTTGGCATGTAGAACGACATATGGTGTATCTATTCTTTTTGTACCCAACAGTGGTTACCATGGAGCTGACACGGTTATAATATCGCACCCTTAGTGTAAAACTGTGGTATCTGCATTTATGTAGTTTCGAGATAATGGGGGTTGAAGTTTGAAATTGTTATGACAAATCAGGTATGGTAAAATTTATATATTTTTTCGCTCCAATTGATCCAAACAATGTATATTGTCAGAGATAATGAAGAATTTTCTGTTTTTACCAATTAAATAGAGATTTATAGCATATACCACTGTTTTACATTATGAATAATGCTAATGATATTGTAGATACCATGGTTTTCAGCAATTACTATTATGAATTTTACTAAACGTAATGTTGACACCATAGCTTTATTGAAGATGCTATTGCTTTACATTAATAAGTTTGTGAACAGTGAAGATTCCGTGGATTTGAGTGATTGTTTGATCAAAATTACAAGGCTTGTTAGGAAAGAATTACCTACTTGTAAATTTCTTTCCACTTTTAGGATAGAATGATGTCTTTAAAAAAACGATGCGCCAAGTCCTTTTGTAAAGTATTTCTCGGTGTTTATTCTTTTATTTCAAAAATACGATTAAATATTTGGAAATGTCATTGACTTGGCTCCTTTTTTGATTTCGAATTACCCGACCCGACCCGGGAAACCCGGATTTTAGAGCTACCCGAACCCGACTCGACCTTTAAAAATGCTGCCCGCACAGCTCTAACTTTTCTGGAAGGATAAAAGCTGATCAGAGCCATGAAATGATCTTATACAGCAGACACAGTAAATTGCATACAAAACTCCACAAAAAAGGCCCCAAGGAATCCCAAAGTTTTGTAGATTTGAGATATTCGATGTTGAACATTTACATTTGAAATCAGAGAAGCACCTTCCTACCACTCATTCTGCTCCTCCCTACGATCCTACTTAACCCTACAAGTGCCAAGGCTAAAAAGTGTCTAGTGCCAGCCCTATTTAGCAGAAATGTGGACATAATTGGGAAAATTAATTTGAAGATGAAATAATTGATCAACAATATTGGGATTGGTTTAAAAGTTTCAGAAGACTCCAAAGAATCATATGAGTGCATGACATTTTAGTTTTTTTCGAAATATCAATTGATTAAAAATATAATTAATCGTATAAAATTTAATTACAAATAAAAAGGTATTTTGCCAAATTATTTGCACAAAATAATCACTAATGACCATGATCGTTTTTATCAAACTAAATGTAATTTACAATGCTGAGAAATACCAAAAAAATAATCAAACAATTATATGCAATAGAATAAAAGATACGTCGATTTTAGTAGTTGCGCATGCGCAATTGCACACATGGTAACAATAGGCGAGAATTCACCACCATCTTTATGAATCATGTTTCACGGCCTTCTAAAGTAATTTTACCGACTGATCCAGCTCAACAATTGATCCACTATTGATCAAATAAACAAATCCACCAATAAAATACACTGTGCGCCCTTAAATAAAATTTAGGGCCCCAATTTTATGAAGTGTCGAAAAAATCGACGTTGGCACTAGAAATACAGTTTCAAGTGTCGAAAAAATCGACGTTGGCACTTGGAGGGTTAATTAACCACCCTTTATACAACATTGATGAATTTATTAATGAATCCAATGTCAACCCTTGATTCCAACTTTAGTTAGAAAATGTTTAGTTAATTAAAACATTTTGGTTAGTTAGTTATATTATAATTAATACTCAATCACATAATATTTTAGTCTACCTGAATCAGTTTATACTCTCTAGCTCATAGTTTCCTAGATTTAACATGGTTTGGGTGGAAGACCGTATGATGTTAACGAACCCCGCCATTTTGTACAATGATGATGTTTGTACTCATTTGTCAAATTGTCAAATAAAGAATTATCTTATCTTATCTTATCTTATCTAGGTACACCATAAATTTGGAGGAATGCAAAGTTACATGCTGTTAAAAACCGACATAGGGACTTTTTTTCATTTCGAGTTAGTTTGTGCATTTGAAAAGGCAACATGTTTTGTACCTCGGTGGCCGTCATGGCCTTTTGGAACACCTCTCGTCCGATGATGATATTGCGCTGGCAGAGCCACTCCCTCACCCCCGCGCATCCAGCTCCAGCAGCTCGGCAAACAGCTTCAGATGCTCGTCATTCGCCTGCAATCAAACATCACGTCAGTCACACAAATGAGAGGAGAGATTACAGCTTCAGAGAGAGCACATAGACAGAAACTATTGTCATTTTACTCCTAATGCATAATGAAATTACAAAAACATTTAATTATTTTAGTTTCTCGACATGTGTCACAGGTTGCGCTTTTGAAAGAGGTTGATACACATGACAGCATCAATGTCTTTTATCACCACCTTCTTTAAACACTCCTTTATGCAAGAATTTTTGTTAAAATATGTAACAGACTTTAGTTTTCCATTTACGAAGAAAAAAATTTCATATTAATATGTTATTTGCTGCTGTGGATGGCAAATATATCTGACACTAGTTGAACAAATTAACTGAAGTAAATGACATCGGTATAACGGTTTAATTTTGTCTTCATGATTGGATTATTTGGAAAATGACTGGTCATCGGGCACTTTTCTATGTTCAAGTTGACACCACGCTGTTCCCATTGAAGGGCAGTAGAAGGGAAAAAAGGGTACTGGAAGAGGTGGTCGACCCGGTCCGACACATTTTCAGTCAGTGAAATCCTAAATTTCAAGCTTATTTTGGAATTAGATAGTTGTCAAGAGAGTATAGCCTCACCTGCGAAGATGAGGTGCCGGTGCTCACTGCGGCGCTGGGCCGTGGGTTGACAAAATTGGGAATTATATAGGGCGTCAGAAACTCAATCAGATCTTTGTAGCCTCAGGAGTTTCCACATAGGTAGGTTCCTATACAATATTAAATAATGCAATAAAATTTCAAAATTTAGAATATCTTTTTAAGTAGTAGTAGTAATTTATTTCGTTTAGCATATTTGCTAATACAAATACAAATTTGGTAGTATTACAGGTTACAGATAATTAATTATACACTCAAGTACAAGACAGTCACGTAGTAAATACATACAATGCAAGGTACAGGTAGTCAAGAAGAAACATACAAATTCAATACAAATACTACAATTGTCAATTCTTATAATAGACAGTAATTAATAATAAGTAATACTTTTATTATAATAATCAGTAGTAAGTCATAAATACTAATAATAATAATAATAATAATAATAATAATAATAACAAGTAAAAGGTAACCTTCAAGCATAACTCTACTGACAATTAGCTACGATTGGCAAATTATTTATCCCAAAACGTAGCTCTTTCGTATGGAGCTGGTATCAATTCATTGTATTTCATTAAGTTACAACATAATCTTCGAAACAAAAAGGCTGAACTACTATTTCAAATTTCAATTGGTATTCTATTATAAATTTTCATGCTATACATTTTCATTAATAAAGTTCTTGTAGAAAATAATATCTTGTCTGATCACAAAATCTAAAGTTAAAAGGAACTGCAGTAGTTGATCTGCCAATTTGTAGGTATCTACAACCAATCGAGTACACTCATCAAATGATAAAACGGCATTTGAAAGAAATGGTTTGGCTGATAAAAAATGTTGAAGTCTCTGCTAACTCGCCATCTACCTCTAGTAACCTGGTTTTCAAGGAACCTGACCAGCAGCGAATCCGTTTCTTTCAAATACCGTTTTATGATTTGTTGGGTGTACCTATTCTTAATTGTTGTCCAAGAGTTCTGTGGATGTGGAGTAGTACTAGTCTTCATGTCTACAAAATAATAACACAGCAGTTAGTATCGAGTTATTTAGCCATCAATCACAACACCTTTCATGACAACTTACCTCCATGAGAGATTTTTAGTCAGAATCTCTGTCTCCCGTTGCACTAGCCTGAAGCCCATGGTAGAACGCATGGTGAACTTCGGGGATCACTTTGGAGATACAAAGTGATATCAGGTCATTTTTCTTTGCTTGCGTGATCTTGGGCTGCTCCAGATACGCAAGTTGCAGCTCTGAATGGACTGATCGACGGCCACGTTGCCCAACTCTAACATTGATCTCTTTAAAATCATTGTCGTCGTAGTTCGTCTTGTAGAACAATGAGTATGGGGTGTCCTTTCGAACCTCTACAATGCGAATATCGGCCCAACGTACCGTCTCCCGATTAACATTTTTAGTGAAGTTGTTTCCCATTTCCTTGGTCAGTTGTCGCAAGTCATAGAAATCAGATGTGCACATTTCTGAAACAAAGTACGGCCGGGTCTTGTTGGCCATTTGAATAACTGGGATCCACTGCGTTGGAACGTAGATGGGACCACTTTTCAGAGTTCTTTTTTTCTGCCTTTCAATGCATGAATGCATGGAGTCACCCTCATTTTGTGTGTGTCCCACGACTAAAAATTTATGTGTAATTTTTGGAACATCAAGGCGCATGACTGCATGCATGTACATTGCGAAAATAAACTTATTTTTCATTTTTTCATTTTTTTTCATTTTATTTGAAATCGCCAACAGAATACAAGTATTCCACAAGTGGGATTTAAACATAACAAAAACAAATATTTTTAAACTATGATTAAAGAAGTTACGTAAGACACAATAAATATAAATATGAATAAACAAGACACATTAAAGAGTAAAAGGGTAAAAGTGGAGAGTTGTAAAACAGGAGATCTAAGTGATGACCGTTACTGATGCAGACTGTAGACATTTAGAATGTTGAATGTTGAGAAAGTCTGTTGAGGAAGCCAGAAGACTTGGGGCAGATTGTAATCCCCACATCGAACAACGTTATCATTCCTCTTCATGGCGTTTTCTACCAGGGCAAGAGATTCTCTCAGAGCTTCGATGTATTTTCTCGTGACAGATGATGGTAGCTTTTCAGGACACTGCGATGAGTACTCCACCTCCACGTTTGAATTGTTGAATTGTTGAACAATTCAGCTCCACGTTTGAATTGTTTGAATTGTTGAACACCTCATTCCGCTTCTGCCGGTCCCTCTTCGATTTTCTCTGAGGATTCGATGTTTCAGAATAATTCCTCTCATTCGCCTTAAATGATGCTTTCTTCTTCCTAGCTTCATAATACTTGGTCGCTGGATGCTTAGGGCCAGGCAAGGATTGAATAGCCGTCGACAGAAATGTAGATAATTCATTTACTACACGATGGAAATCATCCTCCTGGACAATGTCTTTTAACTCGGAGTTAAATTTGTCTAGTCGCGCGTGGTACTCACGTGTTGCTTTCGTCTCTTGCGAAGGTTCGACATCGTGGACATTGTCTTCGTCTGCAGCAACATGCGCAAGAGAAGGATCTGGAGCTGTCTTAGACGTGTATTTCTCGGCAACACTTGCTCGGTATTCTTGAGGGTGAGCACGGGAGATGTGGGTCTTGACTCGTTTAAAACATTTACTACAAAATGGGCATATTTGCTGGAGGGCTGAAGTTTCTTGAGACATATATTGAACCTTGAGTATAATCCAGATTCTGCTCTTCGAACTACTAGGAGGCCATGCCTTGAAAAGTTATTGTTTTCCTATGGCAAATCTTCTTCCAAATCACCAAAATGAAATACAAAATTGCTTCAAAGTTTCTTAAAAAAAAGCACTCCTGATGAAACAAATTGATTCAAATTGATGAGTAGAGATTGCTGAAATACTTGTACTCACAATATTACATCTTCCCAAGCAGGAACCTTAAAACTATTGAAAAATTATCAGGAGCTATAACTTTGTCCTTACTAACTTAATCCAGGGCCTCCTGGCATTAATTAATTAATTATTCTTGTTTTGTCCTGCGCAATTGTCGGAGTAAAATATTACTTCTTTTGTCAGGTAATGTTGTGTTAAAAATTGGAGAACACACGTTCCAATTTCATTCGCTCCACGTTTTGCTGTCGCCTCATTCCATACATAGCAGTGACCATTTTTTCGACCTATGTCGAAGATAGTGAAGTTAAATGTAGCTCTAGCTTTCGTTTGTAAAAAAGAACGGATATTTCGGCATTCGGCGTTGTCAAGATCGCTTGCAAATCGTAGCAACAGACAACACTGTTGTCATTCGCTGCTGCATATTCAACGTCTTTAGCTTTGTCAGCCCTGGAAAGTGTTTTGTTTTTCAAGTGATTGTCAAACTTTTCTTGTAATTTCTCCTTCTCCCCATCATTGCTGTTAGAATAACGAGCGCATAACTCGCACTGATCTTTTTTCGGGGTGAAAAAGCCAATGTTGAATTCAGTGTTAAACAGAGAAGAATAGAGATGAAACTCTCCACAAGGTGCACCAGTTTCCTCCATAAGCTTCGAGTAGAGCCGATACATCTCTCGAATAGTTAATCCACCATCGATATACTCTCGAGTGGTTTGAGCCCTTAAATAATGTGACTCGATCCTGGCGAAGGACCGGATATGCTCGCGAATTCCATCTTTGACGTCTTCAGGAATATTTCTTGGACGAGTAGAATGCTTTCCTCTCTGTTCGGGAAGCACAATGCCCGTTTCATTTTGTTTGCATCGTGTAGTCAAAATAAACGTGTCACTTACGTTTAAAGTTGCTTTAAAAAATTCTTTGCACACATGGATATTTTGATCATGGACAAAAAATGAGTCGGAACAGTTTTGTGATCGTTTCCCTCCTTCTACTACTCTTCGAAATTTAGGTTCGACGAGTGTCATGCATTTTGAAACATAAAGCTGCTGTTTGTGTTTGTCCGCTATATCCCAGAAATTCTGCAGAATATTTTGTCTATCTTCTTCCGTTATAAAAGATGTGCATTTTAATTTGCATTTCTCACCGCACGGTTTTTGAAGAGTCTTTGAGGCCACCTTCTTTCCTTTTGCAGTGGTATAGGCCTTTCCAGAATTCAATTTCTGTTTTCTCTGATTCCTAACCCATTTGTCTTCATTCCTCATCCTCTTTCTTGATTTCTGTGGGTCTGAAAAAATAATTAAACAGGCTGTTATAAAAAATACAGATTTTTCACTTTTGTTTGGTAGTAATCTGTTACAAAGGCTAATAATTACCTATTCCTACTTGCAGCTCCTCTGCCACGACTCCCACTTCCTGCTCCTCTACGGCAACTCCCTCTTCCTGCTCCTCGGCTGCAACTACCACTTCCCGCTCCACCACCATGACTTCCACTTCCCGCTCCTCCGTCATGACTTCCACTTCCTGCTCCTCCGCAGCAACTTCCACTTCCTCTTCCTCTACGGCAACTCCCACTTCCTCCTCCTCCGCAGCAACTTCCACTTCCTGCTCCTCTACGGCAACTCCCTCTTCCTGCTCCTCCGCTGCAACTACCACTTCCCGCTCCTCCATCATGGCTCCCACTTCATTCGGTTTCAAAACAACCACAAACACTTTTTCAAAGTCAACAGAATCACTTTCACCATGATTCAGTTCTTGTAGGACATCAACATCCACATCTTCCCAAAGATTTTGGAAAGGTGGCTTTTCCGAGTCCACGGCTTGTTCATTTCTTTGAACTGAATGTTCGATTGATTGATAACTGAATACAGGTTCAGCTCCCGTAGTTTGTACCTTATTAAGACCAATGTCTGGTATGTAAAATATTTCTTCATTGGGGTCCTAAAAGAAAGAAATATTTTGTTTACTTCGTATAATAAACGTTACCAAAAGTAGGGTTAAGGTAATGTTATAAATAAACAGAAAATACTTGCCTTGGGATTGATTTTCGCCGAACTGGCAGCTAAAGCTAGCGACAATAGTTTTCTGCCTCTTGGTTCCATGGCTGGTAATTTGCACTCCCTTATAACTATGCAATCTTATCACTACGTTTTCTAATAAACACTTTCTAGGCTACTCCAGCATTGTCATCAACAACAGCTGATCAAGCTTCCTCGAAATAGACGCAAATGTTATATTCCAAGGCAAGAGCAATAGAAACGCAAAGTGTAAAACAGTAGTAAGTGCAGATACCACGGTTTTACACTGATGTAAAAATAACAATATTCATGAAAGAAAAGTGTAAAACAGTAGTAACTGCAGATACAACGGTTTTACACTGTGATTTATTTCAAATTCGCCCAGTGTAAAATGCAGTTAAGCGACGCCACTTCGACACCGTTCGAAACTTCACATACCACTGTTTTACATTAAGTTTCTAACATTATTGCAAATACAACTGAGCAAAAAAAAAAATTTTTTTTTGAAGATACCACAGTTTTACACTAAGGGTGCGATATAATAGATATGGATTGATGATCTCCTTCAGTACTTTTAAAGTTTCTTCCACTTTGTTCCCGACTTTCGGCGTTATTATCACCATTAATTCACTTTCTTTCTTCCTTTTTCCAACAAATTGTGGCGGCAATATCGCATCAATCATTCCTGCAATTGATTGATTTGCAGTTGATTGATCTACAATTACTTAATAAGTAATTGATATTAATTAGTGAGTTCTACAACGAAAAAATAAAAACATTGGTGGGAAAACTGCAACGTAGTCTCAACAGTGCCCGGTTTGTCTAACCGGTTAATGTTTGTCAAACATTTCATCTACTTTTAAAATAAAACATAACATACCCCGAATAAGGCGTTAGTTTAGTTCCATGGTGCTTTTTCCACAAAGCGTAGACAAAGTTAGGTATAGTATTGTATTATGCTATTGTTAGATACTTGATTTAGTGTGATTAGTGACTGCAGGACACCGTCATCAGCTTGTCAAATAAGGTGTCTTTAAGGTAGATGCTTTAGGCTCCTTTGAACGGGTTCCTCAGCGCCATCTTCGTTCTTCACACGTGTGGTGAGGTGATCTGTGGAACAAATATCTCATTAGCGTTGATGATAGAAGACATTAATTTATTATTATATAAAATATTAAAAAAAAAAATATTAACCACCTTGTCGCCTTGTGGTGACACAAGGCGCAAAGTCAACTGGTTGGGTAGTCTAAAAGAAAGTATCGTTTTATAATAATAATAATATTGTTTATTTAGCTCATTGCTATTTTACAGATATATATGAAATTACAAATTGAAATTACAAATTACAAAAAATACCTCTGTTTAACAAACTTAATACAACCTCCTTTAAAACATTCAATACGATTTTCAGTTTTGACACTTGCGTCCAACATGTTGTATAATCTAAATCCAGAATAGAAGATGCCTCTCTGATTACAAGTTTTATTTTCTCTCTCTACTTCGAGGTTGAATGTACAATTTCTGGTATTATGATTATGTTTAGCAGCAGGATATCCAATCATATTATTTAAAAACTCCGGCATTTTAAAAATAAAGATTAAAACACTTAAAGCAATTCTTTGCCGTACAGTTAAAAATTGAAGAGTCTCCAACATTTTTTACATTTACCTTTTTGTCCTGCCGCTCTTGAATGTATCTAACGACCACCTTGTCGCCTTGTGGTGACACGATACGATTCAATAATGACGTCACACCGTGAAAGATGTTTAAGTTCATCACTCTTCGTGGGTCAAGTGTAAATTATGGAAACATGAAATAGATCATCGTTGCAGATGAGGTGTAGTTGGTTTGTTGAAGAGGAATGCGTATTTGGCCTTCCCACCAATGCTGGAACTCCCCTAAACAGTGTCCTTTTGATCAACCCCTTCCCATGACCTAAACACACATTTCAATTAATGTGCGCAATATGACCTCTCTGTCGACTCTTTACTTAACACCATTATAATACTCTATATCCTTGAAATCAACAAAGAACCAACGGTGCTATTGAGGCAACATTGTTCTTCAGTAGAAATTTCGGTATCCACTTAACAGACGACCATTTGCCCCTTGGGTAATCCCCTCCCCATGACTTCCCTTTATTGTCAACAAATAAAACTAAATTTGCGCAAAATTGCCTCGTTGTCCACGCACCATTACCAATATAAATCAAAACTACATTTATCAATCTGAAATGAACCTAGTGTTGGTGCGACAAACTCCATCCAAACATTAGAAGAATACTTTATCGTCATACGCCGACACACTGACTCTCTCCTCTTCGAAATACATATTTTTTTCATATGTAATACATATGTTATCTCCAGGGTTCTTCCGGTTTGTACAAGACCCGGGTTGCCTGAGCACTGTGGCTTTGTCAATATCTGCCATGGTCAGGGTGTTGTCTGACTTTAGCAGGGGAGGTATCCTGGAGGAATGATCTTCCTTTGAAATGATGTGACTGTAGAACTTCTTCCAGTTTTCATTTTTGCTTAAACGTCAAACAGACGTTTCCATATACCGTTTCCATATTCCATATACCTAGTTGTCTTAGAATTCCTTGATTAACAGCTTAAGTTCTTGCGTGAGTTCTTTAAATTTGCTGCGTTCCAATGTCTTGGTTGGGTAACTCTGACGGCACTTTTTCTTCAGTTTTCTAATATTCTTTTAATTGCACACTGGGTCTGGATTTGCATTTCGTTTTTTTGATGGGACGTGCTCTTCCCTAGTTCGAGGTAGCACCTCTTTAAAACTTTTCCAGTAAGAGTGAAGATCTCCGCCCTGTGAGCTCCATGACTGGTACGCGTCGAACCAAGCTTCCTGGTACTAGAGCTTGTCGGCCTTCTTGTACATCAATATGGTTTCTTTGGTTGCGCGCCGATTGCTCCTTTCTTCCACTGATATAGTGACGGTTATTGCCTCACTGAATACATCACTGAATAAGTCTTCAACAGTGCTACTAAGTATTTTTCTGGTATTTTTACATCCATGGGGTGTTTTTTTTTTATGGGGATAGGAATTATAGGAAATGTATCGCTGGGAGCCCTGAATGCTCGAGGTGGATGTGTGTACTGGGCTTTCGAACCAGAAATTATTTTTAAATTTTTTGACCAATGCATCGAATAATTCCAAGAACTTATCTTGACGTTCATTCTTTCGTCATGTCGCTTCTGGACGCTGCTCTTTGCAGCAAATTTGGAGCGCTTTATATTGTAATATTATATAATGCCTCCTCTTCAATTGGATTATTGACAATTCATCCTCTTGATGGGCTACATGTTACACGCGGATCTACCTCTGGTTTCTTCTTTAATACATCATCCATCACCTAGATGGCAATTAAATGATTAGATATAGCCATTTTCAAGTTTTGCAGGCTTCAAGATTTTGAAGATCCGGCATTTTTTGAGCGATAGACTATGCTATCTAAAACGCAGTCTATTCAATCTTATAATCTTTACCGTATTATTGTTTCTACTTTCAGAACCCTGCAGACTCAGAGGCTATCGAGGAAATCGTGAAGATAGAAATTGCAGGTGTTTCGTTAAACCAACTGCCTCTCGAAGTGAATTGTCATCTAAACTATCTTCTGAAAGTGCTCCAGAAGTGCTGATTTGTTTTCAATCACGGAATTAACAACCCTGCTGTGAAAATGCCATATTGTGTCGACCGTCCGCGGTTAAAGGCCACTCCACTAAATCGTCCTTGCCATATTTTCAGAAGAGTATCGGCTGAATTAGAGGACACTTCTTTATAGAAATATCACGGAGTTCTTGTCTTCTTTCGATTAGGGCCAGATAAGGGAATATCAAATTAGAAGGTAGTGTTAAGTTTCAGAAGTAAATATAAACGTTCGCGTCATCACCATCTATGAAAAATATCGTTGATTAACATTAAAATAGACAGGCACTTGTGGTTTTGTTCTCGAAAAATTGTGTAAACTCCCTGAAGCTGTCCTGAAATCACCAGCCAGCCGCGCTATGATATGCCTGTTAGTCGGCACTCGGCAGTCGGAGGCTCAACGTGTCGGACGTATGTGTGTTGCTGCGCGCTCTGTATGTTTAACATGCATTGCTTTAATGTGGTAGTGAGCGTGAACGTTGATGAGATTTATGAACTTGGAACTTTTGAGTTCCAAGTTGGAACCTTTGTTTATGAAGTATTTAATTAGCCAGGCTATTTCAAAACTACAGTCAAATATAAAGTTTAAAGATTATTCAAATCAATAATGTTTTTTCTCAAACAATCAATCTAATTGATAATTGATATGTTAATTATAATGATAATTATAATTTAGGGATATTCTTTTTTAATTTTATATAAATTCAATTGGGTATGATTAAGAACAAGTACATTTAAAGTTTAAATAACGTTTCAAAGCCATGTTATCTTTCAGTTGCCTAAAAGGACACCATTACATTATATTATATTATATTATATTGATATTGATTGATCGTTGCTCATCAATGTTATTACATTTAAAATGGCTCCATAGCACACACGAATCACATAATGTATCCATGACCACCAGTACACTCGCAAACTTGACATTCGATCTGCATGTTTTAATAAAATCTCCGCGCTGGGCGCCATCTTCATTATGCATCCTCATCTTCTCGAGTTAATATTCGATCTGCTCGACTCGAATGTCCGGGTATAGCAATTTACCGCAGCGTTATAGCAAATGACCTGTTGTGGTTGCGGACTGATGGTGGTGGCAGGGGGTAAACAGCTTCTTATCATAGGTGTCTTTGAAAATGTCTTCAATTTCTACTGTAACCTTACTCCAATTAACCGCCGAATGAATCGCAGAATGAATGAACGCCGATCTCTTCAGTGGACATTTTCCTTGAGTTTCCTTGAGGTTTTTATTGTTCGTACCAGAAGAGATTGACGGAATATTTGACGGTAGTGGTGATGATAGAGCAGCTGATGATGTTGATGCCAAGGTTCCTGTATTTGCTGTATTTT